>JBCEWE010000132.1:1297011-1362011 GCA_039877035.1 Silurus lanzhouensis
GAGGGTCCGCGTTTCACTTCTGATTAATCGTTTTATAAATCAATAACAAATGCAGATAATTAATTATTTAAATTATATTCGACATTTTGACTTTTTCATTTACAGCATATGGCAGATGCTTTTATCCAAAGTGACTTACATTTATCTCAATGAAACGACTGAGCAGCGATGGGGTTAAGGGCCTTGCTCAGGGGCCCATGAGTGACAGCTTGGTGTGGCTGGGATTTGATCTCATGACCTTCGGATCAAAACTTTTTAACCACTTAGTTACCGCCTCCTTTTATTTAAAGTTTAGCCGTATTGTTTTAATTAGGTAAGATTTTTTTTTAAAGTGCTATGATTAGTGCTATAGTTAAAAGTATAGATTTACATTTAAATTTACATAAGCCCCGCCCACATTCGGTTTTATATAAAACACAAATTACAGAAAATGTAACACTTTCTGGCCAATCAGATTCCAGAATTCGACTCTATCAGGGTATAACTGTATATCAGTAACTGTAGCTATTAGGAACATCTTCTTCTTCTCCTCAATAACATCTGATACAGTAGAGCCCTTTAAACACTTTCTTAGCTTTAATAGTCAGATTTATGAACACTTTAGTTACCTTGACATTTTTGGGTTTTTAACCGAATGTATTTCTCTATAAAGTGCTCCGAAACTATATTCCATCATCGTGAATCTCACCCTCACGCCCTCTCTGATTTACATCCCCCTCGGCCTGTAATAACCGCGTCTCTGCTCCCGCTTGCTGTTCACATAAAAGGTTCAGGAGTCTCGCTCCTATAATCTTCCTCCTAATTTAACCCCTGAGTCGAACTGCATTAAATATTTAAGTGCTCATCACAGAAAAGAATTCGCCACGCCTCTATAAAGGTTCAATTCGGACTCGGGTAACGATAAATAACTTAAAACAAGCCATCGAAGACAAACGCGAGTAATAAAGTACGCGCTGTAAAGATCTACTTAAAAGAATCATGGACGTTCCGTGCCGCAAGAACGATTTTACTGAGATGTAATTTTATTCTTTTAGATATGTTACAATTAATAAAACTGGGCACGAACTTCCTCCTAACACACTCCAGAACTCTGACCACAGCGGCGTGCTGTATGATAATTATGCAAATTTAAACATGGAAAATTAGTCATCAATATTCATTTTTTTTATGCATTGTCCAATATACAGCACCTGTAAAACGTGTGTGAGTCTTTTATGGTTTTTGAGACAAATGCATGTTCCTTTTCTTTCAAAAACACAGTAATGTGAAAGTGAGTGAGTGGATGAAAGTTCTGTAGAGTCCAAATGTGAGATTTGTGAGTCTACCAGAAGAACTTGTGTGAGATGGAGAACAGGAGAGGAGATGTGATCAGACTCCCTCACCCTCACATGGAGGTGGAAGTTAAATGGTTTTGGGATGTTTTGGAGCAGGAAAAGTTCTGGAAAGTGAAAGTGAACCATCATGGCTTCATTCCACACTTCATCACCGTGCAGTTCCGTCTGGACTGCGGCTCATTGGAAGCGACTTCACCGTACAACGAGACGCTGAGACGAAGCGCACGTCTGAGTTCTGTACGTGTTATTTAGAGAGACGTCTGGAGTGATATTTATCATGGAACCACCTGCCCAGTCACCGCACCTCAATCCTACTGAACTGCTCTGAGATCTAGTGAAGAACATCTCTGGAGAGTTTTACAAGAGCAAAGTGTTTTATCTGAATGTTTGGAGAACCGAAGAGTCCTGATGCTGAGAGTCTGTAAAGCTGTTCTTCATGTTAAGGGAGGATTCTTTTAATGAAAACAAAAGAGGAACACCTGGACATTTATAGATTTGTTTGATCAAAGGAAATCTTCATACCCTTTCATGACCGAGTTTATTGTATAGAAACTAAAGGAACATTCACACTTTTCTCACAGGAACCGTACAAACTAAGTTTGCCTGCTAAACATGAGTAAATTAGCATATATTGAGATTATGCAAAATTTAAATATATTTGCATACTACAAAAACAAATATGCATACTTTTTTTTGCACAAGTACATCTAACATCTGCAGCATTATAAATTTGAATGCATACGCAAGTAAATAGAAAACAGAAGAAGTGTCCACAAGTGTGCATAAAGAAAGTTATTTGCATATTTAAATAAGTGTAGAAAATAAGTATATACACTAAACATAATTGTGCAAAATTAGTGTAAGTGTGCAAAAACGTAGTATGCGTGTTAAACTATGTTTATGTTTACAGATGATTTCCTCCTACAAATAAAAACAAGTGGGCAAAATAAGTATGTGTACTAAAAGAGCTAAATACTGTATGTGGCTCTGCATACTGTGTGTGTGTGTGTGTGTGTGTGTGTGTGTGTGTGTGTGTGTGTGTGTGTGTGTGAGTGTGTGTGTGTGTGTGTGTGTGTGTGTGTGTGTTTGTGTGTGTGTGTGTGTCTATGCATGTGCGCTTTAATTTCTAGAGTGCAGGTGGTCTGTTGCAAGTATTTTCTTTTTCAGCATCATTGTGTGTGTGTGTGTGTGTGTGTGTGTGTGTGTGTGTGTGTGTGTGTGTGTGTGTGTGTGTGTGTGTGTGTGTTGCAGTTTGCATTAGCCTGCTGGAGATTTCATGCTCATGTTTCCAACATCACATAATCAAGCCTGACAGCACAGAGGAGTGTGTGTGTGTGTGTGTGTGTGTGTGTGTGTGTGTGTGTGTGTGTGTGTGTGTGTGTGTGTGTGTGTGTGTGTGTGTGTGTGTGTGTTTGATGGCAGTCAGTGGTGCTGTCATGTTGTCACAGTAGATGTGTGTTGCAGTGGTGTTTTTGTAAGGCAGAGCTCAGAGTGTATAATGGAAGGTGGAAGAGCATCACCCTGGGGTGCAGTGAGGAACACGTCAGTCTTCTTCATTTCATCACCCTGAGTTTAAAACCCATTCAGATACACTGGAATCTCAGTACATACAGTATATATACAGTGTATATAAACATATATATATTTGGTCTCCAACTGAAGACCACTCTGTGCAGGTTCCAGAGGAACAGCATAAAGGTTCATGAAGTATCTAAGTATCTGAAGAGGTTCAAGGATGGATTTGGACTGTAATTAATATCATCAGTCTGCTACAATGTGTTCAGGACCACAGTGTGCATGAGCAGTTCAGCATATAAGTGTCCATCACTGACCAGTGCACCTCAACAATGATGAAATCCCAGATGAGGATGAGGATGAGTCTGGTTCCTCTCAAGATTTCTTGCTCATGATGTCTCAATGAGTTGTTTTCCTTCACCATAGTCATCACATTCTCACTCATTAGGGATAAATGTATAACTTCTACATTCCAACTTTATAACCTCTTTATCTCCGTAAAAGCTGCATTAAGACAATGACTTATTAAAAACGCTCCATAAATGAGACTGAATTGAATTAAGTTAATCTCATTCCACATTTAATCTCCGTTTGCTCTTATAATAACCTGCACTCTTCTGGGAAGATGTTCCACAAAATTTTGAGCAGATTTGTCGAGATTCATTCAGCTGCAATTATGTGTGTTAGTAAAGTTCAATTCAGTTTAATTCATTTTTATTTATGTTGAGCTTTATTAATTTAGTTTGTCCCTGATGAACAAGTCGGTGGAGACTGTGGTGAAGGAAAAACTCCCTGAGATGCAGAAGGTAGAAATCTTAAGAGGAACCAGACTCAAGAGAAAACCTCATCTTCATCTGGGTGCCACCGAATGTCCATTTATAGCAATTAAACGATGTTGAGGTGCAGTGATGAAGATCAGAGCAAACTGTAGTCCTGAGTCAGTGTAGCAGACTGTTGATATTAACTACAGTCCAAATCCATCCTCAAAGCTCCTGTTCTTACTCCAGAATTTCATGAAACTACCCAAGGCGTTGATGAGAAACATCTCCAGCTGAGTCGGCTTTAATCGAAGAGAACATCATCCAGAGGCAGACCAGGACAGTAACATCAGGTACTGATGTTGGTGAGAAGGTAAGAAGGTTCCTGGGGTGCAGTCAGTGTTCACACTTATTCGTGTTCAGTAGGGTCGGAGCTCTATAGCAGGAGATCTTCCACTTCAACCCATGGAAAGCAGATCTTCATGGAGCTGAATTTGTGCCCAGCTGCATTGTGATGCTGGAACAGGTTTTGGTCTCCTAGTTCAGAATGAACAATGATTGAGGAATATCTTTGTCTATACAGTGTACATTTACAGTATATAATATATATTTATTTTATAACCACACACACACACACACACACACACACACACACACACACACGTGTACCAGAACTTCCCCGAGCTGCAGTTATAACAGCAGGAGAGCAGAAAGAATTAAACCAGTGTGTGTGTGTGTGTGTGTGTGTGTGTGTGTGTGTGTGTGTGTGTGTGTGTGTGTGTGTGTGTGTTATGTAAAAATGACTGAGGCTCAGATGTACCACAGTGAGGCGTGCCCTCTGTAGCAGCTGGAGTACAAAACACCCCATGCTGCATGTAATGGGTGGCAATCTGGAAAAAGTGTGTGCTTTGTTGCACGCTCTTAGTTTGTGTGTGTGTGTGTGTGTGTGTGTGTGTTCAGTTTTGCACACTCCTGCACCTGCAACCTTTCTAAATGCGTCCCTCCCTCAGGGTGTGTGTTTGGAGAGAGGGGAGTCAGAGGCAGGTTCTGACCCTCTAATAGAGTAAGCATATGCAGGATGTTGAAGCTCGGCCAGACATTAATATAGATCACCCACCAGGGCCCTGAACACACGGTGCCATTTGTCTTCACTAGTAAACTGCTGAAAGCTTCACATTTCGCTGTATTCTCCTGAGCGGAGTACGGAGGCATCGCACGTGCCGGAGAATCGGATGACTGCCGGGCGGCTCGCGTCAGTTCCACAATGAGCTCAAACACGGATACGCTGATCAGAGGGACTAGAACTAATACCTTCTTTGCTGGAAATTCAGTGCTCTGTGTCCTGCTTAGCAGCAGGTACGGCATTGAGCTTCTGACCTTCAGACCTTCTGAGATCACAACAACACACCTGTAGGGTTTATTGCATGTTATACAGTACATTCCTCTTTCCTCGTGTTATTACACAGTATTTACATATGCTGGCATAGACAAGCTCTCTCTCTCTCTCTCTCTCTCTCTCTCTCTATCTATCTATCTATCTATCTATCTATCTATCTATCTATCTGTCTGTCTGTCTGTCTGTCTGTCTGTCTGTCTGTCTGTCTGTCTGTCTGTCACCACAATCTTGGAGGCACACAATTGTATCAGACATCTTGGGAAATTTTCACTTGAACTAGGAGACCCAAACTTGTTCCACCATAACGCTCCATGAAGATCTGCTTTCCATGGGTTGAATGATGTGGGAGATCTCCTATAGAGCTCCAACCCTATTGAGCATGAATAAATGTGAACACTGACTGCACCCCAGGTCTTGTCACCACATCTCACGTACATCAGTAGGTGTCAGTATCAGTACCTGACTTTATTAACACCCTTGTGGCTAAATCTCCACAAAATCCGATGGAATATCTTCCCAGAAGAGTGGAGCTCATTATAACAGTAAATGGAGACCTGATGTAGAATGGAATATTAAAATAGAAACACATGGTCAAGTGTCCCACAAACTTTGGTCTATAGAGTATATCTATATCCTGTATATGGTCTCCTGATGATCAGGGAGCTCAGCAAGAGATGTGCTTCATGGCAGATCTGGAGGCCTCAGAAAGAGACTGTATCAGGGCAGATGATTGTAGCAGTTCTGGACTATAATGACCTGTGCTGATAAATATGGCTCATATAAATGCTCGAAAAATATTCATGGTGTTTTTTATGGAGTCAGTTGAGGTTGGGAGCAGTTCATTATTTTTATTAGTTTAAATTGCTTTTAGAGCCGAGGGGATTTGCACTGGGCAGAGAGAGAGAGAGAGAGAGAGAGAGATCATGCAGGGGTTACGGGTGGCCTTCAGACTTCTGTAGGAGCTGTTTAGAGACATTAGCTCAGCAGAAACGCTGAGAGGAAAAAGCTGAGTCATGTCGTCAGGTGTTCGATAGTGACAACGCAAGCAAAAGGCAAAACTGTGACTGAATTTATTCTTGGTAATATTTTGTGACCTTGAGCGTGAAAAGTGCTTTAAATGTACAATGAGCTTTTATTGGAAGATAATGAGTTTTATATACATTATTATTATTTTATACTTTATTGATCCCACAGGGAAATATTAAGTTCTTTCACACATCTCAGTGATGTTAGGAAGCTGGGGTCAGAGCACAAGGTCAGCAGGATACAGTGCCCCTGGAGCACAGAGGGTTAAGGGCCTTACTCAAGGGCCCCAAGAGCGCCAGCAAAACTTATACATTCTTTTATCTTATATAATGAGTGAGTCAGTGGTGACCGTGGTGAAGAAACATTTTCCTGAGATTTGAGAAAGAAACATTGGGAGGAACCAGACTCGAAAGGAAACCTCATCCTCATCTGATATGTATTTATTTATTTATTTGATTATAGAAACCATCAATACAATGCAAAAACACAATATAACAACACGTGGCATTACAGAGAGACGTTTCACATCTGGAGGTAAAAACCATTTTACTAAAGCAACAAACCCAGTTACACTCCAAACCTCCACACTACACACAACTGTGCACCTACAACATCTGGAGCAGTTCACAATCAATATTTGTCTAATAACATGACAAAAACATTTTAATGTAAATAAAACACAACCTAATCACCAGAGATGCAGACTCATAATGTGCAGCGCCCCCAGAGGCTGTAATCCAGTGGTACCGCTCGTATTCACTGGTCTGGAAGTGGTGAACAAACCCTTTCCCGGGCTGAGACATGCTAGCTAGCTTCAGGGCTGGTGACCTCCTCACCATGTCTAGCTTTTCTTCACAATGGATGGAAAATGTCGGAGACCAAATAAATTTCTCTTCCTCTGTAGGTGTAAAAAATTCTAACTCAGATGTATGAACGTGTGCAGAGCTACACACGTGTTTTACCAGTCGAACTCAGCTGTACCAGTTTCCCTCTGAACAACCAATCAGAGGACGGAACAGTGCTGACGCTATTCTGGGCCAGTGATCTGCTCTGTGAGGAGAATCTGAAATCTGATTGGATAAAGAAACAGAGCTGTTGGTAATATTCTCTGTGGTAAAAGTCCAGCAGTACTGATTCTGAAGGTTCTGTGCAGATTAGATTTACATGGCAGCACATAGAGGCTGAAATCTGATTGGACAAAAAATCTAACATCCGAAATGAAGAGAATAAACTGTTGGGAATAAATTAATACAATTTCATGGAGCAAATATTAGTTTATGTTGTAAATGTAGATCAGTGCTTCTGATAGTGTTTAGACCAGCAGAGAAGGATTTACCTTGTAAAGCCTTGTTTTGTGAACATTGCAGCAGATTGGTATAAAGTCACTTTAAATTGTGTAAATTGTTAAATTGAGCAGGAAAGGACTTGAATGTGTTGCTGTAAGAAACTAAATCGACCTCAGCATGCTGACACTGCATTATGCTGGGATATACAGTACATCACAGATTTGTGTTGTGTTTATTGTGCTTTATTTTTAGCTGCGTTTAATAAAGGTTTTGTCAAATCCAGTGAATAAAAGCTGAGAACTGTAACGCTATTGAACACATTAGTAACAGTATTAAAAGACCAATCGATTCCTTCACCCAGGTTTAGATCAGACACGAGCGCTGTACAGCACCAACCAACCGAGTTTTCATTCTTATTTGTCATATGTACTGATGTGACATTAAAACAATGTTGCTGAATAAAATTCTTATATAAGTCTTCAGGCAAACAACAACAAACTACAGCAAACTACAGCAAATATTAAACATTAAACATTAAACAGTAAAGAGTAACAGAAAAAACAATGTATAATGAGGCAAAAGTAATTTATAATTATTTACAAGTGTGTGCAGAAGTGTGTGTTTTTATATATATATATATATAATATACACAGACGCTTCCCACCTAACGACAGAGTTATGTTTCCCGAACAATAATTCGTAGCATGAATTTGTCCGTAAGTTGTTAGTGTTTGTTATTGACTTCGCATATCTACTAATGATGTAAGAGCTATAAATATGATCAAATAAACAATCAAATATAATTCAACCAATCGAAATAATCAAAATACTGTATACAATACTTTGTATTAAGTGATAAAAAAACTAAATTCACGAGTCCAGTGTGCATCATGTAGACTCGTTACTCGCGGCGGCTCGCCTCCGTTTAGAATTCTCTCAAATCCAAACACATTTCACTTTGAGGAAGGTGTGTTCGTATCTGCAAAAGTTGATAAAGTGAACGTTTGTAAAGTGAAGAGCGTCTGTAGATATATATATATATATATATATATATATATATATATATACAGTACAGACCAAAAGTTTGGACACACCTTCTCATTCAAAGAGTTTCCTTTATTTTCATGACATTCCTCATATTTTCCTTATATTTTCATTGGCTCTTTTGCCTTCACTCTGCGGTCCAGCTCACCCCTAAACCATCTCGATTGGGTTCAGGTCCGGTGACTGTGGAGGCCAGGTCATCTGGCGCAGCACCCCATCACTTCTTCTTGGTTAAATAGCCCTTGATGCCTTCAGTGTGACTCTACAATTTTCATAGTCATGAAAATAAAGAAAACTCTTTCAATGAGAAGGTGTGTCCAAACTTTTGGTCTGTACTGTGTATATATATATATATATTTAGAATTAATTATATGAATATTTACATAGATAAGATATTAGCATGAGGTATTGTTATTAAAATATATGGAAAACAGAGGTGTACAAGTAGAATGTATTCAGCCTTTAATCTGATCCACTTCAGGGTTTGTTTATTTTCAGTCCAAAATCTATCAATCAATCTGACCTTAAACATGTCACACCCCACTCTAAAAATATACGTCGCCTCATTGACTGGAATACCGAGCTCAGCAAAGCTGGCAGGTGTAGACAGTGTGCTGGTGATCAATCTCTACATGCCATAGCTGGAGAAACAAAGATCCAATCCTTTGTACCAAGTTAGACTCATAGACAAGTGATGAGTTTTTATTAATTCCAGAAGGGTGTGGATGTAGCAGCGTCAACATGCGGTATAAAATCTCTATTCTCAGACATTTCATGGACATTTTAAGGCATTTAAAGTGTCGTTTCTCTGCATATGGAACAAAAAGATTATAGAAAACCATAAATCTGAGGAATTCGTTGTGGATCAGGTTCTCCATCGGCAGAGAAGCTCGTTGAATAATAATGCATAATTGTAATATTTTTATTTTCTGCTTCATGGTGGACGTATTTACTGCTATCGTACTGCTATTGTACTGACATCTCCAAAATAAAAAAGCATACATGATGCTGATTAGAGATATAGCAGCACCATTTGGATCCAACTTCATGCAGATTTCAGACTTTGAGGATAAACAACCTCTTAATCGATACTCAGAAATGTTTTACATAAACGGTTTCTCCATCATTAAACGTTTGAAGAGTTGGTGTTGAATGGAAATTGATCTCAGATGTTGATCTTATTTATGAGTTGCTCAGGAGCTCCTGGTTCCACAACTCCAACTGACTGTAGAAGACTGTATAAAGGACATCACTCACACTCAGGTGCTCATGATATTTCTCACTCTCCAGTGTTTGTAATGTTTTTACTGATTTATAATCACAATCTTGGTGTCTTGGTGAGGATGAGCTTCTCTCTGAGGTTGAGTCTGGTTCCTCTCAAGGTTTCTTCCTCACACCATCTAAGGGAGGTTATTTTTGCCCCAGGCTGCTCATCAGGGATAAACACACATTATTCACTGTTCTATAAATCCTACATAAAGCTGCTTTGAGACCATGTCTACGGTGAAAAGCGCTCTAGACATAAACTTGAATGGAATTGAACTGATGCTGGTGAATTGGTGATCCAGTGATCTTTGATAATAATTCCTAAAATGGGATTTTGTTTAAAAGGTGATCTAATCGAATAATTTCTAAACATTAGCGTTGTGACATAATATTTCTTGGTCATTAGTACAGTATGTCCTTTTTGAGTATCGCATTCCACATTTAGTCCCAATGTGCTCTTCTGGGAAGATGTTCCACTAGATTTTGGATTGGACATTTGTGTTCATCAGCCACACGTGTGTCAGTAAAGTCAGTTACTGATGTAGGTGAGGTGAGAAGTTTAAGTAAACTCAGATTTAATTTTATACCGCATGTCTGATACAATTATGTGTCCTCAGATTTGTAGTAACAGTTTGGAGAAGAACCACATATGGCAGGAAAGGTCCAGTGTCATGATACTTTGTACATATAGTGTATGTCCACAACATTGCCTCAACATGTATAGATTCCAGACTCCTGACATCTCCATAAGGTCTTGTGCAGTTGAAAATGTAGTGAAGATTATTATGGTAGAGGTTTTAAGAACGTTGCAGGAATGTTATGTTTGGAATATGGATTTGGCCCATTTAGTATTAACATTTATCTCAAATTCAAGGTGTTGTCCATTTGATCTGCCACATCGTCTACATTTTTTTGTCTGTCTATTGTTCTTTCCATCTCTCAGTCCCTACTGTCAGTACATATTCATTCTGAGGAGCAGAAACTGATTGGAGAGAGAAAGAGAAAGTAGAGTGTAGTTTTGAGAGAAAATGGATGGATGGAAGATACAGAGGTCGAATGGCGTCTTCGACTAAACAGAACGAAGGATCAGAGTTTAGCAGAGAGAAAGCGATGAGACGCAGAGAGAGCGAGAAAGAGAAGGAACGATGTTGGAGATGCAACAGTCAGGCATTTTATTTTGGAAGCCGTAGCTCACTAAGACACTGAGGCTGATCTGATGGGGTCAGAGTGAACAAAGCATCTCATACAGAAGCCCTCCCTCCTCATCTGCCCCCTCCTCTTACTTACCCCCCCTTTCCTTCCCTTCCCGTCCCTTCCCTGCAGTAGCTTTCCGCTCACGTCTCTCTCAGTTTGCCCACGCGTCCACCCGCCTCTGTTAGAGGCCTTTTAAATATCTGAGGCACAGGGGAATTGCCAATCCTCAGAGAGTCTGTACCCTTTCCAACCTTGCTCTCTGCTCGCTTTTATCGAATGCATTTATGAAGCCAAACACTTCTGGCTCACCAGGTCGGCTGATTTGATTTTTCTCTCGTGCTTCCGTTCTTCGGGATGGAGTTTATGATGGAGTAAAGTGTAGGAAGGGAGACGGATGCATGCATATGCGGCGTTTCGGCCTCCAGAGCCAGCGTGACACTGCAGAGCATCGCTTAATTCACCACTGGCGCTCTGCTTATCCATGCTGCAAGTACTGCAAGGGTTTTTTTTTTCCCCACTTGAAAACTTGATGTGTCAATTAACAAAGAACTGACATTTGGTAGATGGAATGTAGTGTACGAATTCGCAAAAGGTTACACTGAATCACTGTGCAGACCTGAACTTTTAACGCCCATTTGTTCCTGAAATTTCCTTTGCTCTCGATGGTTGTGGGGAGCCATAAAGCAAAATCCTGTAAACTCTATAAAGGAAGTCCACATGCAGAAGCAGGAGCCTGTAACAAAATGTACTCTGGAATATTGAGGATGCAGTGCTTTAATTAATTCCTTTCAAAAACAAAACATCAACGTACCTGACTTTACTAATGCACATCTTTGTGGCTGAAATGAGCACAAATTTCCACAAAATCCAGTGGCACATCCTCCCTAAAGTGTGGAGGTTATCATAACAGCAAATAAGGATTAAACATGAAATTAGATGTTCATACGAATCTTATGGTCAGAGTTCCACAATCTTTTATCCAAATATTCTGTAGATATTCTCTAAATAACATTAACTTCTGGTCTGTTTCCCTGCAGATCTGCATCTCTGTGTGTTTGACATTCACTACAGTGCTCGACTCTATTAATACACACTTCATTAACTGTTCAGACCCGTTCTGCATCAGGGCTCTGCGGTGCTCTGAAGCTCAGCTTCCAGCCATCAAAAGCGATAAATCAATCTCTAAAGCGTTAACTCAGTAGAGTGATCAAGCCGACGAGCTCCACTCACACTGGCTCCTACAGTAACCTTGGAGATGGACACTAGCACAAGTGTGGGAATGTGGTTTTTTTTGCACCACGTCTAACACAGCCCCCAAAGTGCTATGTTAACTAATGTGTGTGTGTGTGTGTGTGTGTGTGTTCTTTTAAAACATAGCATGTTGTCATGGTGATTTGTTTTTCCCAGTAATGGTGCAAGTGGACGGATTTGCAGCTCGACACGGCTCCAGGATTCAGATTTGGACTTTATATTTAACACTAAACAAATCTACTTAGTACAAATCTTTTTAGTACAATTTATAATCTGAATAAGCTTTAAGCTCTATCAGCAGTTTTACTGTAGTATCGAGGTAATAAAGCAACACCTTAGAATTTAAACTCAGCCTGGACTTTATAGAATATACTATTGAGAAAAATACTTTTTTTCCCAATATAATAGAAATATTAAAAAAAACAACTCTTTAAATTATTTTAATTATAATGCCAAAAACAGCTCATCCTATTCTAGAAAAACTGCACGCAACTATTGGAATTAGAGCTTTATCACCGACACTGAAGACTTCCACAATGCTGAACACCTTCTTATACAAAATATATAAGCATGTGATTTACTACTGTCCCTTGCAGGCAGAACTACTTTCTATGCTACAGTTATACAACCCTAATTCCAAAAAAGTATTTTCAGATAAAAAAAAAATCTCATGAATCCGTATTTTATTCACAATAGAAAACAACAAAATATATAAAATGAGTAAACTGAGGAAATAAACGATTTTTATTATAAAAATGAGGTCATTTTGAATTAGATTTCTGCAACACGTCTCAAAAAAGTTGTGACGGGGCAACAAAAGTCTGGAAAAAGTGTGTTATTTAAATTAAACTGTTTTGCAACTAATGCGTTTAATTGACCGCCGGTCAATAAGATAATGTATCTTATAGAGTCACTCAGAAGTAAAGATGGGCGGAGCTTCACCGATCTGTTAAAGTCTGAGGCTATAAATTGTGAAACAATTTATAATAATGTTCCTCAACATCAAATAAAAAAACAGTCGAATATCTCAGCATTTACAAAACATAATATCACCAGAATGTCAGCCCGCTTGAGCACTTCTGGCATTTCCGCTTCCACCACCAAGGAACCACCAAGGCTTTCAACCTGCTACGCGGAAATGGCGTCCATCTTGCAAACACATATAAGAAACCTTTAATCGGTGCCAGATTGTCTTGAAGGCTTGTCCTGAGTACACCCCAGCGTTTGTTTCTGTAATACCGACCTGTTTCCGCCTGACTACTTTCCCCTCCAGGCTCTTGCCCACGCCCGTTTTCCCGACTCTCCCATCCACGTCCGGTTCTCTGCTCGCGCTCACACGCTCCGGTTCTCGGCTCGGCTTTGCTCGCGCTGAACACGCCCTGGTTCTTGGCTCGGCTCTAAACACGCTCCGGATCTTGGCACAGCATGGTTCTGTGGTCAGACGAATCCAATTTCTCTTTGGAAACCATTTATGCCACGTCCTCCAGGCTAAAGAGGAGAGGGACCATCTGGCTTGTTATCAGCCCTCAGTTTAAATTTAGCCTCGTCCCAACTTTTTGGAGAGGTGTTGCAGCCATCAAATTCAAAATTACCTTTTTTTGTTTTTTAAATTGTACATTTACTCAGTTTAAACATTTTATATATTTAATTTTTATTGTAAATAAAATATGGATTTATGATATTTGAAAATTGTTGTGTTTTTATTTATATTTTACTGTGTACCAACTTTTTTGGAAATTCAGAGGCTGAGTTCCACAGCGCAGTGGTACTGCATATAGCGTGTATATACTCCCCGTTGATGTTGTTAGAGTTTGACAGGCACCACGTTTCCTGCATAGCAGCATCCGGTGTATATAATAGATGCTGACAGTGTGTTCTACCTAGTTTATCTCGTGCCTGTTGGGAAAATATTTTCCTGCTCTCGTTGTTATGAAAAAAACACTAATTAGATTCAATGCTACTGCTGATTCAAGCCAATTCAGTCTCGATCCAATAGATTTGGAGTTCCAGGATAGATGCTGCTGAGCTGGCAGGAAGAGCACTGACACATCGATTTGACGATGCCATTGTTACTTCTTTGAACACCGCGGTTATGACACGGTGCAGACTCTGTTGTTGCTGCAGAGCGTAAATGGTAAACACTGTCACATTTGACAGGGTTCTCGTTTGAGCTCGTTCCGCCCCCCTCGCAGAGCCGAAAACACCTGGAGCCATCCCTTTATTTGCACTAATTAAAGCTACTATGCTCAATTAGCAGTGTACACATTAACAATCTGGGCTGATCGGCTAGCGAGGACACACCTATACATCATTTTTCATTCATACTTCATTCTCGTCCCTCAGACATTTGCCAAGGGGCATCTGCCTGCAACATTAGCACACAGATTCCTGCAGGGAAGACCAAGCAGGATGGTAGTTTCAGATCATTGTATGCGATGTCTCATTGCAATTTAATATTCGAACAGGATACAATTTTTTCGATGTACACTTTATAGACAAATGTTTTGGGACACCTGGTTTTTCCAGCCACAAAGTTTTTGCCTGCACTTGAACTTGAAGACCCAAACCTGTTCCAGCATGACAATGCCCCTGTGCACAAAGAAAGCTTCTGAAGTCCTGCTATAAGGCTTTGACCCGCTGTTGTGACCTTAACACCCTTGTGGTTGAATGAATCACTACAAATCTCCACAAGCACACAACAAAATCTACTGGAACATCTACAAACTAAAGTAGAGGATATTTTAACTGTAAATTCAGAATAAATCTGGAATGGGATGTTAAAAAAAAGAACATACCAATCTTATGGTCAGGTGTCCATATTGTATTATCAGGTCACATGACCACATTGTGTATGTAATTCTTTAATAAATTCTGTGTATTGTGTTTTAAATTTTAACAATAGAGGAGGTCTGGGTTCTGTGCAGGACGCTCAAGTTCTTCTACGCCAACCTTTTCAAATCATGTCTTTAAAGATCTTGCTTTGTGCTCAGGAGCATTATCCATAGCTCTATAACAGGAGATCTTCTACTCCAACCCATGGAAACATATCTTCATGGAGCTCACTTTGTGCCATGCTGGAACAGGTTAGGGTCTCCTATTTTGAGTAAAGGGAAATTTATATCTATGGCATCCATAAAAGTTTGAAGATGAACCACATAAGTATGTCCAGGTGTTCACGAAACATCTGACATACAGTGTATATAGTATACTGTATATTACCTGGTGTATTTCTACACAGCTGTTATAGAATCTTAATGGCATGAAAAGTCCTTAAAAGTGACTAAAATCCCAATGATACACTGGTAATTGGTGGCAATTACAACTTTACCCTGCCTACGCATGTAAAACCAATTCCGTCTGAATAGACATCCGTCTCGTCCAGACTCCCCTGTCGTTATCGCCTTTTCCTTTCTCACTATCTGTGCATTTCTTCCCTCCATCCTCCTTCTTTTTTACCCGCTCACCTTGTTAGCCTTTTAATTAGCAGGAACAGTTCATTGCATGTCCCCTAAGTGCTGCACCAGCTTTCTCTTGCAGAGTTCATGCTGCTCGATCGATAGCCGAGCATGAGTGAGGCCCAGACACTCCATAAAGTCTTTAGACTACAAGCTAGAAGCTAGCACGTGATGCACCCGAGTCCTTTTTCTTCTTTTCTGTATTTATGCTACTTAAGACCTTTTTAATTTTGCAGCGAGCCTTTCTGAAAAAGAAAAAGAACAGAAAGGGAAACACAAATCTAATCAGAAATTTGGAGCCTATTCACAGGATTCTATTTTATGCTTACTCCAGCTCTTACTTTTTTCCCGTTTTGATTTAACAATGCAGCGATGGTACTTAGCATTTAGATGACATGTTTCAGGAGGGGAGGTATAGATCGGGGTCGGCTGTGTGCAGGGGTTTTGCCGATGGCACAATACAGACAGCTGGAACACTAACGATCCACCGAGCATGTGCTCCGCCAACACGGCTGTTAATAACAATCTATAGAGCTCGGCAGTGTGGATCTGATGCCAGTCTGTGGCTTTGGGGGTAAATTGACATTAGGGTCCTTTGGCATTCCAGCAAATACAGTGAGCCGATATTGCCACAACTTGCCAAAGATACTTCAGGGATCTTAAATGCTTGGGAAGTTGGGAGTATTTTCAAACCTGATGCTTAAATAAGAATCAACTTAAGACCAAGGTTTTCCAATGAAAATTTAAATAAAAAAAGACGTGAACATGTGGCACATATACACCACATGTAGATAAGTTACATTTACACAATATGTCCAATTATAAGATTTTCACAATGAGCCCTTATTTGCTGTTATAATAACCTCCATACCAAACCTCAAAGATCTTCTACTCCAACTCATGGAAAGCAGATCTTCATGGATCTGGCTTTGTGCACATGCGTATTGTCATGCTGGAACAGGTCTCGGACTTTTAGTTCTAAAGATAAAAAATCATGCTGCATTTTCCAAAGACGTCTAATACAATTGTGTTTCCAACTTTGTGGTAACAGTTTTGGGAAAAAACACATCTGCCCGGAAAACTCTCAGTGGTGTTGGTAAAATATGTAATTTTCAAAGCTATGGATATTTCTGAACTAAAATGAATGTTCCTCTTGTGTATAATGGGAGCTGAAAACTCAGTGGTTAAAGCATTAGACACTGCATTAAAATCCTGCACAAGCAAACTGCCACTGTTGGGCCCTTGAGCAAGGCCCTTAACCGTCAATTGATCAGTTGTAAGTTGCTCTGGATAAAGGTGTCTATTAAATGCCATGACAGTAAATCTTACAAATAAACTAACTTTTGGAAGATCTGGTTATTCCCAAAGCTACAAATCAAAAATTGATAAAAGTACAGTTTCAAGATTTTACGCTCTCCAATGAGACTTACAATTATTTCATTAATGCAACTGAGCAGTAGGTTGTGAGTTTGAATCCCAGCACTACCAACGTGCCACACAGGGATTTGAACTCACAACCTTTCAGTAAGAAATCTAATGTCTTAACCCCTGAGCTACCACTTCTCATACTTCTCCTCATTTGGACCAAATCCTTATTTTTTGTTTCTCTTGTTGCTGTTTGCACGAAGTCAATCACAGCAAAATTGGGCTTTTTTTTATTCCAGATCACTGCACATATCTGATTTGTTCCTGGGTGAAAAATGGGACAATGACTAACAATGGCTTGGGATCCACAGATATGGGACGCGAATATTCGATATTTGTCATCTGTCAAAGCCGTTGATCCCCAGATACACAGCATTTTAGAGACTTTTGAAAACTGGGTTGATTTGAACTCTGCAGACCAACCAGGAATAAATGCAATTTTCTTAATGATATTCACCGAACCAAAAGTTTCTTTCCACAGAAAACTAGAGATTAAATATAACTCGACATAATCCATCCAATAAATAAAATAAAAGTTTGTTAAATCAATAGAATATGTGTAAGACAAATAATACCAATAGAAACATACAGTTGAGCTTAAAATCTAGTATTAAATATATTATTAAATTAACAGTATTTATCTGTTTGTTTGTCTATTTATTTATTTTTTTATGTTTGTTTGTTTATATTATTTCTTCATGGATTATTTGACCGTGCCGAGGAAACTGAGTGTTTTAAGGGTTTTTGAGAGACATGTGAATGTACCTTTCAGTAATGTAACAGAATTAATGTTCATCAAATTCTCACCTTCCGCAACAACAGTAGGTTTTGAATACATGTAGCTACGTGACGTTCCACTGTACACGTTTTTGTTTATATTCGAAGAACTTGTTATATACATGCAGATCAAATTTAGTAAGGAATCCTGAACCAACATGGCTCCCATTCCAAACTTCAACACCGCACAGTTCCGTCTGGACTAAGGCTCATTGGAACCAAACGAAGCGTATGTCCGAGTTCTGTACGTGTTATTTAGAGAGACGTCTGGAGTGATATCTATCCTATTGAACTGCTCTGAGATGTACAACTAGTGAAGAACATCTCTGGAGAGTTTTACAAGAGACTCAGCAAAATATTTCAGCTGAATGTTTGGAGAAACGATGTGTCCGGATGCTGAGAGTGTGTGAAGCTGTTTGTTTTTTATGATAAGGGAGGATTTTTCACTGATAAAGTGGAACATTTGTTTGGTCAAAGGAAATCTTCAGACATGCCCGGGTTATGCATGCGTCTCTCACAGATCATAAAACACTCAGGGTTTCCACAGTACATGTTAAAAACATCATTGATTTCATGAAAAACCATAAAAGACATTTCGGATTTAAACAAAGTTTTGACAAAACAAAAAAAAATTCTGTGCATTATTATTATTATTATTATTATTATTATTATTATTATTATTATTATTATGATATTCTTATAAAAGTTTGGCCTTATTTACATAGAGAACATGAGCTTATGATGGAAATCCTCTTAGGTGCAGCATCATATATGGTTTAGATGTTTGTAAACCCCACAAAGCCTCTTAGTCTTTCAGTTTTATTTATTACGGTTGAATGTATTGCCTGAGAGAACGCTGAAGGTTTCTGCAGTTTAAATGATTTTTAATGCTCCTGACTTAATGTTTTCTTCTGCTTGTATTTTAGCCTCTGCGCAAGGAGCCATCTTAAAGGATTTCAGCTGAGATTGAGGTGAGGACATCAAGTGGGGCTTCCTCCAAACTGATTTCTTCATCACAGTAGACTTAACAGCCCTGTGGGTTTTTTTTTGTTTTTGTTTTGACACCAGCTAATGTACCAAGCTTGCAGAAACACATATGAGCAAAAGTTTGTGGACACCTGACCGTACGATTCTGTGCCTTTTGAACGTCCAATTCTACACGTAGCCCCCATGTGCTGCTAGATTAATCTCCACTCGTTTGGGAAGATATGTTTTGGAGATTTGTGCTCATTCAGCCACATGGATGTGTGTTAGTAAAATCAGGTAGTGATGTGGGTGAGGTGAGAAGTTTCCTAGGGTGCAGGGAGCTCTATAGCAGGAGATCTTTTACTTCAACCCATGTAAAGCAGATCTTCATTGGAGCTGGCTTTGTGCACAGGAGCATTATCATGCTGGAACAGGTTTAGATCTCCTAGTTCAAGTGAAAATATTCCATGCTACCACATCCTGTAAAATTGTGTTCCTCCAACAGTTTGAAGAAGAACCACATATGAATGGAAAAGTCAGGTGTTCCAATACGTTTGTCTATAAAGTGTAACTGGTTGGTTATGGAACTCAGTGTGAGCTAGCAGAACTACAGTATATAAACATGTACCCACACGCTAAAGGTTCAGCTGGGATTATCAGTGTTAATTGATTAAACACAGGAATGAATAGGAAGAACACTATTCAGCTTTCTGTGCACATACATCAGCTTTGAG
Source organism: Silurus lanzhouensis (assembly GCA_039877035.1). Classification (NCBI taxonomy): domain Eukaryota; kingdom Metazoa; phylum Chordata; class Actinopteri; order Siluriformes; family Siluridae; genus Silurus; species Silurus lanzhouensis. The sequence goes on from JBCEWE010000132.1 coordinate 1,316,439, forward strand.
ACCATTTATGAACTAGAGTAAGTTTGAAGAACTGTCAGAGCCTGAGATCACTGGCATTTCTACTGGCATTTTTCCCCCAGTGTTTCCAGTGACAAAGAAGTACAGTTGATCATTTATTTTTAAGGAGAAAAAGAAAGAGAAAGAGAACCCTTGCTGGTGTAGGCGTCATCTTTAACTCTCTCTTTAATATTTGAAGCACTGAACAGATTCATTGCACACGATTGCATTGGAGTGCATTTAGATTGGACTGAAATGATACTAGATAGTTTTAGGGGTGTAAATAATACAATAACGCAAATACATTTTAACGGCTCTAGTTTTTATTAACGTGCATTTCTGTTTTAAATTATAGATAAATAAATGAATATAAAAGAGGCAAAATGAAAACATTAAATGCAACACATTTATTCATGACCATGAACATTTTAATCACTAAACAGCTTCAGCATTGACGTCTCCTCTGCCGCGCTCACCACCAAAATTCTTACCAAAACTCTTAAAGAAGAGACGTACAATATTTAACAATTAAAACAACCACTAAAGTAATTAACATACTATACTTTAGTATATAGTTGTTGTTGTTGTTGTTGTTGTTTTCTTTACAAAAAAATAAAATTACATTAAAATAATTAAAATAAATATAAAATAATTAATAACAAAGGGAGAAATTTTGAGTCAAATAAATATATTTATAACATCTGTTACAATTAGTGTATTACAAACTCGAAAAGTATTAATTTATGGTACATTTAGATAAATAAATGTGTGATTAAGTTGTGGTTATTCGCAAGTCAACTCATGATGATCATGCGATTTATTGTGATTAAATATTTTAATAAATTTTTAGCCCTAATATATATATATATATATATTGATATCAGAATTCACCAACAGGAATCTCAAACAGCAAACATGTAGTGATCTGATCTCAGCAAGGCTTCAGTCACTTTATTGTGAAGTCATCTGGGGACGTTCTTACTACTGGTCGCCAGCATGAAGGGTTCCACTTTTCCCAATAAAAACCATGTGACTGATTACATGCACTTCACTGTTTTCACTACTATTAATATTTACAGTAAACACGTGATTTGAGACACAGCCTTAGTGTGTTCTTGGAATTGGGAACACAACATCCAACACGTTGGATACACTTGGCAGCCATCTTGCATACATGACTATATTGTGAACAGTAAGTAGAATCTGGTCTTTAAGTGATGGAGAGTTTCCCGACAACGATTGTGAGTTAAACGGAATGAAATAATATAGAGGACGATTATATGAAATAATCACTGTCAATGCCATATTCTCATTTTTAACTGAATTATTAATCAACAGAATCCCTTTGGTCTTTTTTTCTGAAACCTGCAGATGTTTCTTCTTTAAGAGCAAAATTATGAGTCAGTTTTTTGACGGTTTTGTTGTCGATCACACTGCTCTCCTCTGCCAGCTGCAAGCTCACGCTGGAATCCGGAGACCAAAGCGGAGCAGAAATAAAGTTGAATTCTTATCATTTATCTGAGGCGATATTGCTCAGGCATGCCTGATTAAGCTGTCTTAGGAAGGAGCTACAGGCTCAGCAGCAGGGCTCGAGTGGGATTAGAGGGCACGCGTGGGCAACAGCTACAATAGCAATCCACAGATGAAGGAGGAGATGACCGTTCAGGACGTGACCAGCAGCCTCAAAGCTCTCGGCTGCTCTCTGAGTATCGTCTCGGTCTCGGCAGTCACACTGCTCTCTTTAACAGGCAAACCCCCCTTTAGTATCAACCGCAGCAGAGCAACGCGAGGCACGGCTGTATTTAATAAGATATATTTACACTCCAGCTGTTGTTTGTCACTGCTCGCTTTACGACGCTCCCTCTGGGAGTTCTTCCCGGATAGAAAACAGTGTGAGGAGAAATAGAGGAGACTTGGGGACACAACGTGGGTTTATAATGAGTCTTAGAGCAATTAGTATCTGTCAATCAAGGTGAAGTGCAGCTATTTGGGCTCTGTCTTATTTGACAGTAATTGCTATTATTTGCATTAATGCTTTTCTCAGGACGGTTAACGAGGACCGTCTGATCGGACCCATCGAATCCAAGATGTTTCACTTTTTTTGCTAAAAGAAACATCTGAAAGAACAAGTCAGAACAGGTATGAGGTATGATCAGGTTCTCAGATGTTCTCTGCTACACACACAAATACTGTGGGGGATCTTTGCAGTTGGAGGCACACAATCGTATAGAATGTATTTGGATGCGGTGGAATTAAATTTTTCTTCACTACACAGCAAGAACTAAATGTCTAAATATAAGAAATAAGTGCATGATTTAAGATGATTAGACTTGAAACCATTCAAATGATCTGCCAGTGCAGTAAAATAATTATACCTGGTAAGATTTCTTTTAAAATAGGAAACATATCTATGCTTCTGAAAAGAACAAAATGACTTAAAATATGCATTAAAACACTTATTCCCATCAGTCAATTTAGTTTCATTAACTTAAAACCAGTTTATTAATCATTTTTTAACAGTTTTCTTTCATTCATTTGTGTGAAAAGTTTTTCAACCGAACAACAGGAGAATTTATCTTCATTATATAAATATATATAAGAATCATCATCATTATATATTGTGATTTAAAGCATTTTAACTGAAAAATAAAATACTGTAATATCAAGATCACGCATACGTGCACAGTGTCGACGATTATTCATAATGATGAAGAATGTTTTGTAACACAGCAGTTATGATGCAAAAACTAAACAAAATCATTACTCGCTGCTTTTAGAAACACTTATAATTATTGCAACATAAACATTGAGGGCATTTTGTCGATACTGAACTCAAACTACAAAAACTGAAATCAAACTACAGAACAATTTGTGCCTTTTGAACGTCCAATTCTACACGTAGCCCCCATGTGCTGCTAGATTAACCTCCACTCGTTTGGGAAGATATGTTTTGGAGATTTGTGCTCATTCAGTCACATGGATGTGTGTTAGTAAAATCAGGTAGTGATGTGGGTGAGGTGAGAAGTTTCCTAGGGTGCAGGGAGCTCTATAGCAGGAGATCTTTTACTTCAACCCATGTAAAGCAGATCTTCATTGGAGCTGGCTTTGTGCACAGGAGCATTATCATGCTGGAACAGCAAAAAGTACAAAAGTACAAAAGTTCCAAAAAATAACAAGTCACGTTTATTTCTATTGCGCTTTTCACAACAGACATTGTCTCAAAGCAGCTTTACAGAATGTAACAGTGAAGGTGAATGGTGTGTATTTATCCCTGATGAGCACCATGGTGTCTGTGAGAAGGAAAAACTCCCTTAGATGTTATGAGGAAGAAACCTTGAGAGGAACCAGACTCAAAAGCAGAACCTCATCCTCATGTGGGTGACATCAGGAGTGTGATTATAGTCTTTAAACACTACAGAACACTGGAGACTGCACTGGATAATGTTTAGAAAGAGTGTGGTTACTGCATACTGCAGACTCTTATCATGTGTTATTATGTTGTTATTAATGTGACATAAAATAATCATTTGGAATAAATAATACTAATGAACATGTATGCGTCCTATATGTGATTATTAAATAGTCAACGTTAAAACCAGTTATTACAGTTAAAATAAAGTCTTCAAAGATAAAGTCAGATACAACAGGCCCTAAATCATCTCTGGTGGTAATGAAGCTCAATTTGCAGGTAAAGTAACAAAGCTTTATTAAGTCAGTAAGAAAAAAGATAAATAATTATAATACATTTTACATAATCTGCTCTTGCGTTGTATTTATTTCTAAAATAGGATTAATATGGTTTTGGGGGCTAGAAATAAGATTGTAAGTTTTGCAGTGAAGCCACAAGTACATGGTGTACATGCCGTTAGCATTTTACTCTGTTTGGATGATTTCATGTATTATTTAAAAATGACGTGTGGGGAAGAAAAAAACGATATATGGAGTTGAAGCTGATAACAGCGCTTTCTGAATTTTCAGTTTGTTGGGGCCTCATCATCAGAAGACCAATTTGACTGAGAATAAAGAATAAAAACCACATGAATCACAGGCAATTACAGGCACACAGGAAGAAACAGGGAAGTGGCAAATTCATCAATATTTATATGTAAAAAGGAGGATTGAACCTTCTGAAATTCAGCTCTGATCTGCGAAATTATATTTATGCCTATTAAAGATTCATTTGGTCAGTGAATTTTACAAATTCCCATGCTGAATTATTTATTTAAGTGGCAAAACGTGTTCGGGAGACTGTTAGTTTCATTCCAGTGGCTGTAGCGTAGTGAGTTATAGATTCTCCAGCTGATGTGGGAAGTGGGATAATGAGAAGTTGCAGGGATTTATGCTGGAGACCGGCCGGCTCATTGGGTGAGAGCAAACTCCCAAGAAAATCATCGCACACAGATATTAAAATCAAAGGAAGCAAGTCATGCAAAAATCGTGGCATCACGTTTGTATCCGTCGCTCTATCTTTTAATAAAACATTTTCCGAATTCTTTTCTTACAGAAAATTCCTTTCCTTTCAGACTGCACTCACTCGAGTTCTCGCCTCCCTCCTTGCTAAAAAAAAAAATATGACACACGAGGCATGATGGAATTTTATTGCGAGCCGCATGAAAACAAAATAAGCAAGAAGATCAATGAAAATGCAAATGCAAGGCGAGGAAAGAAAAAAATGAGACGACAGCATTCTGCCCATTTCTCTCTGTCTCCTTTGATCATAACACGCAGCGATTTTTCCTGCTGTGCTCACGTTCTCTTTTTCTCTGCACGCAGGTCTGCTGACATTCACGCGAACATCGTGGACCAGAAGAAGACATTCATCAGACCAGCACCATTTTATTCATCCTCATACCCTGGAGCTAAAACACGACCCCTTCTTCTACCCTTTCCAAGCTCCAGCGCACCTTCACCTCCTCCACCATGTCCACCATTACAGGAGCCTGACTCTTTGGACATGAACGGTAAAACACCTACAGCAGGACTTTCAGTGTCCTTCTTCCTGAGATCGCCAGCAAACGAAGTGTAAAACTGATAAATCTCGGATTTGCTGGAGACTTGCATTAAGACCAAAAGAAGCAGAAGCACATTGCTTCAACTCGTGCAGAACAAGCTGCTGATATGGAGTGTCAGAGTAGACCATGATCCTATTCGGGATGTTGGTTGCTCCACCATCCAGGAACAAAAAAAGCTTTTAATGACTAACTTCAGACTTGTTTTGTGTTGTTTTTATTTGCAGATGTCGAGTGTGTCTCATAAATTAAACCACACGCAAATGTAGACAGAATGTCCACAGAACAAAAGGGATGATTGGTGGGTCACTGAGGGGACAGCACCTCATGATGTAGACTCCTTGACCTCTTTCTCATGTGGATGAAAACAAGACGTCTTTCGAAACATCTCGATCTTTCTGTCTGGTATTTTAATGTGTAGGAGACTCTCCAGCTGCACCTTCATCATCACCCCTTCCTCTCTGTCTTTCTGAGATTTGGATCAGGTGTATTGTTTTGATGAACGCTCTCACATTCAGTGACACATCAAATGAATCCTGGGCGCTAGATAGGGAATAAGGGTTGGGTGTGTGTGTGTGTGTGTGTGTGTGTGTGTGTGTGTATGGGGTTGAGATCGCATCGGGTTTCTGTTGTTTGAACATCCATCATGTTGATTTCTACGTTTCTGGTGTCCAAGGAGCGAGGAACATGTTTGCCTCTTATATCTCTGAGCTTCTTGTTAAGTTAGTGGCCTGGGTAAAAAAAAAAACCTAAACAAAAAACCACCAGAGAGCATTTTATTTTAAAATAAATGTCATGATGGACATATGGATTGTACGCAGAAGAGTCGAGTGAGCGCAGGAAAGGAAAACGGCCACTTTGAGTGAACAGTAGGTTAGTAATTTATCAGTCTGGAGGGCTAGGCAGAGCTCCCTTGGTTGTGCATTTTAATGGTGTTTTATGGTTCCTAATAAAGTCTGTTATGCTTCTGGCAAATATGCAGAGCACAACATCCCTCGCTTCCAATTACTGAGAAACTCAAGGAGAGTCTTTAGCCATTCATCATCTCATGTACTGTTCCTAGAAATAACGGGAAAAAATCTCTTTTTGACTTTTTCTATCTCACACTTTCTCTTTATTTTGGTGTCTAAATTCTTTATGTTTAGAAACCAGAGAGATGTGATCGAGTAGGATGATCTCTCAGCAGCATTTAAAACTGAGCACGAGCACTTTGATGTAAGGATTCAATCTGCAAAACCATATTACATGCTTGTAAATATCACTTAACCCCTACAATAAAGTTATAAGTGCTGTTTACTCCCAGGATATAACTGACAAGGTAAGTGACTTCTCATCATCTCATTTAAACAACTGAGCAATTTAAAGTTAAGGGCCTTGATCAAAATCCCAGCAATAGTGGCATGGTGGTGGTGGGACTTGAACTTAGGACCTTCCGAACAGAAGTCCCACATTTATTAATTTTCATTATTTGGCAGATGCCTTTATCCAGAGCGACTTACATTTATCTCATTCATATATACAAGCAGTTATAGAGTTAAGGGCTTTGCTCAGGGGCCCAGAAGTGGCAGATTGGAATGGTATGCCTGGGATTTGAACTCGCAACCTTTAGATACAAAGTCCAATGGCTTAACCACTAAACCACCACCTAAAATTACGTTGCAGGAAATGAGCACTTAAACTGATGCAATAATAAAGGAAATCAATGAGATGCCCTTTAAAATGAACAGGGCCTTTGGTCAAGGGCTCAGCAATGTCTACATGGTGTCTACATGGTGGTCCTTCAAACTAAATTCAAGACATTCTGAGCAGAAGTCCGATTTATGGCATTTGGCAGACGCACTTATCCAGAGCAACTAACATTCATCTCATTCATACAAACAAGCAGCTATGGGGTTAAGGGCCATGTTCAGGGGCCCACAAGTGCCTGCTTGGTGTGGCTGAGATTTGAATTTACAACCTTCGGATAAAAAGTCCAATCATTTAACCAATAATCTATGACCTGAGCTTCCACTTACCAAACAAACCAGTTATAGAAGGACAACTGATGTCTTGGTAAAGCCTGGAATCTTCTCACAAGGACGAGACATCACTGAGAGTTTGGTGGTTAAATTGAATCAATTAAACCGATTCTGATTGACGAATTAAAAAAATCTGAAGATAGAAATATCCCCATTTAAACAATTGTATTTATTTTCTGTTAAACACTAGTTTAGCTCCACTCTTAGAGTTTGTTTCCTCGCTATCCGCTACAAGTACCAATTTATACACTATACCAAGTAATAAAGGAAGAAGGATTTCAGTGGGTTTTTAGCATTTGCAAATCACTTTGCAGGAAATGAGCACTCACACTGATGCAATTATAAAAAGGACATCTCCGTTAAATGAATAAAACACTGGTACAGCTCTGAAGAAGCAGCATAGTGTGTCTACAGGATTTATAATTTACCATTTGGGTCCCGTTCAGACCTAACAGGAAACTATTACTTATTTAAAATAATAAATGCTCAAATGTTGCGTTTGTTTGTGACATGATCAGAACTCATTTCAGGTGTAACCCTGATGAACCTGCAGGCTGTGAACCAGCTGGAATACAAAATATCATTGAATGGTGATAATTTGCATCAGGTGAAGGATGAACAGAGATGATGAAGTTCTCCAGCTAGCTCCTACTGGTCCTTAGCTGAGTAAAGTGTAATCTCTAGTGATCTCTCAGGGGGACAGTTTGGGCTTTTATTTGCAGAAGATAAATGAACACCATACCTCATACACAAACATCCATACTGTATGTAGAGCTTCATCTGCTCAGGCTACAGCATGTTTAATACATTCTAAAGACCTCAATATGAACTCCATCTGTAGGGAATGTATTCACACCTGGTGGAGTCTCACCAAGATCCAATCACACCATGAGCCAGACCACCTGCAAAGATGTGCCTTCTCATCTGGTCTTATCGATACTCCGGCACATTGCCTGGTTTTATCCCAATATGAGCACATTTTAATGCAACACGGCACCTGATTGCCAATTTATCATGCATCAGTAACCAACAGGCAGCTCTATTAAAGGCCCAGGAGACCACAGTGCTATTTCATTTTGACACAGCCATCCATTCTCTTGTCATCGTGCTGTCATATTTATGTACATATTTACTCATCGTAAGCAATACTTGGAGATACGGAATCAATAGCGATGCAACATCAATCTGTGAGCCGGACAGTGGCACGCAGGATCTCGTTACGGCCGATCTCTGGGCTTCATATGAGCCTGTCTGGTGCAGGGACTCGTGGGATTTATCTGTCAAACCATACTGCTTCAGGCAGGCGCGTAAAATAACTACACATGGATTAAACCTCAGAACAGAGCTGACTTTCAAGATATCTCCATGACCGAGTGAAGAAAAACAGGCAGCCTGAGATAGCACATGATCTGCTGCAGGAGTCCAAATTGTTGGTCATAGTTGGTAAGGAGGAGCATGAAATTTTTCCTTCACTTGAACAAGGAAACCCAAACCTGTTCCAGCAAGAATGTGTTCACTTGTAGCAGAATGTTTCTCCACAACATCTAGTGGAACGTCTTCCTAGAAGATTGGAGATTACTATAACAGCAAATGGAGACAGAGTATGGAATTGGATGTTGAAAAAGAAGCACATAGATAAAAACGTAACTGGTCAAACACGCAGCGAGTCACCAATCAGTTTTAAACTTGTTTTGATTGGTGCTTGGTGTATCTACTGATCACCAACATACAGATCAGTGTGCTGAGAGTAACATTAGTCAAGTCAAGAAGCTTTTATTGTCCACCATATATATCTGACTCAGTACACAGTGAAATGAGACAATGTTTCTCCAGAATCCTGGTGCTACATAAAACAACACAGAGCTACATAACAGAACACAGAGTTAAGAGCTAAAGTAAGTGTCCTTATCACATAAAGTGCATCATGTGCAACCGAGTGAAAAGAGACAACACAACAGTGTAGGACAAATACACAAAACACAAAAGAGCACTGACCAGTAAACTTACTGTATAATATGTTATACAGAACAATGTGCAAAAGGAAAATATAAACAATAGTGTTTTTGTCAAGATGAACACAATGTTGAACAAAAACAGCAATAGCAACAATGGAGAGGTGCAAAACAGAAATGTCCATGATAGAGGGGAGAAAGATTCCAATGATCTTCTCAGCCATCCTTAATATCTTCTGTAGGGTCTGTAGTGATCTGAGACGGTGCAGTTTCCAAACCAGGCCTTAATGCAGCTGCTCAGGATGCCCTGGTCCCTCTGTAGAACATGGTTAGGATGAAAGGAAGGAGGAATTACATTTATCTTATTCATACAGCTGAGCAGTTATTGGGTTTAGGGGCTTTGCTTAGGGGCCAGCAGTAGCAGCTTGGCATGGCTGGGATTTGAACTCACAAAATTTAGAGCCAAATCCAATGCCTTAACGTATAAGATACCCAACTATTTGAGTACTATTCTAGATTTAATCCCTCTTTACTGAACCTTTTCTGGAAGGGCTTTTCCACTTGATTTTGGAGTGTAGCTGTGGGATCGGGTACTGATACCAGACACGGAGGTCTGGAGTGTAGCATTGTTTAAGTTCATCCTAAATGGTTGAATTCAGAGTTCCCTTTGTGCAGTGTTCCTCTGGAACAGGTTTGGGGGTACAAGTCGCTCAATACTATTGTGTGATTTTTTAACTTTGTGGTCACAGTTTAGGTAAATATATATGGCCATATAGTCCATATCCCGAACCATCTACAGGATGGAGTTTGGACACTGGACATCGTAGTGTGTTTGAAGGCTCTGGCATGGAGAAGCTGGTGTTGGATCTGTGATGATCTCAGATGTTGAGCTATTTTATGAGTTGCTCAGTAGTTCCTAGTTTTATAACCACAAATGACTGTAAAAGACTGTAGAAAGATCATCAGTCATAATCACACACTCCAGTGCTCATGTTAGTTCTCACTCTCCAGTGTTCTGTAGTGTTTAAAGACTATAAAATGTACTTTATCTGTAAAGCTGCTCTGAGACAATGTCCAAGCGTTATACAAATAAAAAATAAATACTTTATCAGCCTGGATACAATTATAAAAATCTTTCTCAAATGGTACAGTATGCTTTTTCTGGATGTTAAACTTGATAGTTTTTTTTTTATTTTCTCTTCACTGTACAATGGCATTGTTAATGTTCAACTCATCACTGAGTCAAACCTTAACCTTCACTATATTGCCAAAAGTTTGTGGACACCTGGTCGTAAGTGCTTTTTGTGCATCACATTTAGTCCCAATTTGTTATTTAAATTCCCTTCACTCTTCTAAAAAGATGTTCCACTAGATTTTGAAGTGCGCTTGTGGAGATTTGTGCTTATTTTAAAAAGCTGGAGTATCATATGAAAAGCTAGAGTTGATTAGATGCTCAGTGGTTAAGAGATTGTACTTCCAATCAGAAGGTTGTAAATTCAAATCCCACCACCACCTACCCTAAGCTGCTGCTGCTGCTGGGCCCTTGAGCAAGGCCCTTAACCCTCACCTTCTCGGTTGTATGAATGACATCATTGTAAGTTGCTCTGGATAAGGGCGCCTGCCGAATTCTGTAAATGTCAAACATTTTAAAAACCACTGTGTTGCTTATTTAGTGATAAAGTACAAAAACCTGGTGAATATATTGATGAGATAACCACACCTTCTGAACCTGAGCAGGATGGGGTTGCCTCAGAATACCTCTCAAGATGTGTTTGTCTGAATGCATTGCCACGGTGTTTAATGTTGTTTGTCCCCTCCAGGGTGTGAGGTTGTCTTTGTACCAGAATGCCAATTTGGATCGTTCCTTGTGGCACGATTACTTTCCTTTTCCATTGCCAGTCCTGTTTCAGCGCCGTCTCCCAGCAGCCACAAAAAAAACGAGATGAAAACTGTGCTCTTCTTTTGATAATAATTTCTCAAAGTAAGCTTTTTGAACAGGGTCTTTTTCATTATCTTTGAAATAGCAAATCGGGTAAGAGCAAAAAATTAAGCTGTCAGTGTGTGTGTGTGTGTGTGTGTGTGTGTGTGTCAGTTTATATGCATATGGAAAGATATGAAAAAAAAAATCATAATCATCATTATATTTTCTTCAAATTCTTTAAATATGGACATTCCCTTTCAGGCCTTTATGTGTAACCCTGTAAAAAATGAAAGAGGAAGCATTAGACATGAAAAATCAAAGCTGTGTCAAACACACACTGCATCACAACTGATTACAGTCTGAGAAACCTTTCTGAACATGAGATGCTGTAAACTAATTTTTCTATGGAGAAAGTTTCCCTCTGTAAGTTGCTACCTGAATGTCCTTCAATTTTCTCAGCATTATAAAGCAGACGACATCGCGGAGCATACATTAGCCCGATAGGCATTCATTTACGGCTGTAAAGTCCATCGCAAGCATATGCTGTTCTTCAATCTAATGGGCCATGAGGAATAAAGGGACAAACTGATGTTCTTGAATGTCCAGCCACTCTAGTCACCCCAAGCATCATTAGATTCAATATAAACCTACATACTGCATTATGAAACCCATCAGCTCCAAGGGGTTCTTTAGAAACCGACATAAAACTGGGTAAATTAAATGGACCTACACAACAAACAGAAGAAATTGAATTCTCAAACAGCGCTTCACAGTTCAAAGCCAGAAAGCCAGGATCTGATCGATAGAAATCATTTGTAATTGCTGTTTTTCCTTCTGTGTTTTTCTCCTCTGTGCGATTTAAGCAACACTGTGGAATAAACTACGTTTGTTTGTCGTATGTTTGCTGTTATATATGTTATATATATATGTTATTTTCTGTTATTCTTAAAAATCAGTACCAGCACACTTCTCCTCCATTCCTCGGGCATCTTCTCACCTTCCAGAATCTGGTTAAATCCTGTTAAACAGTCTGGTTAAAACCTCCACTGCATCTCTCCTAAACATCTTCATGCTTTTACCAGTATGTCATTTGGTCCTAGCGACTTTCCACTCTTCATCCTCTTAATCGCTGCTCTCACTTCCTCCTTTCTAATCCTATCCACTTCTTGCTTCACATCTCCATCATCATCCAACCCTCTCTCTCCTCACTACTGAACACATTTCCCTCTCCATCCTTTATTGCTCTAACTTGCAGCACATCCTTCCCAGCTCGGTTTCTCTGCTTGGCCATTCACTACAAATCCTTTTCTCCGTCCTTAGTGTCCAACTTCTCATACAGCTCCTCATATGCCTTTTCCTTGGCTTTCGCCACATCCCTCTTTACCTGCTGCTGCATCTCCTTGTTCTCCTGCCTACTTTTCTCATCACTCTGTCGATCCCAGTTCTGTTTCTTCACCCTCTTTCTCCTTCTGCTCTCCTGCACTTCCTCATTCCACCACAACGTCTCTTTGTCTTCCTTTCTAGTTCCAGATGTTACACCAAGTACCTTCCTAACTGTCTCCCTCATCACTTCTGCAGTAGTTTCCCAATCATCCAGCACCTCTTCACCACCACCGAGCTCCTGTCTGACCTTCTCCATGAATCTCACACTACACTCTTCCTCCTTCAGTTTTCACCATCTTATTCTTTCAGTCCTTTTTTCCTCTATCTCACAAACCCACTTGTGGAGCATATGCACTGATGACATTTATCATCACGCCTTCAACTTCCAGCTTCACGTTCATCACTCTATCAGAAACTCTCTTCACCTCCACTACACTCTTACTGTACTCTTCCTTCAGAATCCCCCTACACCATTTCTCTTTCCATCCACACCATGATAGAACAGTTTAAACCCTTCCAATGTTCTTGGTCATTGGTAACCTGACCGATCCAGTATGAAGTTCTGGTTTGTGATCCAGATATTTGATTTGGCACACGTTTTACGCTGGATGCCCTTTCTAACACAACCCTCCCCATTTATACATGCTATGCTTTGCTTAACTAGAATGATTTCATTGTCAAGCTACCAATAAAATAGTAGAATAAAAATGAAATATGTTAATAAATGACCTATAATATAACTGCATTGTCATGCTGGAACAGGTTTGGGAGTCGTAGTTCAAGTGAAGGAAAAATCTAATGCTAAATCTAAAGACATCCTGTACAACTGTGTATCTCCAATTTTTGGTCAACAGTTTGGGGAAGCCAGATATTGCTGGAGAAATCAGGTATCAAAGTATTTTGTCCATATAACCAACTGCACCATAAAACCAGTTCTGAGGGGATTTTCTTTTCGAAAGGCAGCTTCTCTGTTCATTTCAGCTTCTTTCATTAATTTCCCTTTTAAAGAATTTGTATCATCCCATGACTCACTTTTGAGAAATTGGTTTTGGCATCAGAGAGAGACCCTCTCATATGTAAACCATATGTAAAAGAATCTGACTCCTAGTGAACTGTATCTAAGTTGTCCTGATGTTCTGGATCACTGGTTGCTAATCAGAGTTATAAATCTATAGAGATGAGAAGAGGGGTGAAGTGGAGTGGAGCAGCTGTGGATCACTGATGCATATCATCACATCTTTCCTACTGTATGCTCTCACGTAGTCTCGAGCAGCCCACAGGCTCACAGGCTGAATCTTGACCATTTACCGTGTGGACACCTGGCCTTACAAAAAGTCACCTTTGGATGAAAAATGTGACCATTTCGATTACTTTTTGGGTCATTACTTTCTATATTGACCTGTTTTCTGTTGTTGAAGTAAAGAATATTACTAATCATGCTGAGTGGAATATCATAGCAGAGAAAAGTCGCTGATAGCAAAGGTTTGGATCGATTCTGCGTCCTACACAATATTGCCTGCATCAAAAGAACAGCTAGAGCTTTAAACCGCCGATCAATCGTACACTTCACAGTTGCATCATAAACCGTTGGTATTAATATCACACCAGTGGTTTCTCCATGCAGCCACCATTCCCACCTTAACCTTCAATTGATCTGCTGCTCGTTAGATTTTTTTATAGGAGCTGCATGTGAACATTGCAACAGAAAGTTTCAGCTGTTATTAAGGAGAACTTGATGCATGCAGTCTAAACAATGTGAGCAGATTTAATGAAGGAATTCTATTCATACAGAAAATATCATTCAGTAGTTAAAATTTTGGACTTTGATCAGAAGGTGCGGAGATGCCATTACTTTGGTCTTAAAACAGGATCCTTAACCCTCAACTATTCAGTGGTAATGACATTAGTCTTCATTAGTAAACTGGTAATAAGATCAACAATCTTGGAACTGTAATGAGTGGAGCAGATGAGTATGGTTTCCCTCAAGGTTTCTTTCTCATTCCATCTCAGAGACATTTTCCCTCACCACCATCACCCCTAGCTCACTGATTAGGGATGAACTCATGAGGTGGTATCAAAAGGTTCGGAGACGAGCTTCCAAGAAAATTCAAGTTCAAGTTTATTTCTATACAGTTTTTTACAATGGACATTGTATTTAGGCAGCTTTACAGAATTTAGGAATTAAAGTAGAATGATGTGTATTCATCCCTGATCATGAAGCCTGGGGAGACTGTGGCAAAGAAAAACTCCCTGAGATGTTATGAGGAGAAAACCTTGAGAGGAGCAAGAATCAAAAGGGGAACTCATCCTCATCTGAGTGATATCGAGAGTGTGATTATAAATCTTAACACAATCCAGAACACTGAAGAGTGAGAACTAACATAAGCACCGGAGTGTGTGATTATGAGTAACGTTCTTTCTACAGTCTCAAAGTACTTTATTTATCTGTTTCCACACTTTATCACCTTTAAATTAATCCTCTTGCACAGCGATACAGTGATCCCAGGGCTACTCTGGAACGTGTTCTGGAAGTGTTCTAGTCAAAGCGTGTCAAGCACCTTCTGCTATTTGCACTGGATCTCTGCAACGGTTTCAAAACGGCAACCTCTGAGCTGGAGCTTCATCTTCGGGAAGAGGGCGAAGTCTGCAGGGCCCGAATCCTGTGAGTAGAGTGGGTGCGGAAGTGAGGTCACGTTGTTTCCAGCGAGAAACTCATGTGTGAGGAGGAGCTCGGCACTCGGTCAGTGTTATAACTCGCTATCATCTCCTCTGTAGACCAACCCAGCCATTAGGGAAACACAAGCCAGTGCATTCTTAGGAAGGGAGGCACAAGCCAGTGCATTCTTGCGTTAGGAAGGGGATCCAGCGTAAAACATGTGCCAAATCAAATATGCGGATCACAAATAAGAATTTCATACCGGATCGGTCGAGGCCCGGGTTAACAACGACCGCCACAGGTATCGTTAGCCGACAGGGTACCGGTGGAAATTGGGCTACTGTTGGCCGAAGGAGGAAAAGGAGAGGAGGAAGACGTCTACAGAGACGGCAGGGAAAGGAGCAGTGGAGGAGAGTGGAGGTTCGGGTTGGTACTTTAAATGTTGGTACTATGACGGGTAAAGGGAGAGAAGTAGCTGATATGATGGAGAGGAGAAAGGTAGATATGCTGTGTGTTCAGGAGACCAAGTGGAAAGGGAGTAAGGCCAGGAACATTGGAGGTGAATTTAAACTGTTTTATCATGGTGTGGATGGAAAGAGAAATGGTGTAGGGGTGATTCTGAAGGAAGAGTACAGTAAGAGTGTAGTGGAGGTGAAGAGAGTTTCTGATAGGGTGATGATCGTGAAGGTGGAAGTTGAAGGGATGATGATAAATGTCATCAGTGCCTATGCTCCACAAGTTGGCTGTGAGATGGAAGAGAAGGAAAGATTCTGGAGTGAATTAGATGAAGTGGTAGATGGGGTACCTAGGAAAGAACGGTTGGTGATTGGGGCGGACTTTAATGGGCATGTAGGTGAAGGGAACAGAGGTGATGAGGAGGTGATGTGTAGGTATGGTTTTAAGGAGAGGAATGTGGAAGGGCAGATGGTGGTGGATTTTGCTAAAAGGATGGAAATGGCAGTGGTGAACACGTATTTTAAGAAGAAGGAGGATCATAGGGTGACGTATAAGAGTGGAGGAAGGTGCACACAGGTGGACTATGTGCTATGCAGGAGATGCAACCTGAAGGAGATTGGCGACTGTAAGGTGTTGGCAGGGGACAGTGTAGCTAGACAGCATAGGATGGTGGTCTGTAGGATGGTTCTGGAGGCGAAGAAGAAGAGGAGGAGAGTGAGGACTGAAAGAAGAATAAGATGGTGGAAACTGAAGGAGGAAGAGTGTAGTGTGAGGTTCAGGGAAGAGGTCAGACAGGAGCTCGGTGGTGTTAAGGAGGTGTTGGATGATTGGGCAACTACTGCAGGAGTGATGAGGGAGGCAGCTAGAAAAGTACTTGGTGTAACATCTGGAAATAGAAAGCAAGACAAGGAGACGTGGTGGTGGAATGAGGAAGTGCAGGAGAGCATAAGGAGAAAGAGGTTGGCAAAACAGAAGTGGGATAGACAGAGTGATGAGAAAAGTAGGCAGGAGTACAAGGAGATGCAGCAGCAGGTTAAGAGGGATGTGGCGAAAGCCAAGGAAAAGGCATATGAGGAGCTGTATGAGAAGTTGGACACTAAGGAAGGAGAAAAGGATTTGTACCGATTGGCCAGGCAGAGGGACCGAGCTGGAAAGGATATACTGCAAGCTAGAGCAGTAAAGGATGGAGAGGGAAATGTGTTGACTAGTGAGGAGAGTGTGTTGAGACGGTGGAGGGAGTATTTTGAGCAGCTGATGAATGAGGAAAATCAGAGAGAGAGAAGGTTGAATGATGTGGAGTTGGTGAAGCAGGATGTAGATAGGATTAGTAAGGAGGAAGTGAGAGCAGCGATTAAGAGGATGAAGAGTGGAAAGTCGGTTGGACCAGATGACATACCGGTAGAAGCGTGGAGATGTTTAGGAGAGATGGCAGTGGAGTTTTTGACCAGATTGTTTAACAGGATTTTGGAAGGTGAGAAGATGCCTGAGGAATGGAGAAGAAGTGTGCTGGTACCGATCTTTAAGCATAAAGGAGATGTGCAGACCTGCAGTAACTACAGGGGTATTAAGTTGATCAGTCACACCATGAAGCTATGGGAAAGAGTAGTGGAAGCCAGGCTGAGAGAAGAGGTGACCATCTGTGAGCAACAGTATGGTTTCAAGCCGAGGAAGAGCACCACAGATGCCTTATTTGCTTTGAGAATGTTGATGGAGAAGTATAGAAAAGGACAGAAGGAATTGCATTGTGTATTTGTGGATTTAGAGAAGGCGTACGACAGGGTGCCAAGAGAGGAGTTGTGGTATTGTATGAGGAAGTCAGGTGTGTCAGAGAAGTATGTGAGGGTGGTGCAGGACATGTATGAGGACAGTGTGACGGCAGTGAAGTGTGTAGTAGGTACGACAGACTGGTTTAGAGTGAAGGTTGGACTGCATCAAGGATCGGCCCTGAGCCCTTTCCTGTTTGCAGTGGTGATGGACAGGTTGACGGACGAGGTCAGACAGGAGTCTCCCTGGACTATGATGTTTGCGGATGATATTGTGATTTGTTGTGAGAGTAGAGAGCAGGTTGAGAAGAGCCTGGAGAGGTGGAGATATGCGCTGGAGAGAAGGGGAATGAAACTCAGTAGGAGTAAGACAGAATACATGTGTGTGAATGAGAGGGAGGGCAGTGGAGTGGTGCGGTTGCAGGGAGAAGAGCTTCAGAAGGTGGAGGAATTCAGGTACCTGGGGTCAACAGTGCAAAGTAATGGAGAGTGTGTTAGAGAAGTGAAGAAAAGAGTGCAGGCAGGGTGGAGTGGGTGGAGAAGAGTGACAGGAGTGATTTGTGATATCTGCAAAATTGAAAGGGAAAGTTTATAGGACTGTGGTGAGACCTGAGATGTTGTATGGATTAGAGACAGTGGCATTGAGTAAAAGACAGGAGGTGGAGCTGGAGGTAGCAGAGCTGAAGATGTTGAGGTTTTCGTTGGGAGTGACGAGGATGGATAAGATTAGAAATGAGTTTATTAGAGGGACAGCGCATGTAGGATGTTTTGGTGACAAGGTGAGGGGGACGAGATTGAGATGGTTTGGACATGTGCTGAGGAGGGACATGAATTATATTGGTAGAAGAATGCTGAGGATGGAGCCACCAGGTAGGAGGAAAAGAGGAAGGCCAAGAAGGAGGTTCATGGATGTGGTGAGGGAAGACATGCAGGTAGTTGGTGTAAAAGAGGCAAATGTAGAGGACAGGGTGGTATGGAGACGGATGATCCGCTGTGGCGACCCCTAATGGGAGCAGCCGAAAGAAGAAGAAGATCTCCTCTGTAGACCACACCACCACCTCTGTACCTCCTCTAACCACTACTGTAACCTCCTTTAGAAATTTTCCACTGAGAGACAAATAAAGAGTCCAGATCGGTCAGTACTTTCATAAGTCTGGTTCCTCTCAAGGTTTCTTCCTCATGCCATTGCAGGGAATTTTTTCTTCACCACAGTCTGACACAGAGAGGTTTAACGTGACGTACGTTTTTTTTTATTTTTATTAATTAATTCATTTATTTATTTTAATGTAATTAAAATGCTGAAAACAAAGTGAAGCACTTCAAATTCAGTTGCTGTTAATTAATTATTTTTCTACATAACGAGGTCAAGTGCGTCTCTCCTTTCAACCAAAATATGTAGTTGTCAAAGTTTTTATCTGCAGAAAACTTTGTGCTCTGATTCTAAAAAGACAAAGAACATTGTTTTCTTGGAATCGATTTTTTTTTTACTTTTTACTTAGTACGAACCAATAAAGCAATTCAGTCACATCTCCTTAATATTTAAACAAACCTGCGACGTTATCATCTCCCTCTGAATGCCTTCTTCACTCCATATGTGGAGAACATTTTTTTGTCCAGGAATATTTATATAGTTTAAACCACATTGGCCTTCAGATCAATTTGCTGTAATTGACTTTTTGAATGTCTACCTTGTTGACATCTGCCCGTCTCTCTCTTTCCCTGGAAGAGTCACAGCTGGGTTTTACTGGGTCAGGGATTTCAGACTCGGCCAGCAGAAGGGACACAAATGTCAGGCAAATGTCAGGAACTCATCTGGAAAGTGATGCTGCCTGAGGGAGGGAGGAGATTTTGTTTACTGACGGCCCTGTGCAACATCTTAATTTATCCGAGGAGGAAAAAAAAAAGCAGCGTTGATGAATCCGGCACTGCAAGTCATATCTGTAAAAAAAAAAAATGCTAATTTTGCAACATATTCTGAAAATGATTATGATATTTTTTATATGCACAAGGATCCATCGGAGCCACAAATCCAGCACTGTGTTTTCCCACCTCAGCCATGGCAACAGTGCTGCAGACACTCGGTACACAACCAAATCAATCATCAGAGCGAGACCTGGGCGCTGTAGCGTGTTATTCCTCTGGTGTGTTCATTGTATTTGCTCAGATCATAACCTTCAGTATTGTGAAGGTGCATTGGCATGGGAAATTTAAATTATAGAGTGTAATGTTTTTGAAAGACATTCAAACATAAAAATGAAGAAAAGGAGTAATAAACGTCTGCAGACGACAGGAAAGCAAATCAAAACTGATTAACGGGATATGGAATTGGATTCAGTATCCACACAATGTATCTGTCTAAACGGGCTGTAACACAACAGCATCTGTTCAGTCCTGCATTTATATTCGTCCTGAAAGCAAAAAATTGTATATGTGTATAGCAGAAAGTATAAGCATAACCTGTATCCCACAAAAAACACTGGAAAAAAAGCTCCTGACCCCGTCTTCCTGTCCTCTTTTCCTCTCTGGGCTGGCCTGATTCATCCTGATGCCCTACTTTTGGATGAATTTCTTATCACCTTGCTGGATGTGATTGTTCTCCACATGAACAGCCTAAAGATCCATGAAGTTATAAGATGTTTAAAAACCATGAAGATGTCTATGTGGTGTATTTAATAAATATATATATATATATCATATTGTCAAAATTAAGGCATAACGCAAATTAATTTTAACGGCACAAAATTTGATCAACGAGTGATCAATGCAGTGCGCATTTCTCTTCGAGCATTTTTATTAAAAATATAAATAAATATAAAAGAGGTCAAAACCTTTAATGCAGCACACATTTATTAATGTCCTTTCTTTACCCAGATATAAAAAAAATATATAAACTCCAATCAAAACATTTTAAATCACTAAACATTTGTTTTACTGCTGCGCCGAGTCTCAAATTCCGCCACAATGCACATATCCGGCAATTAAAACCGTCCGTGTGGAAACAGCTAAAGTTCCGTTTGCTTTTACATTTACAAGAATATTTAGTCTTCATGCTCTATGTTGAGTTTTGTTTTACTAATAATAATCATACATTTGCATAAAGCATCAATATTTTGTCCATGTTAATTAGAGTATTAAAAACATGAAAAAAATTAATTTAAGGTACATTTAAGAACAGATAAACATGTGCAATTAAGTTGAGGTTAATGAGTTAACTCATGACAATCATTTGAATAAATATCGCTAAACAGCCCTGATGGATGGATGGATGGATGGATGGATGGATGGATGGATGGATGGATGGATAGATAGATAGATAGATAGATAGATAGATAGATAGATAGATAGATAGATAGATAGATAGATAGATAGATAGATAAACAAAATACACAGCAACAAAATGCAGTTTTGCATCTACCCAAAATGCAAATAGTAGCAGTTGTGCACACTGACAAAAAGCAAAGTGCATATAAATAAATAATTATAAGTTAAGCATGTAATTTACATATGTAAATATATTTACAGCAATAAATACAAACAGTGTATACAAAGCAGTGAGAAATGCGCAGAATCTGTTGAGTAAGTACAACAAATAAATATAAACAATAAATAAATAAATACATTTACAATATGGAATATGTACATTGTAAGTACGACTGTACACAAGTTATGCACAGTGTATGTATAGATGATATATTGATATGAAGATAATGTAGAATGTACAATGTTTTCACAATTAAATACAGATATAATTATGCAGAAATTATACAGAGTGGAACAGAACCTGTAAGATTACTGGTAGTAAAATCAGTAAAGACATCAGTAATACATCAGTGTAGTGTGGAGTTCAGAAGGATGATGGTAGATGGAAAAAAGTGAATTGTTATAGAAGACAATTATGAAGATCCAGATAAGGCTGAAAAAATCAGGTTGTCCCAAAACTTTTGACAATGTGGCGTATTTATATTTGTGCATGCATTAATGAGCAGATCTTCAGCATCCACTCATAACCAACATGGATGTCACCTAACATTAGATAAGGTGAGTTGATTGGGTTCAATTGTTCCTGATGAGCCTGAAATATAAAAAGTGCTTTAGATATTCTGAGCATCGCAGCAAGATAGCGTAAAAAATATTTATATTATAAATATTCAGGAATTGGTGAAGTGTGGCAGTGTCACGGCACTGAAATGTCTTTCATTTCGAAGGTGACGAGGTTCAGATCCTTTATGGAAAATGAGATTTATTTTCAATATACAGTGAGGAAAATAAGTATTTGAACACGCTGCTATTTTGCAAGTTCTCCCACTTAGAAATCATGGAGGGTCTGAAATTGTCATCGTAGGTGCATGTCCACTGTGAGAGACATAATCTAAAAAAAAAATCCAGAAATCACAATATATGATACAGCTGCAAATAAGTATTTGAACACCTGTCTATCAACTAGAATTCTGACCCTCAAAGACCTGTTAGTCTGCCTTTAAAATGTCCACCTCCACTACATTTATTATCCTAAATTAGATGCACCTGTTTGAGGTCGTTAGCTGCATAAAGACACCTGTCCACCCCATACAATCAGTAAGAATCCAACTACTAACATGGCCAAGACCAAAGAGCTGTCCAAAGACACTAGAGACAAAATTGTACACCTCCACAAGGCTGGAAAGGGCTACGGGGAAATTGCCAAGCAGCTTGGTGAAAAAAGGTCCACTGTTGGAGCAATCATTAGAAAATGGAAGAAGCTAAACATGACTGTCAATCTCCCTCGGACTGGGGCTCCATGCAAGATCTCACCTCGTGGGGTCTCAATGATCCTAAGGAAGGTGAGAAATCAGCCCAGAACTACACGGGAGGAGCTGGTCAATGACCTGAAAAGAGCTGGGACCACCGTTTCCAAGGTTACTGTTGGTAATACACTAAGACGTCATGGTTTGAAATCATGCATGGCACGGAAGGTTCCCCTGCTTAAACCAGCACATGTCTTAGGTTTGCCAATGACCATTTGGATGACCCAGAGGAGTCATGGGAGAAAGTCATGTGGTCAGATGAGACCAAAATAGAACTTTTGGGTCATAATTCCACTAAACGTGTTTGGAGGAAGAAGAATGATGAGTACCATCCCAAGAACACCATCCCTACTGTGAAGCATAGGGGTGGTAGCATCATGCTTTGGGGGTGTTTTTCTGCACATGGGACAGGGCGACTGCACTGTATTAAGGAGAGGATGACCGGGGCAATGATTTGCGAGATTTTGGGGAACAACCTCCTTTCCTCAGTTAGAGCATTGAAGATGGGTCGAGGCTGGGTCTTCCAACATGACAATGACCCGAAGCACACAGCCAGGATAACCAAGGAGTGGCTCTGTAAGAAGCATATCAAGGTTCTGGCGTGGCCTAGCCAGTCTCCAGACCTAAACCCAATAGAGAATCTTTGGAGGGAGCTCAAACTCTGTGTTTCTCAGCGACAGGCCAGAAACCTGACTGATCTAGAGAAGATCTGTGTGGAGAAGTGGGCCAAAATCCCTCCTGCAGTGTGTGCAAACCTGGTGAAAAACTACAGGAAACGTTTGACCTCTGTAATTGCAAACAAAGGCTCCTGTACCAAATATTAACATTGACTTTCTCAGGTGTTCAAATACTTATTTGCAGCTGTATCATACAAATAAATAGTTAAAAAATCATATATTGTGATTTCTGGATTTTTTAGATTATGTCTCTCACAGTGGACATGCACCTACAATGACAATTTCAGACCCCTCCATGATTTCTAAGTGGGAGAACTTGCAAAATAGCAGGGTGTTCAAATACTTGTTTTCCTCACTGTATCCTCCTATTCCAGACTGTACAGTCAAATCGATTTTTATTAGAGCATGTGCCGAAGTTACGACAAATGATATAGCACCAAACTTTTTGCCTAGAGTTTAGAGAACAGTTCAGCAACAGATCTGTTACTTCATGGCACGTTGGAGACCAGAAATGGTTGTGCATAATTACAGCTTTTATAGGAACAATTTATAATAATTTTACTGTTTGTTGTTGTTCTTTCAGAATCCCCCTATTGGTTGTGTATGCTTGTCTGTTTATCGCCACAATGGGCACAAAAAAACGAAAACATTTCATTCTCCCACTTTGAGGTGGGAAGGAAATTCGATATTGTTTTTGCATTGTTTTTAAGCAAAGAGATTAAACAAAAAAAGTGAATTAAGTGGTTTTACATTTTTCAGACTCATCAGAAACGGCAGGCTGGTCTGCAGTGAAGGAATAATACTCTCAGATTGAATGACTCTCGTGTCCTGTAGTTAAAGGGTCCACAGAGAGACATTCATGTGATCTTAAACCACTAAACCGACGTTCGAGTGCAGGATGTGAGCCCATGTTAGGACGAGTTTATTATGCTGCATGAACAACAGTTTTTCAAAGACCAAGGGTACAATCTCACACCTACAGTAAATGCTGTCTTTCTGCAAAAATCATCCAGAGCACATGGAGCTTTAATCGCTGTCTCATCCACCGGAGCAAATGTCAAGTCGATACCTGCAGGAGTTGTGGAAGTGCTGCAACTGACAGCTGTATTACAGAGAGATGCTGTTAGATCTGAGATGCAGCTTTAGGGAATAATAAGTAGATCTGGGAATCTGTGTTGATGTTTATCCATAACTCTTGGCATATGTGGTGAAATGTGTCTGGTCGAGAGTCGAGCTCAACGTAGTGCCTTCTAAAGGAGGTCCTATAGACAGCTGGCTCTTTCACTCATTCATCTGAAGATACCACACTATCCTGGTCATGGTGGATCAGTATCAAGCTCTTGGTCAAACTTGGGAACCCCAGAGTTGAACAAAATCTAAAATCTACAAAATCTACACATCTACTATATTCACAATAAAGCAAATCAAAGCTTAAACTCAGAATATGTACCATTTTAAAGAAGCAAATTAATTCATTTTAAATTTGATGGCTGCAACTCATGTGTCTCATACAGCATTCTATGTATCTGCTCAACAGCTCTGGGTTTCCTTTGTTGTGTTTTTCATTTCATGATGCAGCACATGAGTTCAGCAGGCGCACTATTCTACTGCGAAGTCATGCTATGGTAATGGATGCAGTATACATTTAGCATTGGCTTGCTCAAATATGCAAGACCTTCCGTGAAGAAGACATTTTCTGGATGAAAGCATTTGTTGCTCTAAAACCTGTATATAGGATCGATGGAGCCTTTACAAATGTGCAAGTTGCCCATTCCACAGGCACTAATGCACCACTATACCATAAAAGATGCTGCTTTCTAAACTGAGATCTGGTTACAAGCCAGATGATCCCTATCCTCTTTAGTACTGAGGATGTGGTGTCCACAGTTTCCAAAAAAATATTTGATTCGTTTGACCATGGAACAGTTTTCCACTTTTACATTTTAGATGAGTTTTGGCCCAGAGAGGATGATGGTGTTTCTGGATCATGTTCATGCATGCCTTCTTCTTTGCATGTTAGAGATTTAACCTGCTTTTGTGGATAACATGCAAACTGTATTCACAGACAATGATTTCTGCAGGTGTTAATGAGCCCATGCAGTGATTTCCATTAAAATATCATGACAGTTTTAAATGCAGTGGCCCCTGAGGGCCCAAAGGTTACAAACATCCAATATTGATTTTCCCTTGTGCACAGAGATTTTTCCAGATTCTTTGAAACATTTAATGATCATTTGTTCTGTAAATAATCAGATATTCGATTTTTTGCAATTTGATGTTGATATTCTTAAATTGTTCCACAGTTTGTAGACTCAGACTTTCACAGTTTGGTGAAGAGCCGCCCATTTTTACTCCTAAGAGTCTCTGCTTCTCGAAGATACAGTTTTTATACTCAATCATCTCACTGACCTGCTGTTAATTAACATCATTAGTTACTAAATGTTTTTACAACTGTTTAAATTTAATAACATTGACTTTTTCAACACTTTTGTTGCCCCGTCCTGAGTTTTTTGAGACATGACATCATAGACTTCTTTTAAGATTTTATTTTATCCCTAAAATAGTACATTTCCTCAGTTTCAACAATTGATTTGTTTTCTCTGTTCTGCGGAATAAAATATTGGTTCATGAGATTTGTAAATTCTGTTTTTATTTACATTTTACACAGTGTCCCAACTTTTTTGGAATTGGGGTTGCAATATTTGTTACTTGTATATCCAGTGAAAAACTTCCGAAATGATGGTCAGTATGAAATGCCTGTGATTTTATTATCTACAGGAAGAGTCTCTAAAAATGGAAATAAATCACTGTATTTCAGGGCTGATGGACTAAATCATGAAGAAAAGAAGTGAGACTACAAGTGAGTGAAGAGGAGGAGGAGGAGGAGGAGGAAAATTGCTGTAACACTCTTTAGAAATCCTCTCCAAAAGCCTCTAAGAGACATGTAAGGATTGAAAGTGTTCAATGAGGTGAGGTCTAAAGCATCACCTGATATCACTCCGCACGTATCTCCAGTTCTTTCTTTTCTGTAACTATCTTTCGAGTTTAAGAGCACGTAGAAGGGTGGATTCGTCATGGCCGAATGACAAGTGTTATTGAAAGTCGTGAATCCTGTAGGTTATATATGCAGCTCTTATCAACTACACAATTGAGACTGCTTAAATCAATGAGTAGTTTTAAAATGACACACGGCAACATGCGTGACGATCGCCATCCAGCGACTCGGTCAGGACTAATCTGATATGAAATATCAAGTTTACGCATCAGTAGGCACATCTGCCCATGCAATCCAGTTTATTTGGCTCCTGTAATGCGCCAATCAAAGTTTATTAGCATGACAATTCCATTTCTAAGACGCTCTGAAGTGCGACTTGGTAATTGCAATTCTGATTTAAAATTAAACAGAGGTTTTTTTTTTTTTATCATTTTCATTATTTTATCTTCAAATACAGCTGTGCAGGGATAAAAAGGGTCCGTGTGGTATTTTTTACATATGATGTTTTCCTCACAGGCCACATCCCAGGCTGATGTCTAGCGTGGGATATTGTGTGTATGACACGTCGCCCCCTACAGCATATTATGTGAGTATATTGAGCTTAGGCTTCCTTGGTGACTGTCTTGGTGTCAGGGTAGAACACCAACAGAGAGATGATCATAGTCCAGTTTAAATCATGCAGGACGGCCATGTAATTAAATTCCCACAGAGATGTACATTTCAATAAGACAGCCCGGGTGGCATTGAGAGAGACTGACGTTGGCAGAGTCGTGAATTGCCCCAGGGCTTAGATTGTCACTTTTTCAGTTATGGAAATATGCAGCACATTTTTTCTATCATTTACTCTACATAATAGCTTTTTTTAAAATACTCTTCTCATTTGCTTTTCCTGATTGTCAGAGTTTTCACTGGGCAAAGTTAAACAATATGTCTAGGTGACTGATGTGCCTCTCCGTAGCAATGAACACCACTGTTAGATAAATGCATATATGTGAGTGAATTTTCTTGCACTCCAGATTTTCCTGATTTAACACTCATGATTGCTTCAGTGGATAAACACCAAAGAATTCTACAGAAACATAAGAACTGCTGCTGTAATCATAAAGACTGTCCTGTGCTCTTCCCATGGCTCACTCAAAATCCTTTAACACACCTACTACTGCGTTCCTTTACGAAGGTATTAAAAGGATTCAAGACTAGTTTGGTAACATGCCAACAGATGGCAGCACGAGGCTGTACGCGCAGTCACAGCGACCACCGAGCGTCCTGTGAAACTGGTGCTCTTCTGACCACGTTTGCGATTTCATCATAAACACTGAAATAGAACACCCCATCACACCTCCTCACACGTGAGTTTCATCCTGGAGTTTCTCTTCCACACTTTCCTGTTTGACTTCCGAGACACATTTCAGAAGCATCTGGAACACTGGGAGCACTGCATTGCTGTGCAAGGGGACAGTTTGAAGGTGATAGTGTGTAAACGTACTTTCTTGTTAACAGAGCGAGTTTCTAAACCATTAATTTTCCTTTGAGATAAAAATTTACATTTCTATTTTACTGCCAGGCTTCTTTGTAATAAGGTTTTATTCCCACAGTAGTGAATTTGATCTGAATCATACCGAATAATAATCATTAAATCTTCAGAAACTCTGTCTACATTTTATAGTGCATCTTCATTTAGGACAACTTCTCCATAATGGTAAAATAGCAATAAATATTGGGTAAAAAACAAAGCTGATGGTCAAGGCAAATGCAGTGGATAAAGCGAGAGAGAGAGAGAAAGAGAGAGAGAGAGAGAGAGAGAGAGAGAGAGAGAGAGAGAGAGACTAGCTGTCAGTTCTCTCCCAATATAGAGAACAGCTCTGGTAATTGAAGCCCCAGGGAGTTGCTTCCTGTGTCAAGGCCACCATTCATTCAGCCTGGGTGGTACGCTAATCTCGCCGTTTGTCCACAGGGAACTGACTCGTACTCTGAAAGAGTGAGATACATCATTACTGTCGACGGAGGAGGGTTGCCTGGCTGTGATGGAGACTCGACGAACAAGAAGGACAATAGATTGCAACACTGTGGGCTTCTTTAGCGCAATTCCTTCTCCTTGAGAGAATTTAAACGCTTGCTAGCTTAATAAGCGTCAACGTGTGACGCCAGTGACAGCTCGAATATGATGAATGTTGTTGTTGTTATAGGAGCTTTGAAAGTTCCTCAGTCCTGATCTAAGACTGTGACACTGTCACTACACTGTCCTACAGAAGATACAGTTGATCAAGTTTATGATCTATAATTGAAGTTTCCCCTCTATTCTCACTAAACACATTCATATACTACACAAAAAAAAAGACACAGGGATTTACCGAAGAGATTGTGGCACTTTTTTTTGCTACCTAACGAGAGCGCAAAGGCCGCTGAGGTTGTAGCATTTATGAGCGCCTAATGAGCAGCTCTGTTCAATTCCTCCCACGCCGTGGCTCTTCCAGGTGAACTCAGCTGTTTAGTGCATTGAGGTTAAATCACATAATACCTTCCCACACATCACAGGAACACACTGTACCATTCCAGAGCCTTTTATTGCATCTCAGTCATTAAAACCACAAAATGAAGCTTTAAATCATTCTTGTTTAAATATATTATCGTTTCATATATTATACCAGGTCTGGTGCTGAACAACAACACACAAGATAACAAAAGACTTGTACTGTTGCTATTTCTGCAAGCAGGAAATCGTTTGTATAAATTGTGCATGTGTAGACAAAATGTGATGTTTGGAAGGGCTTGTGAAATGCATCAGACACAGGAATCTGAGAATTAATGTGATTACTAAAGCAAAAAACCCAATGAACACAATTCAACACTTCTCCTTTCACTGGAGCCACAACTGCACCTCCCACATACATCATCTCTAGCAGAAGCATCGATCTTCACCTCATCACATCACCCCGGGGTTTCCTGCGTTTCTCCTGTACATTACGTTTTTTATAATTGAACAAGTCAGGGTGAAGAGCTTTGTTCAGGAGCCCAAAAGTGCCAACTTGGTGTTACAGGGAATTGAATATCACTTTTCAATCCAAAGTTGCAAAAAAGAAAAAAGACAATAAAACTATGAGGTGGTATGAAAAAGTTTGGAGACTCGTTCTGTTTACAAGAAACTACTTTATTTATCTACGTTTCCACGTTTCCACACGATCAACTTTAAAATAGTCTCCTCATTAAGCAATACAGCTCCCAGTGTTCTTCTGGAACTTCCGGAAGTCTTCTTTTAGAAGTGTGTCAAGCATCTTCTGCTATTTACACCGCAAATTTTGAGCTAGATCTTGATCTTTGGGAAGAGGGCGAAGTCCACAAATCTGGGGAGTAGTGTGGGTGCAGAGGTGAGATCATGTGGATTGTTCTCTCGAGGATCATCATACACATTTTCAGGATTCAAGCTCGTTGAAGGTCTTCCTGATCTCTCCCCGTCTTCCAGTGATTCAAACGTCAAACGTCTCCGGGGAAGATTTGCCCGATTTCACACAGAATTTCATGTTTGCTGTTTGTTCTAACCTGCTGTCTGTGATGAAATTGCTGACGTGATTCAGAACAGCACCAGTTGCATCAAGTCTTGAAATGGTTTGATGCTCCTCGTAATACATGGTGGACTACGTTTACAGAATTTGGTAGATTCCCTTACAGTTATGGGGTTAAGGGCCTCGCCTAGGGGCACAAGGAGTCGCAGTTTGATGTGCTTGGGATTTGAACTCACAACCTTTGGATACAAAGTCCAAATGCCACTCAGCTACCACCTCCCCCATGGTGGACATGCATAAATGGCAAACCATGTTTTAGGAATCAGGAACATGCTTAAACACTGAGCACAAAACAGCTAGACCAAATCCACAGTGAAATTCTCCTGATGTTTCACCACACCCTCACTCATATTTGAAACAATTACTGGAATATTGTATATGTTGAATATTGTAGTATAGAACATGGTATATGTTGCTGGAGTATCATATATAATATATTTAACTGAGCAGTTGAGGTTTAACGGCCTTGCTCAAGGGGCCTACCACCTCCCCCATGATGTTGCTGAGATTGAAACTCATAACCTTTTAAAAAGAAGTCCAACATCCTAACCACTGTACTATTACAATTTGCTTCAAAAGCGAGAAGGAATATAAGTCTTGGGGCCCCCTGGAGCTTCTACTTACCCAGCAGCAGTAGCAAATGCAACCCTTGTCCACTAATACTATCAGAGCTTCCTAAACTTTCCAAAGAATCCTGAGAAAGATGTTGTATCAGATGTACTTCCTGCAAACATTAGAGAAATTGTCTATTTTTTTTTACTTATAAATTCTTGAAGGTGGTTTGAAAGCACATTCCCATTTCTGTGCCGCAACACGCTGCTCTGGCATCACGTCTCTGTTCTTTATTTGTGCGCATGTAAACCCTGGGTTTTAAAAGCAATTAGAGTGACATGGCAGCTCCCTGCTGTAGATGTCTAAGCTCATTAGTCAGCTTGTTCTTATTCCTAATGTCCTTTTGTCTTATACACCGACCACTTTTAAGAACGTTTTTTTTATTATTATTATTACCTGCTGAGCTCTCACAGCTCCGGGAATGTAATTCTTCACTATATATAGAAAATACACCTCTGCTATAAATCTAACTGGAGATCCTGGACTTAGTCTGTAGCTCCAGGGCTTCCTGCAGTCGTTCACTTTGTCATGTCCTCATCTTTGCCATCGCCTTTCACAAGATCTAACAAGGAAAAGAAAAGCTCTACTCGCTTTTAAAGGCCCAGGTCTCTTCCTGGCCAGTCGCAGAACAAAAACATCTCCTACAGACCTCACTGAAGATTATTTTGAGCATCCTCCTTCTCCAACATGCTCTATAGTGTGAGAAGAGGATCAGTATAATCATCCCTGGAGTTTATCGAGCTTGACTAACAACTCTGGTTAATACTTGCAGTACAAGATAGAAGGGTGTTTGTGAATTGTAATAGTTAGGCAGGGTTTTAATGCCAGCCTTTTCATGCAGTAGTAGATTACAAGTACATGAACCCCAATACCATCATCACACTGAACATGAGCGTCCCACAGGGCTGTGTATTCTGTCCACTGCGGTTCATTCATGATTGCAATAATGGTACATTACCATACAGAAATGTGAAGAACTAAACAAAATCAATGGAGATGATTTTTAGGATGAGTTTTTAGAATCCAGATCTAATTGTTACGTTTAAAACACAGTGTGACCTTCTGGACTGCTTTTCTGTCCTTCCTGATGTTTTATTTTTTATATACACTTCATTAACAAAAATTTGTGGACACCTGAGCATACAATTGGTATGTGCTACTTTTTAAACATCCCATTCCACATTTATTCCTATTTGCTGTTATTAGTACCTCCACTCTTCTGGGAAGATGTTCCACTAGATTTTTTAGTGTGTTTATGGAGATTAAAATCAGGTACTGATGTAGGTGAGAAGGTGGAACTACACCCTGGATGGGATACAATTTAGAGTCGTTTATTGGCAGTTAACATGTAGCATGTTCTGAGAGGAAGGAGCAGAGGTCAGGTAGTGTAGAACCATTTAATGTAATTTTTATTATGACGCTGAAATCACGTGATGCTTTGCTTAACTATAATGATCAAAATAAAAAATAAAGTAATGAAATAGAATTTAAACTATGATAAAATAGAATAATAAAAAATAAAATATCAATAAAATTAAATAGAATTATTAAATGATTTGTAAAAATAGAAATGGAAATCAAATCTGTAATGAAAACAGTCTACTACTGGGGTAGCTGAGGTTCTTCACTACCTTCCTGGCCTTGGTCCAGCACCACCTGCAGTAGATGCACTGCAGGTTAGGGATCTCAGTTTGATTTGTACGCTCGGCTGATCTCACCACCCTCTGGAGATTCTTCCGGCTTGGTCCTGTTCCCAAACCAGACTGTAATGTAATGGTCAGGTGAACTTGTAGGCCTCTAAAATGGAACAGATGCTGATGGACCTTCTTCATCAGGGTGTTGATGTGACTGGACCATGACAGGTCCTGTGTGATTTTAACACAAAGGAATCATAACTGTCATATTCTAGTGGAAGGCTGTCTGAGTCTGAGTTTACCAAGAACAAACAAGCGAACAGTTGAGAAATGGTTGGAGATATTAAACCAGAGGAATGGAAGCTGTTGGCCTGCAATGATGCCTTGTTTATCTTTATTTACATCTCAGGTTCTACCTTTAATCAAAGAGACTTCTATTGAGCAACGTTTGGGGATCAAATGAACATGTGTATCTCAGAGCTTGGTTTTTGTGGACAACAAGCATAACGTCTGAGCAAGAACTTCTCCAGTACAGCCTGTAATTAATATTACAAGGATCCCTAGTTGATAATTCCATGACTTGGTTTCAGGATTGCAATCAAGAATATTAAAGATCTAGAAATCCGGAAAAGGAACATGTTGTACGTAAACGTATACACTGGAGTGGCAGCAGTAATGTTATTCTGTAAAACACAAAGTTGACAGAAGTTTCTATACTTTTATTTAGCTTTGATGAGTGAAGGTGTTTTTTCACCGTGTCCAGAGCAATGTCAGTAGAAAGAGGATTAATCTGCAGGAATGAGAGGAGGTGGCATGGGATTTTTCCTCATACTGAGAGCTCGGAAAGGTCAGCACTTGAACAGAGATTAGTGATTGTTCTTCTGCATTCTGTTCTCGAACTTGTTTAACTTAAATTTGCTTGAAATCTTCAAAGCTGCCCTTGAGACATGAGCTACACTACAAACGGAGAGCCTTCTTTAAGCACAAGCCTTTCCTAACCTCTTAAACAAGCGTTCGAACAAACAAACAAACTAAACTAAATTGTCATGGTGTAATGAGTGGGTTTGATTGTCTAAACCGATGCTCCTGAACCATATTTTAAATGTATCCTCATGGTCTTTCCTGATTCTCAGTGTACAGAGCTCTCCTTCATCTCTCCTTGTCATTGCTTTCTTTCTTTTTAGTTTTCTTTCTCTCACATTAAAGTCAACTCTCATCTCAGAGCCAGAAGCAGTGGGTGAGCTGAAGGGGATCAGACATGATCTGCACTCTATAAAAACAAAAAGCTTCCCAAGGAGCCTGAATCACAGATTACCAGCTTTCAGCACAGGATGTGAGCTAAAGATGAGGTATCTGTTAGAAAACAACTTGTCAGGAAGCGATCTTGACGCTCAGTGGCACGAATACAGTCTGGCCATCCTGATAGCTGCACTATATTGACAAAAGTCACCTGATTTTTTTTCCAGCCAGATGTGGTTCCTCTCCAAACTATTGCCATAAAGTTTTAAACAAAGATATCAGACAATCTTTGGATGCAAGACATTTTCCCTTCACTTGAACTAGGAGACCCAAACCCTCTGACCTCAACCATATTAAACACATATGGGATGAATTTCACATCCAGTAAATCTTTGTCCATTTAGTGTAATTTGAAAATATCTTTGTGTAGAATGTAAGCAGCAAAAAATACATTTTTATTGGCCATTTCCACACTAATATGTATTTGTTTAAATACACATTTTTTCTCTCTGTTTCGGCCTTCCTTCCACACCGAGAAGGGGTTTTCATGTGGACTGTGTGAAAGCTGAGGCTTTCGAGAACGATGACGCATTTTTAGTCATGTGACCAATTCAGCCAAGATGGTGGATGATGTTGTACAATAACTTTGCAGTTATTTTCTTTTTCTGAGCTTGACTTTACTGTGTGTGGAATCAACGTCATCAGAAGGATACAGTTCTTTGAAGCGGTCCAATATTTCAGCGTATATCTTTTGACATTTTCCAGTCTATACTCTCGCTTGCTTTCGCAACAACTCCACCTGTAACCAGAGGGAACCATCACCTGTATACTGAGCACATCTGGTTCAAAGGACACTTCCTGTTTATAGTATCCTTTAGCCATGCTCACACTAAGGTCTGTGTGAAGCATTGTAATTTCTCTCCTGCATACCAAGCCATTGTTTCTCTGCCGTTTCATTGTTCTACCGTGTACCGACTTTGTTTTCGTTTCTTTGAACTTTGCTTTTGCTGCCTATTAATTTGATCTGATTTGTTTTGCCTCACGGACTGATCTTTCTGTGTACCGATTGTGTACCGATGCACTGTTTTCCGATGCACTGTTTTCATGATTCTGCCTTTGGAAACAGTTTGTTTCTATCTAATAAATGGATCCTACTCCTCCTGCTCAACATTAGATGCAGGATGAAGCGTCTAACATTTCGCTCATGTGCAGTACCAGTCAAGTCAAGTTTATTTCTATTGCGCTTTTCACAACAGACATCGTCTTAAAGCAGCTTTGTGTATTTATCCCTGATGAGCACCATGGAGACTGTGGTGAAGGAAAAACTCCTTTAGATGTTATGAGGAAGAAAACTTAATAGGAACCAGACTCAAAAGCAGAACCTCATCCTCATCTGGGTGACATCAAGAGTGATGAGAGCTATCTTCCTGTCCTGTACATGTAAAACAGTGTAGATGTGAAGTTGTAGGTGAGATTGGATCAGGAGATGGTGTCAGAGGTTGGACCGCCACAATTGTTTTTCTAATACTATCAACTATTTTAGTGAAGAAATTCATAAAATCCTCACTACTAAACTGTGATGGAACACATTTTTCAGATCCCTGATTTGTAGTTAGTTTAGCTACTGTACTGAAAAGGAACCTGGGATTGTTTTTGTTGTTTTCTATAAGTTTGCTCAGGTGTTCAGCTCTAGCAGCTTTTAGCGCCTGTCTGTAGCTGAGCATACTGTCTTTATACGCGATTCTAAATACCTCCAATTTAGTTTTCCTCCATTTTCTCTCCAGATTACGTGCTGTTCTCTTGAGGGCATGCGTATGACTATTATACCAAGGTGCAGGTGCTTGTTCTCTAACCTTTTTTAACCGGATGGGGGCAACGGTGTCTAATGTGCTAGTGAGGATAAGGTCTATGTTGTTAACCATTTCATCAAGATTATTATCAGTTATGGGTTTAGTGAGAAATTGAGATAAATCAGGCAGGTTATTTATAAATCTGTCCTTAGTGGTCGGAACAATAGTCCTACCAGGTCGATAGCATGGTGAAACACGGCTAATCTGCTCTACCGGTAGTGTGTACAGTATGAGGTAATGGTCTGTTATTAATATTATTAAGTCTAATGTGTGATTAAAATGGTGAGTTGGTCCGGTGATATTTTGTTTAAACCCAAAAGAGATTAATAAGTCGACAAATGAAAATCCAAAGCATCGTTTACATCATCTACATGAATATTAAAATCTCCTACAAGCAGCACTTTATCAAAATTGATCAAGAGATCTGAAAGAAAACGAGCAAACTCTTAAAGAAAATTAGCGTAGGGTCCTGGGGGTCTGTACACGGTGACCAGAGCGAGAGACAGTAAGAGTTTTCTATGCATGTCTGAAAGTACAACATTAAGAACGAGCACTTCAGATGATTTAAAGCTGAATCCTAATCTGTGACTAACATTAAGAGACGCACTATAAATGGTTTGCAGCGGCATCGAGAACACGAGCACCAGGAAAACAGCAAGTGTGCACCTTACCTCTGGCTCGGGTAGCGCGGATATGCCGGACGATGGAATCTCCAAGATTCACGGTATTGCGCTCTGTCTCGTGGAGAGGGGCGAAGTGGTTCTTGGGGTTTGGCTCGCGTCTTCTGCTGCTGCAACCAGGGTCCATGGTGCACCGGTGCCGGAGTGAACGATACCTGGGTGGGCCGCGTTGTAGGTGCGCTGGGAGCATTAGGTTCAACCCGAGAATTTACCTGGGATGAGTAAGCGTCTGCCTGGGATGTTTCCAGCGCCGCTTTCCGCTCTCGCAGCTGGGCATGCTTTACATTTAGGTCAAAAACAAGATAGATAAATAGTAAAGTTTAGTTTAAAAACGCCAACAGAAATAAAAACAGAACTCGCGGCAAACAAGTCAAACACAGGAAGCTACAGAGATTTGAGCGTTTTCAGACATTTCGTTGTGGATGAGCAACTTTTGAGAAACAACTGAAAACGATTGTGTGGACATAAGCATTTTTAGATGAAAATGTTAAAATTTATCCGAATTAGTATAGATGTAGCCTCTATAGTAGTCTATATTCAGTAAAACGTGTATTTTTCCTGAGCTTAATGTCTCAGTTACTTTGTGTATGTTCTGATTGGCGACTGTTTTAATGAAAAGAATACACTGCACTAGCACTATGTAGAAGGTAAATCAGCTGAATACTAAGAGTTAATCATATACAAAGTAAAAGGCAGGTTGTGTTCAATCTAATATTTCGATTTCCCCATCACAGTCTTATGCTATAAAAATATGAAAAAATGCTATAAAAATATACGAAAATTAAAACTGCATCAGAAGGTAATCCATCCAGAAGGTAATAAATTAAAGCAAACAGAAAAACATAAACATCACTGGAGGCCTTCAGTGCTGAAGAAGAAATTAAATGGTCATTGGTCAGAATGTGTTGCAGTGCAAATGTACATGTATTTTTGTTTCTGAATATTTTACTGTTACAACAGTAAGAACTCACACATGGTCTTTTCTCTGACAGATATTCCTCTTAAACTAAATATAAATGTGTGTAATTGTTGATTAAGATATGTTTCTTTTGGTATTTTAAGGAAAACGTCTCCAGTGATCTTCAGCTCTGTGGAACAGTGCGACGTTTTCTGTTACTCACCCTGTATTTCTGTTTTGTTTAATTATATTCATGAAAAAAAAACAAAAGATCTGCAAAAATAAAACTGATTGCAGGAACTTGGTTTGCAGGCGTTTGTCAGATCAGAGTCACCTGGGAGTCTGAATATAGCAGCCATGAACTCCAACTCCCAAACCACACACACACACACTCGCTTGCTCTGCATCTCCAAGCTACTGATTAAGCACAGGTGTGCTCAATTAAACACACACACACACACACACACACACACACACACACACACACACACACACACAAAAAAAAAACTCCCATTCACAAACTCTGTAAAGTAAAACTCATTGTGACCTGCTCCATAGACTCGGCTACGTCTAAACTAATTGCAATCAATTTGTCCAAACTCTCGTTTTTAATTGTTTTGCAAAACAATCCATGTTGAAACATCTAAAAACACTCATGTCCCTGTACTGCGCATGAAAACCAAAAGAAATATATACGTTTTCAAACAAAAACATACGTGTGGACATGAACTTAGCAAACCCTGGAGTTCATGAGTGATATCTCAACTAGTTTTTATACCTGTTTTGCTGCATGGATTCCATTTGGACACACCGGTGTGTGTTTATTCTCACTAACAGTCCTGCTCGTTTCTGATGTCCCCTGAAACCAGTACACCTCCCTAATGTGTTAGAAGCTGCTAATCCACAACAGACTTTCTTTCCAAAGTA
This sequence comes from Silurus lanzhouensis, assembly GCA_039877035.1. Lineage (NCBI taxonomy): Eukaryota > Metazoa > Chordata > Actinopteri > Siluriformes > Siluridae > Silurus > Silurus lanzhouensis. The sequence continues at coordinate 1,353,450 of JBCEWE010000132.1, forward strand.
TTTGGGAACATGTCCTGGCACAGCGTGAGTAATTAAAACCCGATTGAAATGCCTGGCTCTAGGTAAAGCGCTGAGAGAGACATGTATGATGCGTTATGATGCGTTAGCACGACCGATTAGAAGCCGATGCTACTGAAGCAATAGTCGACGCTGCGAAGTGAAACACGGCGTCGGGAAACGTTTTGCAGGATTGAAAGCAGGACGCTGTACAGATTTACACGCAGTCTTGCGCTGACTCGTAAAGGACAGCTTAAGGACACGCTGCATTTATGTCACATGTTTAATATGCTATCGATCGATGGTAGCACTTAGCAGGTCCATCAGCATGCGTGACTGAACAGCAGGGTTTAACTTTTTAACTCCGGTCCTTCAGCTATAAAAGTGTCCCAGAGGACAGAAGCTCAGGAGGAGGCACATGTGTGTGTGTGTGTGTGTGTGTGTGTGTGTGTGTGTGTGTGTGTGTGTGTGTGTGTGTGTGTGTGTGTGTGATGAAGTGTACACTTGCGGAAGGACTTGCTAAATATATATATTTGAACTTGTTTGGTTTTGTTATCCATTTCTAAATATTCAATTATAAAACACAAAGCAGCTTCTCAGATATGAACAGATTCCATATATATATATATTCAATGTATCACTTGAAGTTTATCTCTAATGAGTGAACCGGTGATGAGGGTGATGAGGAAAATTCAAAAACCTTGAGATAAACCAGACTTTAAAAAGAGCTCATCCTCAACACTGACTGTCCGTCATTATCACCTGTTCATTACTGGAGACTCTTCCATCAAAACCTTGTGATTGCAATCCTAAACCATTATCTGTTTATATTAATTACAGACCAAATTCATCGTTCATGGTTCTTGAGTTTAACCTCCACAGTAACCTCATGGATATTCGGACTGTTCATGAGGAGAACATCCTCAGCTACAGCGAGTGGTCTCCAATTGAACTCCATCCAGTGGAGTGGCGTCTGGATGGATTCGGCAGGTCCATGTGCAGGCAGGAGAGTAAAGAGTGTGTGGGGTGTGTGAGGTCCTCCACAATGCTGGTGGCTTTACGGATGCAGTGTATGGTGTAAATGTCCATGATGGAGAGTAGAGAGACCCAGATGATCTTCTCAGCCGTCCTCACTATTTATTTTGCCATTCCCAACCCAGGATGCTCTCGACACTCCCTCTGTGGAACATTTTGAGGAATGGCGGTGGGAGCTGCGCCTTCCTCGGCTTTACCCGGAATTATAGACTCTACTGGGCTTTTCTTGTTATGGGGCTGGTGTTATGGAACCTGGTATGGTTCTTTGTCAGGTGGACACCCAGAAATCTCCGTCCAGGAGCCTTTGATGTTCAGAAGGTAGTGACCACAGCTTGTCCGCTTCAAGTCAACAACAATTTCTTGTTTTATTCACATCCAGAGATGCTGCTGGGTTTGAATGAAGAACATAACACCAAGTAAACGAAAACACAGTAAACCAAATCAACAACTAGCTCTTTTTTATTTTATCTAGAATGCAACATACACACTTGGTTGAAATTGTTACTATAGAAACGAAAACCGGTTTTAGATTGAGAGCGTGAGCGTGTAAATCGTTCATTCGCTTGTCATCCAGAACTAATGCTTGAGCTGCTGTTCCTGAAAGTTCATCAACGCCTTCCAAACCGGTCTGTAATCACGCGCCGGCCGGGGATTTGTGCGTGAAACGTTTCCCAGGCTACGACATTACCAGATTTTTCATTGCACCAAGATGAAGGAGGAAAGGTTTTCTGTGATGTCAGTGTCAGGTGACTCTCGGCAGCAAGGATCAGAATGAACGACCTCCTGGTGATTGTGTAGGCTAATTAGCAGGGATAATGAACACAGCGGCTAATTATACAGGGGAAAGAAACACAAACAAAAAGCACGGCTTACGAAGACGGGAGCAATAATTATAGATTGGCATGATAAGACCTGATCTGTGGGTTTAGGTCGAAGATATTGGTGTAATTAAGTAGCATCTACAGGATATGTACTGCTGTGTTTCACTTCTACACACAACCTTCACTTTAAGATGTGCTGATACGCTGTATGGTTAAAACAATGGATTTTTCCAGCCAAATGTGGTCCTCAAACAGTTACCACAAAGTTGGATGTCTCTAAATGTAGCATGGAATATTCCCTTCACTTGAACTACAAGACCCAAACCTGCACAAAGCCAGATTCATGAAGATCTGCTTTCCATGAGTTGGAGTGGAAAATCTCCTGCTATAGAGCTCCAACCCTATTTAATATGAATAAAATGTTCATGGTAACTGCACCCCAGACCTCCTCACCTTCTCACCTACATCAGTACCCGTCTATTAACACACATCATTGTGGCTGAATGAATCTCCACAAAAAATCTAGTGGAACATCTTCACAGAAGAGTGGAGTGGGATGTTCACCAAGAAGAACAATCTCATAGCAATCTTATGCTCAGGCAATACGACAAACTTCTCATTATACAGTGTAGTAAAAGTACAGTTGTGTGTTTACAAAATGTACCAGACAAATTTAACACAATAAATACTACAAAATAGCTTTTCAGTGTTTTTAGGTACATTTTGTCTTAAAACTGATAATAAATGATCCAAATGTGGATCTGGAATTAACGTGTAGCTGTTAAACCATGAGTTTTCAGTATTAGTGCTTGATGTAGTGTTAATATGGATCACTATGAGAAAAAAAAAAAACATGAGGGCTGGAAAACTTCAGAAGGAATCTCCAGAAGGTCTTCTGCACAATTTCTTTTAATCTTTTATCTTTTAATGTGCTTTAATACAGATAAAGTGAAGAGTCGAGCTGAGAGAAGATCGAGTGTAAAATAGCTTACATGTAGTTACGTGCACTTCAAATTCATTAATATTAGTTATTTATTTAATAGTTTTATATTACGTTTTTATTCACTATTTTATTTATGGCATTAAAAAATAAAAACCAATGAAGACAACATACATAGAACGTCTTTTGGGATACTTCCGGATATAGAAAACCATCAATGTGGGACTTTTTCTTTTCTTTCTTTCTTTCTTTCTTTCTTTCTTTCTTTCTTTCTTTCTTTCTTTTTTCTTTCTTCCTTTTTTCCTTCCTTTCTTTCTTTCTTTCTTTCTTTCTTTCTTCTTTCTTTCTTCCTTTTTTCCTTCCTTTCTTTCTTTCTTTCTTCTTTCTTTCTTCCTTTTTTCCTTCCTTTCTTTCTTTCTTCTTTCTTTCTTTCTTTCTTCCTTTTTTCCTTTCTTTCTTTCTTTCTTTCTTTTTTCTTTCTTCCTTTTTTCCTTTCTTTCTTTCTTTCTTTCTTTCTTTTTTCTTTCTTTCTTTCTTTCTTTCTTTCTTTCTTTTTTTCTTTCTTTCTTCCTTCCTTTCTTTCTATCTTTCTTTCTTTCTTCCTTTCTTCTTTTCTTTTTTCTTTCTTTCTTTCTTTCTTTCTTTCTTTCTTTTTTTCTTTCTTTCTTCTTTCTTTCTTTCTTTCTTCCTTTCTTTCTATCTTTCTTTCTTTCTTTCTTTTTTCTTTCTTCATTTTTTCCTTTCTTTCTTTCTTTTTTCTTTCTTTCTTTCTTTCTTTCTTTCTTTCTTTCTTTCTTTCTTTCTTTTTTTCTTTCTTTCTTCCTTCCTTTCTTTCTTTCTTTTTCTTTTTTCTTTCTTTCTTTCTTTCTTTCTTTCTTTCTTTCTTTCTTCCTTCCTTTCTTTCTTTCTTTCTTTTTTTTTTTCTTTCTTTCGTTCTTTCTTTTTTTCTTTCTTTCTTCCTTCCTTTCTTTCTTTCTATCTTTTTTCCTTCCTTTCTTTCTTTCTTCTTTCTTTCTTTCTTTCTTTCTTTCTTTCTTCCTTTCTTTCTATCTTTCTTTCTTTCTTTCTTTCTTTTTTCTTTCTTTCTTTTTTCTTTCTTCCTTTTTTCGTTTCTTTCTTTTTTCTTTCTTTCTTTCTTTCTTTCTTCCTTTTTTTCTTTCTTTCTTCCTTCTTTTTTTTTCTTCCTTTCTTTCTTTCTTTCTTTCTTCCTTTCTTCTTTTCTTTTTTCTTTCTTTCTTCCTTTCTTTCTTTCTTTTTTTCTTCCTTCCTTTCTTTCTTTTTTTCTTTCTTTCTTCCTTCCTTTCTTTCTTCTTTCTTTCTTTCTTTCTTTCTTTCTTTCTTTCTTTCTTTCTTTCTTTCTTTTTTTCACTTTATACCGCACCATACCACACACGGTCACTTCATACCACACCATACCCCACACGGTCACTTTATACCATACCATACCCCACACGGTCACTTTATACCATACCATACCCCACACGGTCACTTTATACCACACCACACCGCACACGGTCACTTTATACCACACCACACCGCACACGGACACTTTATACCACACCATACCCCACACGGTCACTTTATACAACACCATACCCCACACAGTCACTTTATACCATACCATACCCCACACGGTCACTTTATACCACACCATACCCCACACGGTCACTTTATACCACACCATACCCCACACTGACACTTTATACCATACCATACCCCACATGGTCACTTTATACCATACCATACCGCACACGGTCACTTTATACCACACCACACCGCACATGGACACTTTATACCACACCATACCACACACGGTCACTTTATACCACACCATACCCATTCTTTTTTTCTTTCTTTCTTCCTTCCTGTGTGTGTGTGTGTGTGTTTCCTCAGATCCAGGGGCAAGAGCCAAAAAAAAAAAGAGCCAGATCAACAATCACAGAAAGTTTCAATTAATCTTTTTTCATTATTTATTTATTTTAAATCTTCTAAATCAGAATAGTTTATTGATCCCAATGAGATGATATTATTAAGTAAAATAAAATGAAATATATATCAGCAGTGAAACTGAAAAAACAGACTACAGTGATAGTTATTTAAGTTATTTCACATGTAAACATTATTAATATTTTTATTATTATTATTATTATTATTACACTAGAATTATTGCACGTAATTGCCCAAAATATTAACATGACATAAGTGTGGCATGGGGGAGGAGTTTTATATTCTGATGGCCACAGGCAGAAATGTTCTCTTGTGGGACTCTGTGGTGCTTCGTGGTTGTGGTACTGAACATATTCCTCAGATGATCAGTGTTTTATGAAGTGGGTGGGAGAAGTTGTCTATGATGAAAAGTCCTTGAAATGTAGTAACTGGGTAAAGTGTGAATATAATAGTAGGATGTGAGGTCAATAGATTTGTGTGTGTGTGTGTGTGTGTGTGTGTGTGTGTGTGTGTGTGTGTGTGTGTGTGTTTTCCCCCCTGCTTCAGTGGTCAGAGACAAAATAATCCAGATTGCTGTCAGTTTAAATGAGTGGCAAATAAACCTAAATTTCGTATCGTCTCTTCGACCCGCGATCAGCACAAGGTTGCATTTTGCTACAGTATTTTTATTTTAATTGCAGCGTGTTTGGGATGAGGGTGTGTGTGGTAACATGTATCTCGTGCCTGATGCTTTGAACGGCCGCCTGTCAATGTGTCCTTCACGATTCAGTGCACCACTAAGAAGTCGTTTACACCAGCCGTCCCCCATATGGCTGCATTGCTATTCCAGTAGAGACGCCGCCGCCCACTGCTCGTAAAAGCCCACGCCCGTCAGCCTTTTTAAAAAATGGCATTATCCTGCTTAATGATGCAGCACTTTAATAGCAGGAGATGAAAAAAAAAAAAAAAAAAACGCTTTAAAGATGCTATTGCTAGAATATCATCAATGGCAGATAATAAAAGGGAAATTTGTCTTTCACGACGTGCCATGTAGAGGCCCGAAATCTGGCCCGCATCATGCCAGTGCAGCCCTCAGCAACCATCATACAGGACATGCACTTCCTGTGCTCTATGGGATTTAATATCATCTGATGTCTATGTGGAAATTTTTTTATATTCTAATAAGAACCTAATGTTCCCATAAGACATGAAATTTAGTCTGACAGTTCACGTGGTCAAACAAGGAATTCCTATGCAGGGTTACATTTATCAGTAATTAGCTGATTATTTAATACGTTATAGGCAAAAGTATTGGGACACCTTGGGACAAAAATTATGTCTGATAAAGCTGAAAAATGAGCTAGAAATACAATAAATACTGTAAGAGCTGTATTTGATATACGGAAATACTCCATATGGCCAAAGTTTATATATATATATAAATTTTTCTACATTTATTAGACCCCATTTGAGTAATACAGCGTATTACAGGTATGTGTGTGTGTTTGTGTCCTACATTAAATATTAAATTTTCTACAGTATGTTCTTATTTTAGCATTCTTTAACACCGTCTTCAATCCTTCAATCCTTCATTCCCTTGATTTGCAGAATTGTCAGAATTTTTTCTTTTTAAGAGAAATACTTGATGCTGGACATAAAACACTAAAGAATCCATATCGCACAATTTGGAAACTAAATCGGAGTTTTACAACAAATTGTATTCCCACACTATAAACAGATTTTCCGGTACGGAGCGAGAAGCCACAGCGACACTGCGCTAACTCTAGTTTCTTTTTCAAACCCCTGGAACCTCTGAGATTGGATCTCCTAGATTACACAAAGAGAAAATGTCAGGCTTTTTGACCCTCTGCCTGTGTTTGGATTTGGAAATGCTGATTTGGATGTAATCAGTATTTTGATTCTGAATAACAGATCAGCAGTAACATCAAAAATATTATAACAGCATGAAAAGTGAGAAATGGGAGAAAAGAGACTGATTTAGTCTGCGTGTGATGTTGGCAGGAATAATAAATGCCACAGTATTTCCTGAGAAGAGAAATCTTTCCTTCTTTCAGGTGGATAAAACATGCTGAAGGTTTGTTGTTTATTTCTTTGAGATCAGAATTATTTGTGCCTGGTGGTTAAAAATGAGGTTGAGGGTGGTCTGTCTGATGTAGGATGCAGGAGTGTTTATAGCCCACTTAATGAGTTTAATGAAGGAACTGGCGAGGCATCTATCACTTTTGACATTTTATTGGGCGGTGGCTGTTGAGCAAGTCGAGCTGTTTTCTGCTTTATTTCCTGATGCTTGCTGTGTTTTTGTTATGGAGTATGACGATGATGTCGGTCGTTGCTTTAGCAGCGTGTCAGCATCCTGTGAAAACTACCGTAGCTGAACACGTTTCTTGGATGCATCCTACTGTAGTAAAAACCAGTTTTAGTATATGTATGGAGAGATCCAATCAAAAAATGATGAAGAGATCCAATCAAAAAATGATGAAGAGATCCAATCAAAAAATGATGGAGAGATATACTGTATTACTTCTACCCAGATTACAGATGTAAATTCTGTAATTTTATTTATCAGAAAGGTGAAACAGTGCCCACCCTAATCCCTAGTTCCTGCGACTTCCTTAGTAAATGTGCAATTCCACTTATTATTTATCGTTTTTGTATTTTTCTTTCTTTTTTTATTGTTTTTGTTTTAATAAAAAAAATGTGCAATACCACTGGTTTATCTTTTGTTATGATTATTTTTTATTTATTTATTTTTTTTTGTCTTTTATAAAAATGTGCAACTGGAATCTTCCATCACCAAAACAGTTTTTTTTTTAAGTGCAATAAAGCACTTTCTGATTCTGATTTGGAATTAATCCGTTTTTTAGGATGTCGTGGGTCCTAAATGTGTCCAATGTTGGCTGGATCGTTCTCTTCTCTCCATCCTCTTCCAAATTCTCATCCGGAGGAACCAAAAAGCTGGAATTCTAAAGTGTCTTTGCTTTAGCAAACTTTCCACAAAGAACTCTTTGGGGAGGAAGGTGTTACAGCCTCCTACATTCCTTCTGGCTCAGTGTGACAGTGCAAGACAAGTAGGTGGCAACTATAGAAGTTTGTCAAATCTGAGAATTGATGGAGCAATGGAGAATGAAGGACAGGTCTTGAGACAGAGATGTTGGAGAGTTGCAGGTTTTTTCAGCATACCTAGACGTTAATGAATAAAAATAAAAAAATTAAAAAATACATTTAAGACGTGTAGGTCATCTATAAAAGGTGGTGGTGAGTCTAAAGGGTCCAAACCCGGGCAGACTGTCCGATTTTTTTAGTCCCCTTTTAGACTCATCAATCCATGACAGGTTCAGACCCACGTTCTAGCTGGCAGCAAAGTAAAACAATCTGTAGCATTAATTTGGTTCATGACAAATAAAGGTGTTAATAAAAACCGTCATCATCATCTCATTTTCCCTCCATATCTCTATACATTTCTCTTCTTGCTAAAGTCTCCTCCTTCGACATTTTCCTTGAGGTGGACTGAAGTTTATCGGGTTCTGCTCCTATCGGGTTCTTGGTATGAAGGAGTTACGCTGCACAAAAGCGTACATCGGAGGAAAACATGATCACATGATCAAACCCGGCAATCAAAGACTACAGATTTAAGACACAGATTCTTATCTTGGCCAAAATCGCACTTAGTTAGTGATTAATAAACCTGGTTATAACTCAGGACCTGAACATAGCAGCAGCTTGTAATCCTGTGAAACTTACTATACACATATTTGATTCTCACTTGGTTCAAAGAAACACTACATATGCCTTCTAGTTTAGCAGGAAAGCAAAAAGACAAGA
>JBCEWE010000132.1:1367011-1384511 GCA_039877035.1 Silurus lanzhouensis
TTAAAGTGTGTATGATTTCTGAAATAAGTCTCGTGTCAGAGCTTTGTAGCAGAGGTAAAACTCCGTTTCCTGACACAGGAATGGATCAAAGGCTTGTTTCTTGCTGACACGACATTCTTTGTGTTTTATTAACTTCAAGAAAAACAATTTGATTCTTTGTAAATCATTAGTAAAACATGGAGAATTTGTCTGGCGGTGTTTCAGTGGTGTAGCAGTAAATTGGTAACGCATTCTTTTAACACATGATGACACACAAAAGATTCATGCTGCATTAAATTGATATTGTTTGGTCTTCAAGAGCAAAATAAAAGCATGAATATGAAGGTAAGCTGTCGCAGCTCTCATTGAACTGCCATTACACACAATCACTGTTTATTAGGTTTATGAAGCGAAGTTGGTTTGGATTCAAATTTTAATTGGGAACAACAAACTCCCACTGGCAGACCACCAGACCAACCTCCTCCACCATCCTCCCATCACCACTATTTAACCACTCTATCCATCCTCTACCCTTTGGACTAAACCACTTCCAACCATCCCTCCGTCCCCCAAGGCCAGAACCACACCCTACACCCCACACCACTTTTCCACTAAACATGTTCTATCCAACATGCTACTGAAACTTAATCATGAAGATTGCGACAGATGTCCTGATTTGATAGATGTTGGTGGACCACACATTTGGTTCATCTCCTATTTACAGAATGAATAAACACAAATTGCCCCATAAAATGAAATAAATGTTGACCTTGGAATGAGGTTTATATTTTTTAAATAAAAGTACTAAATTAAGACCATCTCCGTGATGAAAAGTTCCTCCTTGGAAATGTACAAGAAATTCTTCTTCTCTAAATCAGGACACGTTCCATTATTTCCCACTGTCATCATGAGAAGGTATCAATAAAAAGGCTTCCTGCTTTTGGCTTCCACCTGTTTCCTTGAACCTGGTCCATAATTTTAACTAAACAAAAAAATCTGGTACAGAGTTGAACAAAGGAAACCATGTTGCCAGTAAACAGTTTTTGGATCGGACTTTTGAAATGATGCGAATCGAAAGGAAATGTGACACTTGAGTTTGAAACCTGCTTGGCTCAGGAGCAGGTGCTGCCTGGAGTCCAGGTGTGAGATTGGTTCTAGCGAAAGTAGAATAGCGAGAAAAATAAATGGCTGTCCGTTCGAGCTCATAATGACTATCCCTTATCGTGTTTAGTGCTTCAGACGATGTTGCGGTGCTTTGCCTGGGAAACAGCGAGCAAGATAATGTAGGACTGAACAATGACGAGCCCAAAAGAGCTCTCGTGTGTTTAATTTCCCTGTGAATCCAAATTAATAAGCAAATAAATCCATGCATAAATAATCTGGGAGATAAATAAACGAGCAGCAGCACAGCGGCGTCTGCAGCACAATGGCATCTCATTAACGGAGCACAACAGTGACAGAAAGTTGATGGGTGATTGGTTTTTTTTTTGGATTAAGAGAAGGAGTAGGGGGGTCTGTCTGATACATCAGAAAGCCAGGAAGAAACACAGAGGTGAAGCAGGGGAGAGCGTTAAAGAACAGCACTAAAACTCTCATCAGGTCCATCTCTGCACGTAATTAATGGTAATGACGCGGCTTGTTGCTCCCTGAGTGTTCTTCCACCCATCATACAAAAGCTTACGGTGCACGGCCTAATGGCATTGTGAGAGTAATTAAAAATATGCTGAGTGTGTATGGCGTGCATGCATCAAAGCGAAAAGCACGAGACCGTATTGTCCATCTCCACAACTTGTTTTCAGCTCTTTAAAACAAATGAACCAGGCACAGATCTTTTCCCGAGTCAGAGCACGGCTGGAACGAAGCAAACAGGTCAATAAGAGCAAATAAAGAACGTGGTAGGGGAGAGAAAGCGCATTACCAAACGCCATTTACACACCTGTCATCCTGCCAGTGCTCAATAACTCAGCTCATAAATAGTGAGAATAAAACAATAAACCCGCTGATATGCGCTCATTGTCGGCAGCATGGAAATCGTTTAATCGCACGGTGAAGCCTGAGTAGCTTGTATAAGTGCGCCATGAAGCCATGAGAAATCTTTAGTAAACCTCATGCTAATAAAAATAGGAATGGGCCAAGAACTGTAAAGATATGAGCTGAAAGGAGACGCAATTACCGTGATATCCCTGTCATTTCCTCAAATCATAATGATATAATAATATATATATTGTGTGTGTGTGTGTGTGTGTGTGTGTGTGTGTGTGTGTGTGTGTGTGTGTGTGTGTGTGTGTGTGTGTAAAATTAGCCATAATGCTAAAACTACCTTGTATAGTTCCCCTTTATATAGACTCCACAAGAATCTCCTGAAACTCTTCTAAAAGAGTGCTTTGGAACCTGGCATCATGACTTCAGCAGCAGTTCCTGTAAGTTGCCAACATTTTTTGTAAACCCTGGTCCTGGTCCAGCTCATTCCCACTGAGGAATTTGGAGGCCAAGTCAGCACCTTGAACTTCATAGATCATTTCTGTCTCAAAGATTTAAACCATAAAAAAATTATAACAATGATATAAATGTAACTTTGAGCTTGTTTTTAAATATTTTGTCCTACACTGATTATATACTGTATATATATATATAAATAAAGGGGGTGTAATGTTACACGTATTCGTACCGAACCATTTTGGTACAAGATTTTCGGTTATCCTTTTTAGGTGTGAAACAGGGTTAAAATCTATGTTCCCATAAGCAATGTATCAAGTGGTGGACTGCAAGTTTGTTTATTCTCCACCTTGGACTTTGTGTGCATTTCTTTATTATTATTAAACATAAAAAAAACATAAAAAATGTTAACGCAGTGTCACTGTGGCTGCTCAATGTGTGCCAGAAATACGATTTGTTTCGTATATGCATGAAGACTGCCATTAAAACAATAAAGAATCCAGAGTGCTAGCGTTAGCCGCTAACAGGAAGTGGCTTCTTAATCACTTTCATGCAAAACAATTTATCGCTTCAAGCCTTTCTCTTAAAAGGAGAGAATCCTGACAATTCGACATATCGAGGGAGTAAATAAATGTAGGATGGAGGAAATGAAAAAATGTTTTTAAGTTAGTTAAAATAATTAGAACAATAAAGTAGAACATATCTTTAGAAAATTTTACATTAAATGTAAAACACACGTGCGCACACACACACACACACACACACACACACACACACACACACACACACACACACACACACACACACACTTACACATCTGTATTACCCAAACGGGGTCTAACAAATTTAAACTATTTAATTTTTCCATTTATTTTATTTTCATAAAAAAAAACTGGTATACCGTTACACAGACACACACACACACACACACATGTATATATATATATATGCACCAGGAAACACAATTGCTCCAAGCATGACTGCCAGCCGGGTGCTGAAAGGACAGCTCCATTTCAGCACTAGTGTTGTGGAAAGTTCCAGAGTACATGGCAGAAATGGAGGTTGGCAAAATCAGACATGGCTGGAGACTAATAACGAGAGCGGCAGCTCTTCACCATCCTTAAGCAGATAGGAGTGTATAAAAGAAGACTATGAAGACAGTGAGTTGGAGAATTTTGGGCTCCCAACTAATGCTGGCTCTCTTTTTCTTACCCTTTAGGAAACAACAGCAGCAGCTGAGACAATTCCAGCCGAACCAGTGCCCCATGCTACTATAACAACCTCTGCCCCAAGCTCTTCACTAATCCTGATCCCTTTCTCCAGCCTCAAGCCTCAGAGCTCCCTTTTCCACACGTGGACCACCACACACTCTCGCTCTCACTAGTGCATGAACCATTAAAACATTATAACAATGATGAAATTATAATGAATGGATATTTAGTCTCTTCCAGGTGAGGGAAGGTTTCTGTTTGAGTCTGGTTTCTTTCAGGTCATGTGATCTCAGGGCAGTTTTCCCTCACCACTGTTACACCTGGGTCACTCATCAGGGATAAACTTATAGGTATACATTTCTAAATGTTCTATTTCTATTCTTGATATGTTATAAAACATCTCATCAGTAGAAGGAGCTCCAGGAATCTAAATGCTAGATTGGTTAATAGTAGGATACAAAATGGCACAGTACAGAAAACTACATACAGTATACTGTAGATTCAGAATGACTTATCAGCTTATCGTGTCTGGTGTTTCTTTTAGAACTTGTCTACACCTCCATTCTTTTTTTCTTAGTGTACTTGTGGTTTAAATACACGTGATTATCTGAAAGACCTTAAACCATTTTTTTCTCAAGGTGCCACTGTCCAGACTCAAATGTTAAACCGGGAAGTGGTTTGACCTTTTAAGATTGCCTTGGTGACAGCCTCGGTGGAAATGCGTTGCATCAGAGAACATCACTGTTCAGTTCTTTTTGAGGTGAAGAAAGCATTTACATTCTGAGGTGTTCCTATATCTGGCCCTTGGGTCACATTCCCAGAAGGTGAGTAGACTCCAGGCCAGAGACAGGGCCATCCTCATTAATCACATCAACGTCTCCCTCACTCTCTCTCGCTCTACCTCCCTCTCTCTCCCTCGCTCTTATTTCCTTTTCATTTCACTTTTGCAGGTCAGCATTGATTGAAAGCACTGGTTAATTTCTTGTTCAGGCGAAAGGAACACATGAAAGCACACCTTAACTTGTTTCTAATTGGACCCAGAGACATGAAAAAAACATCCTAAAAAAAAAAAAAACATCCTAAAGATGTGCAAACAATTGGTCTGTTTTTCTTCCCTACTTCTACCAGGCACAAAACCCATGTTGCTGATGATAATTGGTATGCCAAAGACAGTTATGGGTTTCTGACAGAAACATGTGATGAATTTTTCTAAGGATTTATGGTCAGTATGTACATTTTACATTTCTGACATTATTTTTATCATGGGGGATTTTATCATCAGGGGCTTGTCAGAGGTTCAAGCACTGGTATTGCCAAACTGCTACACCTGGGGCCCTTGAGCAAGGCCCTTAACCCTCTGTGCTCAATTTCACTGTGCTGTAATAAACATGTGGCGTGAAGTATAAAGCACTTTTGTTTTTTCTTTCTTGAAGGTGGGTAGATATGTAATAAAAACATTGGACTTTGTTAAGGAAGGTCATGATTTTAAATCCATGCTCCACCTAGTGGCCACTCCTGTGCCCTGTAACCCCTTAGCTGCTCCATTGTATAAATGCGAAGACGCTCTAAATAAGGGCGTCCACCAAACACTGTAAATGCACCAAAGTGTTTAATTCCTCTAATATCACATTGGAATTATTTGATTGTGTTACAATGTATTTGTTTGTACTGTAGGAAGTGTGAATGTTGTGAAATGTCAGAGTTCTTGTTTATCACTGATGCTATTGCAGCGATAACAAATCGTTCCCTCACCAGCCCCTGTTTTTGTTCTTGCTCTAAATATAAATCAGAATGCAAAAAAAACACTGTGTTGTTACAGAGCAAGCAGAAAGCACTAAAGGTGGAGAGATGAGTGATTTGGAGTCCCAGGAATGTTACTCCAGTAACGTGTTGGAGCAGGTGCATGGATATAAACATCTAGAATCAGAGCTGCTGTAATAGTGAACAGAACTGACAAAATAATAATAATAAATAAAATATCAAACACAGCACCCAAACATGTCTGTTATCTGTCTCCCATTATGTTTGTTAGATTTGTTCTTCTGCTCTCAAACACCTTGATCATTTGTTTTGTGTCTCATCTTCACTAGTGTTTATACGCCGTTTTATTTTCCACTGATCGTTATTACACTACTGAGCCATGGCCTGTGTTTTTCTTGTCTAATAAATTCACACTTTATCTAGTTTCCATGTTTATAAGGTTCAGGCTCCTACTTTTCGGCTTCTCTAATGATTCCTTTCCTCTGGCCCCAGGTAGCTCTCCTGGTATTTTCTCTTCTGACCTCAACTTGTCTGTTTTCTCAATAATGAGTGTGGATCTGCTCTGTTAGACCACACTGTCAGTGATATGACCTCTGCAACAGACTCTGACTGTGTTTATCCACAGTCTCGAAATCCAAAGACGTCCAATAAAACTGTGCCTTCAGCTTTGTGCTGTTTGGAGAAGAAGCAGATTAGAACAGTTTCGATTTTTAAAACAATTTTAAATCAAATGCCTGCTTGAGTAAATTATATATAAAATATAGCATTTATTTTTTTTTTAAAATACATTTATTAAATAAAATTAGTTCAACACACTTTTTATTATATTGATTAAATGAAGTCATTAATTAAATTGGCACAAATTAAATACATTTAATAAAATTAAATAAATGGAAAAAAAATGTAATGAAATAGTTTAAATATACAGATACAGATGTGTATGCAAGTGTGTGTGTGTGTGTGTGTGTGTGTGTGTGTGTGTGTGTGTGTTACATGTAATACTTAATTTTACAGTACATTTTTATTTTTTTGCATGTTTTTACACTTTAATGTTTCAGATCATCAAACTAATTTAAATATTAGTGAAAGAGAACACAAGTGAACAACATGCAGTTTTTAAATGAAGGTTTTTATTATTGAGGGAAAACAAAATATAAAACTACATGGCCCTATGTGAAAAAGTGTTTGCCCCCCTGTTAAAAGTGTGGTTTATTACACTCGAGTTGAATTTCTCTCACCACACCCAGGCCTGATCACTACCACACCCAGGCCTAATCACTACCACACCCAGGCCTGATCACTACCACACCCAGGCCTGATCACTACCACACCCAGGCCTGATCACTACCACACCCAGGCCTAATCACTACCACACCCAGGCCTGATCACTACCACACCCAGGCCTGATCACTACCACACCCAGGCCTGATCAAGGCCTGATCACTACCACACCCAGGCCTGATCACTACCACACCCAGGCTTGATCACTACCACACCCAGGCCTGATCACTACCACACCCAGGCTTGATCACTACCACACCCAGGCCTGATCACTACCACACCCAGGCCTGATCAAGGCCTGATCACTACCACACCCAGGCCTGATCACTACCACACCCAGGCTTGATCACTACCACACCCTGGCTTGATCACTACCACACCCAGGCCTGATCAAGGCCTGATCACTACCACACCCAGGCCTGATCACTACCACACCCAGGCCTGATCAAGGCCTGATCACTACCACACCCAGGCCTGATCACTACCACACCCAGGCTTGATCACTACCACACCCAGGCCTGATCACTACCACACCCAGGCTTGATCACTACCACACCCAGGCCTGATCACTACCACACCCAGGCCTGATCAAGGCCTGATCACTACCACACCCAGGCCTGATCACTACCACACCCAGGCCTGATCACTTCCACACCTGTTACCATCAAGAAATCTCTTAAATAGGACCTGCCTGACAAAGTGAAGTAGACCAGAAGATCCTTAAAAGCCAGACATCATGCCGAGATCCAAAGAAATTCAGAAACAAATGAGAGAAAGTAATGGAGATCTATCAGTCTGGAAATGGTATTAAAGCCATTTCTAAAGATTTGGGACTCCAGTGAACCACAGTGAGATCCATTCTTCACAAATGGTAAAAACATGGAACAGTGGAGAACCTTTTCAGGAATGGACCAAAACCCCAAGAGCACAGTGACGACTCATACAAGAGCTCACAAAAGACCCCATAACAACATCCAAAGAACTGCAGGCCTCACTTGCCTCAGTGAAGGTCAGTGTTCATGACTAAAATGGCAAAAATGGTCTGCATGGCAGAGTTCCAAGACGAAAACCGCTGCTGAGCTTAAAGAACATAAAGACTCGTCTCAGTTTTGCCAGAAAACATCTGGATGATCCCCAAGACTTTTGGGAAAATACTCTGTGGACTGAGGAGACCAGGGTTTAACTTTTTGGAAGGTGTGTGTCTCATTACATCTGGTGTAAAAGTACCACCATATTTCAGTTTGTAAATAAGTTCCGCATGTAAAAAGGATTGCATTTGGTACAAATAATATTATAAAGTGTTTCACACTCTTTCCATCTGGTATTAATTTTAATTAAACTTTCTGTTTATATTCAGTCAGGATTCCTGCAGAACTTAGCAGGTGAATGCTGCTCTGGTGTCACATGGGGACAGTGGTGCCGCAGTCAAAATGACATTTTATTAGGAAAAACTATTTCAACGTGACAACAATCATATCTTGCTACACTCTGAAAAATCTTCTTCTTTCAGCTTCTCCCATTAGGGGGCGCTACAGCGGATCATCCGTCTCCACACCCCCCTGTCCTATACATCTGCCTCTTTCACACCAACTACCTGCATGTCCTCCCTCACCACATCCATAAACCTCCTCCTTGATCTTCCTCTTTTCCTCCTTCCTGGTGTCTCCATCCTCAGCATTCTCCTACTGATATACCCCATGTCCCTCCTCTGCACATGTCCAAACCATCTCAATCTCACCTCCCTCACCTTGTCTCCAAAACATCCTACATGCGCTGTCCCTCTAATAAACTCATTCGTAAAAAATAAAGGTACCAAAAGAACTGAAAAGAGATTTTTACAGTAATAGTGGAACTTTTTTTGGATTCCACAAAGAACTTTTCAGTAATTTTTTTTTCTTAGTGTCACAAAGAACCATTTTCTACCCAAAATTAAAAAAAAATACCAAAGCAACTTCAAATAAATCCAGCGCTTACAAATCAATATTTTGGCATCATGAACGATTCCCTATAAGTTTAACCAGTGGCGGGACGTGTATTTGGTACCTGAGTGTTCAGTGAGGACGTTCCCGATTTAATCCACCTCTTAATATCCACTATCTCGTGACGATTATTGAAACCATCAATGCAATACAAAAACACAATATAACAACACGTGGCATTACAGAGAGACGTTTAAACCCAGTTAAGACTCCAAACCGCTACACTACAACCACAACTGTGCACCTACAACATCTGGAGCAGTTCAGAAATACATTTTGGAATAAAACTGGAACATAACAAAATGTAGAAAAAGTGAAGAACTGTGAAAACGTTCCTGATGCACTGAACTTGTAGTTGAAAGGTTTCTGTCAACAAAACAAATTTCTTGTGTGTGTGATACACATTAATTATACAATTAAATCAAGTTCATCTGATTGGAATTAGTTGGTTGGTCATTTATTTTTTGTTTGGTTGGTTAATTACATCTGTAACCAAAGCTGCTGGGTGGATTTTATTTTAATATATTAAAGCAACTGTTAAATCAGAAAGGTATATGATACTGTATATCATACAGATTGGAAATTATGAGCACTAGTGAAGACTTGCTGGGGAAACCATATAGTATAAATGATAACACAAGTAAATTTGATACGCTTTAAACTAGTCTTTATTTCCACATTCCTCATTTTAAAAAGTAACCAGAACAGCTTGGTTTTATGCAGCACTAC
This sequence comes from Silurus lanzhouensis, assembly GCA_039877035.1. NCBI lineage: Eukaryota > Metazoa > Chordata > Actinopteri > Siluriformes > Siluridae > Silurus > Silurus lanzhouensis. The sequence goes on from JBCEWE010000132.1 coordinate 1,376,388, forward strand.
AGCGCCATCTAGCAGTCCACTTGAATAATGCAACTCATGCAGATGCGTACCATATCATTTCACTGGACATTTATTTTTACCCATAAATACTATATTTGGCTGAAATGGAGACTGGAGGAGTGGAGGGTTGTTCTTACATTTCCTGTCTGATGTGACAATGATTTTCATTCCCTTTGATAGAGCTGTGTTTTAGTCTAGTGTGCAGTAATCTCACAGCTTTGTGTCCAGACACAATTTACTGCTGCATCCTAAACTACAGCCAGTAGCGCACAATAAGAGCTAATAACACTGCTGGCGTACCGTCACTTACCTGTGAGACTTAGTGCATCTAAAACTCAGAGGAGATCATTAGATTCTTATTTTGCTTTAATATTACAAAAGCATTGTGTCTGATTGATTCCAGTATTAGAAAATCACATTCTATCAATGCTACTGTTCTGTTCTCATCAGATTCCTCACACTTTCATCCAACCTGAACTCTCTGCAGCTCCTACCCAAAACTGAGCCTTCTACCAAAATCCAGGCTTCTCTCCAAAACGATACTCCAACCCAATCTGGTGATCTTGTCCAGCTGGAGGCTTCTATCCAACAGGAAGCTTCTACCCAACATGGGGCTCCTACCCAAGCTTAGGCTTTGACCCAAACTGAGATTTCCACACAAACTGAGGCTTCTGTCCAGCATGAGACCTCTCCCTCAACCTGAGGCTCCTGTCCAACTAGGAGCTTTGTCCAGTATGAAGATTCCCAGGACTGCAGTTGGAACTCATTCAGCGTGTGGGTGTTGATCGAACACTGTAGGATTTTATTAAACACGGAGAGTAAAGACTCTGGGAATGTGAGAATCCGCTGTGTGGCTGCAGCGTGTTTTCAGTTCCATGTTTTTTATTTCATTATAACTGTCACCATTTTACTGTGAAAACTCTGCAGCAGTAAAACTAATGTTTAGTCATTACAATGTTTTGGGTGGAGTTTCTTATTTTTTTAATATCTGAGTAATGAAATGAAAGTCGTGAATAAATGTGTGTTGAGTTGAAGGTTTTAATTTCGCCTTTTTTATATTTATAATTTTTTTGTTTTTATAAAAATGGTCAAACAGAAATACTGCAATTATGAATAAGATTTGTGCCGTTAAAATGTAGTTGGGCAACAAGTTATTATAGCGTTCATTCTGACAGCCATGTTAACTAATAACAGTAAAGTCAAGAAGCTTTTATCGTAATTTCAGCCATATATATGTGACGCAGTTCACAGTGAAATGAGACAACGTTCCTCCAGTACCCTGGTGCTCCATAAAACAATCACAGAACAGAAACACAGGGTAGAGGACTGTACGTGTGGCAAAGTGCAGCAGCAGCAATCCTGAAAAAGATGTTCAGTTCAGTTCAGTTCTGTATTGAGGAGTCTGATGGATTGAGGAGGGTGAAAAGTGTGTGTGAGGGGTGTGTGTGAAGAGTGTGTGTGTGTGTGTGTGTGTGTGTGTGTGTGTGTGTGTGTGTGTGTGTGTGTGTGTGTGAGGGGTGTGTGTGGTCATCCACAATGCTGTGTGCTTTGCGGATGCAGCGTGTGGTGTAAATGTCCATGATAGAGTGGAGAGAGACTCAGATGATCTTCTCAGCTGTCCTCACTATCCTCTGTAGGGTCTCGCGATCCGAGACGGTGCAGTTCCCAAACCAGGCAGTGATGCAGCTGCTCAGGATGCTCTCAATGGTTCCTCTGTAGAACGTAGTCAGGATGGGAGGGAGATGGGCTTTCCTCAGGAAGTAGAGACACTGCTGGGCTCTTGATGATGGAGCTGGTGTTGAGTGACCAGGTGAGTTTATCAATGCAGGTATGGTGAAGCATCACATTTAGCAAAATTTTTTAAAATTAATACTCACAGCCTGACGTTCAGAAGTGCATTGAACACGACCCGATGTTCAGAAGTGTATTATAACACAACCCGATGTTCAGAAGTGTATTGAACACGACCCAATGTTCAGAAGTGTATTAGAACACAACCCGATGTTCAGTAGTGTATTAGAACACGACCCGATGTTCAGAAGTGTATTGGAACACAACCCGATGTTCAGTAGTGTATTAGAACACGACCCGATGTTCAGAAGTGTATTGGAACACAACCCGATGTTCAGAAGTGTATTAGAACACGACCCGATGTTCAGTAGTGTATTAGAACACGACCCGATGTTCAGAAGTGTATTAGAACACGACCCGATGTTCAGAAGTGTATTGAACACGACCCAATGTTCAGAAGTGTATTAGAACACAAACCGATGTTCAGTAGTGTATTAGAACATGACCCGATGTTCAGAAGTGTATTGGAACACAACCCGATGTTCAGAAGTGTATTAGAACACGACCCGATGTTCAGAAGTGTATTGGAACACAACCCGATGTTCAGTAGTGTATTAGAACACAACCCGATGTTCAGTAGTGTATTAGAACACGACTCGATGTTCAGAAGTGTATTAGAACACAAACCGATGTTCAGTAGTGTATTAGAACACGACCCGATGTTCAGAAGTGTATTGAACACGACCTGATTGTCAGAAGTGTATTGGAACACAACCCGATGTTCAGAAGTGTATTAGAACACGACCCGATGTTCAGAAGTGTATTGAACACGACCCAATGTTCAGAAGTGTATTGAACACGACCCGATGTTCAGAAGTGTATTGAACACGACCCAATGTTCAGAAGTGTATTGAACACGACCCGATGTTCAGTAGTGTATTGAACACGACCCAATGTTCAGAAGTGTATTGAACACAAACCGATGTTCAGTAGTGTATTAGAACACGACCCGATGTTCAGAAGTGTATTGAACACGACCTGATTGTCAGAAGTGTATTGGAACACAACCCGATGTTCAGAAGTGTATTAGAACACGACCCGATGTTCAGAAGTGTATTGAACACGACCCAATGTTCAGAAGTGTATTGAACACGACCCGATGTTCAGAAGTGTATTGAACACGACCCAATGTTCAGAAGTGTATTGAACACGACCCAATGTTCAGAAGTGTATTAGAACACGACCCGATGTTCAGAAGTGTATTAGAACACGACCCGATGTTCAGAAGTGTATTAGAACATGACCCGATGTTCAGAAGTGTATTGGAACACAACCGGATGCTGAGAAACCAGCCATTATTTCATTTCTGGAAACACAAAGACACTCAGACTTTATTTAAATAACTGCTATAATTTAATAAGAATTTAAGATTAAATGAAAATAAAGTCAAAGATTTCAGTATTATATATTAATGCATTAATAATATTTTTTAGTTTTACATGATTTAAACTTTAGGATTCATTATTTTTATTTGAATTTGTTGAACTAATTCACGTTGCTTCCATTTTTCACTTTAGCACAACAATGTGAATGAAATCATGTCATTAATGCTGCAGATGAAAAAGTCTACAAAAGACAAACATACAGTCAATTAATAATAATAATAATAATAATAATAATAATAATAATAAATAGTGTAATCAAAGCATTTTTAAATAAAATCAACTTTATATACCTTTTATTATTAGTAGTAATAGTTGTAGAATTAATAATAAACTTAATAATTAAATAAACACTACTTCATTTATACATAGTCTTTTTTCATTATTGCAAAATTATTCTCAAATTGTAAAAATTAAAATACAAATAAATACATATACAAATATTTTTCACAAAATTCTACAGAAATTCACCAACCTTTAGCTTGTGCCTGCATGGACACTAAACCTTTATAAATAAAAATATGAAAATATGATTTATGTATTTGTACAGTACCTGTGAGCGAGTGTTCTGTGGTGTTTGAAGGGCACATGCATGTTCCTATTGTTTCTATGCAACAAACTCAATAATGTAGTGATAAAGATTTCTATATAAGATTCCAAATCTATAAATGTCCAGATGTTCCACTTTATTTCCAGTGAAAAATCCTTCCTCAGCATGAAGAACATCTTTACAGACTCTCAGCATCCAGACTCTTCGGTTCTCCGAACATTCAGCTGAAATAAAACTCTCCAGAGATGTTCTTCACTAGATGGAGGTTTTTTGTTCATCTGGGGTAGTGACTGAGCAGGTGGTTCCATGATAAATATCACTCCAGACGTCTCTCTAAATAACACGTACAGAACTCAGACGTGCGCTTTGTCTCAGCGTCTTGTTGAACGGTGAAGTCGCTTCCAATGAGCCGCAGTCCAGACGGAACTGCACGGTGATGAAGTGTGGAATGAAGCCATGATGGTTCACTTTTACTTTCCAGAACTTTTCCTGCTCCAAAACATCCTCAAACTGTTCGGATTTCACAGAAATGTCTTCCAGTCGTTCATTGTCCAATTACTTTTGTTTTTAATATAAATGCATAGAAACGAAATAAACCTGCATGTGTCTCAAACATCATCAAGTCTTTCCACACTTCACTGAATAAACCAATAAACAAATCACTGAAAATTCATTTACCGAAAAGCTGCATGAACATCTGAAGGCATTCCGTGTCCCCGCGTTGATACACCTTCATGAAACATGTAACATATTCTACAAATAAAACCAGACATTTTCATTTCAGACACTATAGAATATCTAATACTGTAAATGGAATTGAAATAACAGTTTGAAGTCTTTACCCTGCTGCTGATTTACAATCTCTCTCACTATGTTCACTGTTAAAACAATCATTCACAATGATATATTTATTCAAATATTTCACTTCATCCACTTTATTGTTTATTGTTGGAGTTGGAGTAAATTAGGAAAACAATTTAGATAAACGTTTTGTACTTAAACGTGAAGAATGAGATGAATTTCCTTACGTATGATGGTGTAGGAGAGCTCGCTGTAGTGACCAAAACAGCTTTTCACCGCTCCCAGGCCTTGTCTCAACCAACACAACAGGAAATCTTTCCAAATAATAATAATAATAACAAAACAATTCAATGAAAATATTTCTTTGGTTGGTTATTTTACTCTTCCTTCAATTACACTTTTTTTTATTCACTTCTGCCATAGCAGCTATAAACACCCATCTCTCTTTTGTTCATCAGAAAGAAACCACAAGTCTGAAATTCCCTGTGTTTGTGTTTATTCTAATCCACGTCCTCACCTTGTGTCCAAGCAACCAAACCACCATCTAAACTAACAATTACAACTGCACTTGTACATTTGATTACTTCTCACCTGGGAGCTGCAAACCACCATCTCCTGCTCCCATGTCCTGGAGACAGCTGAAGGACACAGCAGACAAGCAAGATCTCTGCTGTCCAACTCCACAAAATGTTCTTTAATACTAGGAAGTGGTAGTTTAGTGGTTACGCTGTAGGACTTCCCATCATGAAGGTCATGAGTTCAAATCTCAACACCACCAAGCTGACATGGTTGGGCCCTCAATCGGGGCCCTCAACCCTCAGATAAACAAATGAGATCATTTTAAGGGGCTTTAGATGAGAGTGTCTGCTAATCAGTCATATCATGCCCTGTTTTATTAATCTTGCATGTTTATAAGATAACAGACAGGGAATCTTGGGTTGCAGGACAGTGACAACCGTGACATTCTCTCCCAGTATGATGTAGGACCAGTGTTCAGGAGCCATGACCAAAGAAATCACCCCAATTGTGGGATGTAGGTCATCTGGCAACCCAAAACCCTTCACTGTATACTGGAGACAAAACATCAATAGAGGAACAGAGACTCCTTCCATAAACATTTCATAAATCAGTTGCTATAGAAACACTAATGTATAAAGGTAAAAGTGCTTCATAATTGTGACATGAACTTTACACCAGTGTGAAATCCTTTCCTCACAGATCCCAGAGAACATTGCAGCGATACCAGGGCTTTAACCCCCAACCCAGAGCCTTAACCACTGAGCTACCACTTCCCCTATATATGAGGTGGTATCGAAAGGTTTCAAGAATCGCTCTCTTTACAAGAAACTACTTTATTTATCTATGTTTCCACACGATCACCTGCAAAATAGTCTCCTTGTACAGCTTCCAGTGTTCTTCTGGACCATGTCCTGGTCTTCTATTCTTAGCTGTCAAGCACCTTCTGTGATTTGCACAGGATCCCGACAACAAAACTGCGAGCTGGATCTTCATCTTCGGGAAGAGTAAGGCTGTGAGATCATGTAGTTTCACGTGTGATGAGGAGCTCGGTGACGGGGTGCACACGTGGTCAGAAGAACAGACCTAATATCAACCTGCACTACCATCAGAGCTGCTGTTCTAAAGAATTAATAAACCTTTTAACCAATCAGAATTCAGAACTTTGCAGCAGAGTTTTGAGATTTGTGGTGGAAATGTGTGAGATGCAAACCTGGATCGCTCGACCCTGCAGCCAGCATGGAGATATAGGGCTGTGTTTTATCCACCCACGTGTCCAAAAAGCAGCCTGCAAAAAAATACAAACACTTTCATATATATATACACATGCATCAGTCTTAACAACAACACTGCTGGTTAAAAACACCATTAAAACATGCACTACATGACCAAAAGTTTGTGCACCCCAGACAATCAAACACATGTCTCTATATGATGAGCTTCTCATTCCATAAGCTCCCATTCTTTCCAATAGATTTTGAGGCTGTGACTGAGAAGATCAGTGATCATTCAGCTGCATTAGTGAGATGAGACTCTGATGTTGGAGGAGGTAGAAGACTCTAAAGGTGTTCAGTGGAGGACACTCAAGTTCTTCCACTGCAACTTTCACACCAACAGCGATATCTTCATGGAGATCGCTTCTTGTACCATCATGCAACCTCATCATGAATCTCGTGATGCAAACATTCAATGCAAATAATCATGCAAACATGTAGACATTCTATAAAAGTGTGTGAATGCCGCGTATACATACGTATATAAATATTGCCACACCTTGAAAACACTTTACCTGTGAATTTGGTTTGGTTCTGAAATCCACAGTGTAAAGAGCAGTGAAGAAATGATTTACTGATGATTTCCACACCCGTCTCTGCCATCCCTGTGGTACAGGAGCATACACAGCGTTATCATATTAATCACACCCTCATCCCACTGCATGAAACTACAATAATACAATACATTTTCATAAACACACAGATGAAATAAACTGCTGATAAAATAAGAATAACATTAGCACCAGGAAGAGAACATGCTAAAAACATATACTCACGTCGAGACACGATCCAGTCCACACAATCCTCCATCAGATCTGTGCAGAGCAGCTTCATACAGGCTGTAATAGAAAGTGAAGGTCTTGTTGATATCGCTTTGTCACTTCAATAATAACAGTAAAGATTTTGTGAAGGAAAAATAGACAGTGTATTTCTGCCTATTGAGAGACGACAGTCCCAACTTGTGGGTAAATGTAGAGAAGTGTAGAGTCAGTCACAAAAAACTAGGAAAAAAATTGGGTCACAAGACAATGAACACCATGAACTTGTCTTTACTGTAGGATGTAGGACCATTGTTCAGGAGTCATGACCACCGAAACGGTGCTGGTTGAAATCCCCCAAAATAGTAAAAAATTACGTTAACTCTAAAGTTTTAGAAAATACAAGCAAATAATCCAAACTCAAAAGTGTTAAAATCATTAACTGCACCACCCCCATCCCACATCATGCCCTGCTCTGTCCCTGTCCTGCTCTGCCCCTGTCCTGCCACTGCCCTGCCCCTGCCCTGCTCCGCCCCTTTACCACCCCTGCCACTGCCCTGCCCTGCCCCTGCACCCATCCTGCCACTGCCCTGCTCTTCCTCTGTACCACCTCTGCCACTGCTCTGCCCCTGCCCCTGTACCACCCCTGCCCTGCCCCTGTACCACCCCTGCCACTGCCCTGCCAATACCCTGCTCCTACTTTGCCCCGCCCCTGCCCTGCCCCTGCTCAACTCATAAACACAACATTCATAATTGCCTCACACATACATCCTACTCTCTCATAATCTCTCTGTATTAATGACTGGAAACAAAGCAGTTTAAAAAGTTTAATTATCTTTTTTAATCTAGATAAAAGTGAAGTTATTTTCGACCTTGTGTTCATGTGTGTCTGTAGTAGAAAAGCATGAATACACAGAGAAAGTGTAAATGGTTCATTCTGACATAAAGAGAGGTGGAGTTTAAAAAGTTAACTACCTTTATATTCCTCTGTC
>JBCEWE010000132.1:1387011-1394980 GCA_039877035.1 Silurus lanzhouensis
ATACATATTATATATATATACATACATACATACATACATACATACATATACATACATATACATACATATTATATATATATATATATATATATATATATATATATATATATATATATATATATATATATATATATATATATATATATATATATATATATACATACAGTACAGACTAAAAGTTTGGACACGCCTTCTCATTCAAAGAGTTTTCTTTATTTTCATGACTATGAAAATTGTAGATTCACACTGAAGGCATCAAAACTATGAATGAACACGTGTGGAATTATATATGGAATTATATACATAACAAAAAAGTGTGAAACAACTGAAACATGTCATATTGTAGGTTCTTCAAAGTAGCCACCTTTTGCTTTGATTACTGCTTTGCACACTCTTGGCATTCTCTTGATGAGCTTCAAGAGGTAGTCACCTGAAATGGTCTTCCAACAGTCTTGAAGGAGTTCCCCGAGAGATGCTTGGCACTTGTTGGGCCTTTTGCCTTCACTCTGCGGTCCAGCTCACCCCTAAAACATCTCGATTGGGTTCAGGTCTGGTGACTGTGGAGGCCAGGTCATCTGGCGCAGCACCTCATCACTCTCCTTCTTGCTCAAATAGCCCTTGATGCCTTCAGTGTCATGAAAATAAAGAAAACTCTTTGAATGAGAAGGTGTGTCCAAACCTTTTGTCTGTACTGTACATACATACATACATATTTTATATATATATATATATATATATATACATACATACATACATACATACACACACACACACACACATATACACAGTGAGGAAAATAAGTATTTGAACACGCTGCTATTTTGCAAGTTCTCCCACTTAGAAATCATGGAGGGTCTGAAATTGTCATCGTAGGTGCATGTCCACTGTGAGAGACATAATCTAAAAAAAAAATCCAGAAATCACAATGTATGATTTTTAAACTATTTATTTGTACGATACAGCTGCAAATAAGTATTTGAACACCTGTCTATCAGCTAGAATTCTGACCCTCAAAGACCTGTTAGTCTGCCTTTAAAATCTCCACCTCCACTACATTTATTATCCTAAATTAGATGCACCTGTTTGAGGTCGTTAGCTGCTTAAACCAGCACATGTCCAGGCACGTCTTAAGTTTGCCAATGACCATTTGGATGATCCAGAGGAGTCATGGGAGAAAGTCATGTGGTCAGATGAGACCAAAATAAAACTTTTGGGTCATAATTCCACTAAACGTGTTTGGAGGAAGAAGAATGATGAGTACCATCCCAAGAACACCATCCCTACTGTGAAGCATGGGGGTGGTAGCATCATGCTTTGGGGGTGTTTTTCTGCACATGGGACAGGGCGACTGCACTGTATTGAGAGGATGACCGGGGCCATGTATTGCGAGATTTTGGGGAACAACCTCCTTCTCTCAGTTAGAGCATTGAAGATGGGTCGAGGCTGGGTCTTCCAACATGACAATGACCTGAAGCACACAGCCAGGATAACCAAGGAGTGGCTCTGTAAGAAGCATATCAAGGTTCTGGCGTGGCCTAGCCAGTCTCCAGACCTAAACCCAATAGAGAATCTTTGGAGGGAGCTCAAACTCTGTGTTCCTCAGCGACAGGCCAGAAACCTGAATGATCTAGAGAAGATCTGTGTGGACGAGTGGGCCAAAATCCGTCCTGCAGTGTGTGCAAACCTGGTGAAAATCTACAGGAAACGTTTGACCTCTGTAATTGCAAACAAAGGCTCCTGTACCAAATATTAACATTGACTTTCTCAGGTGTTCAAATACTTATTTGCAGCTGCATCATACAAATAAATAGTTAAAAAATCATATATTGTGATTTCTGGATTTTTTTTTTAGATTATGTCTCTCACAGTGGACATGCACCTACGATGACAATTTCAGACCCTCCATGATTTCTAAGTGGGAGAACTTGCAAAATAGCAGCGTGTTCAAATACTTATTTTCCTCACTGTATATAACATTAGAGATTTGGCAAATTCAGTTTCATCAAGTGCCATAAGATCAACAATTTGTACATCATTTAATCGATTGTGTACGAGTGTCTGCTTTTTCCTACAGTATCAGTTGTTTATGTTCATGTTGATCAAAATGTATTCTACTGGTTTCACCTAAATGGTTTCAACCCCCAAAACATTTAGGCATCAGTTCATTGCATAAGTCATTAAGTGCAAAATGGTTAAACCAGTTGTCAAAATTTGTCGAGCTCTTCTTCTTCACAGTTCCATTAAACATTTTTGGTAAATGTGTCTTGAATTGAACCTTGAATGTCACTAATGAAGGGGCGTGTTCACTTTCAGATCAACCAACAATCAACTAGTTCTCTAAAATAGGTCAGGGCTGAATCTCGTGAACCTTTACTGTAATTGGCGAGTGAATATAAAAAGAGCAAAACACAGAATTACAATTGTTATAAATGGATGAACAACTAATAAAGAACATGGTCAAGAGCCAGGAATAAGGATGCATGCTGGAAGGGTCAGGAGGCAAAATAGAGGAAGAGGAAGAAGAGGCCAGAGACATCGACACATTTCAGATGAAGTTAGAGCCACTATTGTATACCATGTTGTCAATCATGGCCTCACAATAATATTGCAAGGGATGAAATCTGTTGTGATGTGGATGAAAATCTGAGGCCCGACAGACTGGGACGTCAGGGGGTAGAGACTGATTGCACTGTGTAGTGCAGCATGAGCAGTTCTGCCTAAGAAGTGTTTCCTATGTTTACCTTTTGAAATTTTAATTTGTGTCTTTTTATTTTCTATCACAATCACATTATATTGTAATTTTTTAGTCAGTTCACTAGTAAAGAAAAATAAAAAAGTCCTGTCCAGTCTCTTACAATCAACATCCCACACACTGTAATGTGTACATTTGTGCTGTTGAAATTTATAGTTGCCAAATCAGCCTCGTGCATTTTCAATACTTATAATCCAAAACATAGTTTACATCAGGAAATACTAAAATAAAGCATTTTCATATTAAAAAAAAGACTCAACATTTTGACTATCTTGTTTGTAAACATTAATAAAAAGACTTGTTATTTTGATGGTAATGAGATGTTCATTGACACAAATACTTACTTTTGAGTGAAGTACTGAGGATTTTGAGCAAATAACAGGCTTTTGCAAGAAATCCAATGTATTGTGCTATTTGTTCATATTGTTTTGAGAATGCACTTACTGATTTGCAAATATAAAGGATGATTTGAGAAATGCTCCAAAGCAACTGAGAAAAACTGTAATATCATTCTCAGCCCAACCCCGCCCCCATACCCAGCCCAACCCCGCCCCCATACCAAACAAAAACGTTCATAGAGTGAGTATGGGGCAGTGTGAATCCTGCCCCAGCACAAGAAGATTAAAACACCAAGCTCACAGACATTTTATTTCATTTTGTTTAATTTAAATTTCAGGAAAAACAGATTCCTCATTTATAAAGTTACAAAAAACAGAAGATTTTCAAACAAACACTTAAAATAAACAAGCACAAGAAAGTAACAGTTAATGATAAAATACTAAAACTGACAAAATAACCAAAACCCAAAACCCCACATGATCTGGAGGTGTATTTTTTAAAAGTGAATCACACTAGAGATAACTATCTGCTCCCTGATTGGTGTAGAAGAAGGTCACATGATGGATGTGTTTAACACGCTGCAGTTGCTGAAATCATCTCATTAATGCTGCAGATGTAAATATCTGAAAAGAGAAAAGCACCTTGTTAGTACCTCAAACAACCCTATAATTAGCTTGTGTTTACACGACCCTCATATTCCCACGTCGTTCCGCTCAGTTACGGAAAACAAGACCTTTTGTTTTTTACAGCTCAGTTTTGATCTTGTTTCGGTTTCTTGTTCCATGTTCTGGTTTTGCTGCGTTTGTTTGCCTGATGTTGTCCAGTTTGCTTGTTTATTTAATAAAATGTTGTGATTGGATCAGACCATACCCTAATTACATGACATTAATCATATTAATACTATTGTTAACTAATAATAATAAGAAGAAGAAGAAGAAGAAGAAGAGGAAGCGGTAAGGCAGGGTGGAGTAGGTGGAGGAGTGATAGCAGGAAAGATCTGCAAGAGTAAAGACATGTGGTGGAGCTGGAGGTGGCAGAGTTGAGGATTTTGATCAGGAATGATGAGGATGGACAGGATTAGATATGAGTTTATTATATGAAGACTGCAGGTAGGATGTTTTGGAGAAAGGGTGGTTGAGATGGTTTGGTCATGTGCAGAACTTTGTGCATGGTGTACATCAGTGGAAGAATGCTAGGAAAGGAGGAAAAGAGGGAGGACAAGGAGAAGGTTTATGGATGTGGTGAGGGAAGACATGCAGGTATTTGGTTTGAAGGAGGCAGATGTAAAGGACAGAGGGGTATGGAGAAGGATGATCCACTATGGCGCCCCCTAATGGAAGAAGCTAAAAGAAGAAGCATACAAAGAAAAATACAGTACCTTTGGCGAAGGTTGTGATGAATGGTGGGAAGGAATCTTTACACACAACAAAACAAACAGTAAATACACTGATAAATCCAGTTAAAAATAAATGACGTAGATGAATGTAATTTAAACAAAATGGACTTTACCGTGATGAGCAGAGTTCATGTTCATGCACAATTCATAGACGTCGGTAAAAGCGGCAAAACAGTCTGAATATTCTGAGAAAAAGAATTCCGTATTTAGTGCGTAGATTTGTGTTTTATATAAACTGACTACCAAAAAAGTTGGGACTCGGTGAATACAATAAATTGCAAATCTCATAAAACCATTTTTTTTTTCAATGGAACACAAAAAACATATCAAATAATGAAACTGAGGAAATGTACCAGTTTAAGCCAGTAAATTGGTCATTTTGAATTTAATAACCACAACAAATACACAAACAGCTTGCTGAAGGTATATTTTCCATTTAAAGAGGTTAATACGCAGCAGGTCAGTAAGACTGGGTATAAATAGTGTATCTTTAGAGGCTCTCCAAAGTAAAGATGGGTGGAGCTTCACCTATCTGTCAAAGGCTGTTTCTACCTGGTCATAAGTACAGTTTGAGTATTTTTGAGCATCCCATTCCACATTTAGTCCCAATTTGCTCTTATAATTCCCTCCACTCTTCTGGGAAGATGTTCTACTTGATTTTGGAGTGTGCTTATGAATGTTTTTGTAAATCATCCACAAGGGTGTTATTAAAGGCTGGTACTGTTGTAGGTTAGGAGACCTGGGGTGCACTCAGCGTTCACATTCATCCCAAATGTGTTTAGAATGAATAAAATCAGATCTCTATAGCAGACCACTCAAGATTTTTCTCTCCAAAGCATGTAAACCAGATCACAGGGGCATTGCTATGCTGGAGCAGGTTTGAGTTTTTATGTTCAAGTAAAAAATGTTATTATAGGGCATCTAAAGACGTCCTGTACAATTGAGAGCCTCCATTCGTGTGGTAACCGTTTGGAGAAGAACCACACATAGCAGGAAAGGTCAGGTGTTTTATTAAAGTCTCTCTGCGTTGCGATGCTACACAGAGAGAAACATGACCCTGTCCCAACTTTCTTGAGACATCATATTCAAAAATAACTTATTTTTTCCCTTAAATGGCACAATAAATGGTAAAATTTCCTGTTTGAATATTTTATAAGTTTCATCTGTATTACTGCTAATAAAATATATATATATTTTACATTTTACACAGTTAAATTCTTTTTTAAATTGGGGTTGTATAATAATCTAAATCCAGATGTGATGGTATTTACCTTCCCAGTTGTCACTGAATTGATTTGCTTTGTTGTTTCCTGTTACCAAAGAGAAAGAATCAAATTTAAAAGACGATCACTTATAAAAGTTATTATATTATCCATAGTAGGCTTCGTAATTAAGCACAGAAGCCTCGCCCCTTTTCCCGCCCAGCTCGATGCTCTCGTTAAATGCAGAATTCTTTGAGTTCTTTTTTAACGTGAAATAAAACCTACAGTGTGTGTTTGTCTCAGCTACCAAAATTTAGGGCGTGGCTCTGGGGATTACTGTTCATTCAGATGCATCAGTGAGATCAGACACTGATATAAGAGGAGGTAAGGAGTCTCCAGTTCCAGTTTACTCAGTGGGGTTGAGATGGTCAGGGTTCTATGCAGGACACTTGAGTTCTTCTACTTCAACCTTCATATTAAGCCACCATGTCTGCATGGAGCTCGCATGGTACACCTCGAACCTTGAGCAGCACAATCACACCACACATTCCCAGATCTTTACTCTACAACAAAATCTTTACCAAGAACTCATACATTTACCAAAAAGCCGCATGGAGGCTGGAATGCACATTTTACTGTACTGAGGAAGAATCTTCATGGCACATTCAGAAAGTTCTGAGGACAATGAAAAAACAGGAGATTACTGAGAACGGAGGAACGCATCATATACAGAAACTACAGGTGATTTTAATTCCATACAAAAAAATAAACCTCAATACATTTTTGTTTACCTTGACATAGTTTATTAAGATATTTTGCTGCAAGAGACGTCAGAAAAAGAAAAAAAAATATTTCAGCTTGGAAACAAAATTCATGAAAAAAATTTAAGACAAAATTGAGTATTTTAAGATACATTCACAAATGTATTTATACAAGAAAAAGCCACTGCACAGACTTTATTTTAAAATATTATTACATTTTAAACATTCAATAATATATAAAATTCAATTTCTAACACAAATGTATTAAAAATATTCTGGTTTAAAAACTTACTCAGAGTTTTCAGAGTCTGAAGATCATAATCAGAGACGCAGCCAGTCACCCCGTTTGTGTACTTTTTGATCCAGCACACAATGTAAGCTTTAATATAAAAATCATTCAAATTAAAATCATTCAAGATTAAACAAAATGTAAATAGTTTTATTTAAAAAAAGATTTTTTTATTTTATTTTAATTATATTTCAAAATAAAGTTCTTCAGTTCTACAGAAATAAACAGATCAAACATTTTTATTTTAAATTCATAAAATTTGTCCCGATAATTTTAATCCCTAAATTCCATGTACATGAAAATGATTGTAGAAAATAAAAACCTTGATCGGTGGACTTTTTGTTGTTGTTGTCGTCCTCCTGTGTGAGAGTCAATAAAGCATCCAGCATACACACTGGAATAAAATACACAAAAAGATTGCATTATACATACACATAAACTTATAGCAACGTTTCCATAGCAACAGCTCTATCACATTATTATCAAATACTGTAATCATTGGGACGCCACTGTAATGTGAGTAAAATAAAAAACTGCTGGTTTAGAAAAAAAAATAGAAATATAATAAATACGTTACCTACGGAGTCGATGGGTTTCTCTCCGAACATTATGAGACATTTCGAAAATTCAATCACATCATGTGTCACAGTTTTCCCTGTTAAAAAAGGTAACCATTATTTATTATTATTATTATTATTATTATTATTATTATTATTATTATTATTAATAAATAAGATTAGGTCACAGATTAATGTCCATTTTTTCACTTTATTCAGGACACAATTGAAGTACAAACCAGCCTGAATCCGCAGAGATTCAATAGATGCTGATGGATTCTCTTTCTTCACTGAAAAAGATAAACATACATGATGATTAGTGCACACACACACACACACACACACACACACACACACACACACACACACACACACACGATGCTAAAATTTCTCACTTTCTGTTACGATGTCATTAATAGTCTGGATCAGACACCGTGATGCAGCATCCTTACAGTTCTGGATGGAGCAGTCTGCAGCAGAAAAACAACATTTACTCACATTTATTCACACTTTTATTCTCCTTTATTTAAATGGAAAGTCACTAAACACATCACAATGAACTGAAAGAGTTTAGTTTGAGTTACCTGCAAATTCAGCCATCCGCATTTGTCCATATTTATCAAAACAAATGTTATTGTCCAAACACTGCTCTTTCATACAGGCTGTAGGAATG
>JBCEWE010001431.1:0-28299 GCA_039877035.1 Silurus lanzhouensis
CCAACATGACAATGACCCGAAGCACACAGCCAGGATAACCAGGGAGTGGCTCTGTAAGAAGAATATCAAGGTTCTGGCGTGGCCTAGCAGTCTCCAGACCTAAACCCAATAGAGAATCTTTGGAGGAGCTCAAACTCCGTGTTTCTCAGCGACAGGCCAGAAATCTGACTAATCTAGAGAAGATCTGTGTGGAGGAGTGGGCCAAAACCCCTTTCTGCAGTGTGTGCAAACCTGGTGAAAAACTACAGAAAACGTTTAACCTCTGTAATTGCAAACAAAGGCTACTGTACCAAATATAACATTGACTTTCTCAGGTTCAAATACTTATTTGCAGCTGTATCATACAAATAAATAGTTAAAAAATCATTACATTGTGATTTCTGGATTTTTTTTTTAGATTATGTCTCTCACAGTGGACATGCCACCTACGATGACAATCTCAGACCTCTCCATGATTTCTAAGTGGGAGAACTTGCCAAATAGCAGGGTGTTTAAATACTTATTTTCCTCACTGTATATATAATATTAAACATTAAAATAATGTTTATAAGGTGAAAGAAGGCGATCCTGGTAATGTTATTCACGTGAGCCCTAACCCTAACCATCCACAGATGCTACATAATCAGAAATTTTTACTACTAGCTGCATGTGGTCATAGTAAAGTACTTCCATTCTTATCCAAGTTGAGCAGAAGGAAATTTTCAAGCATTCCCTGTCATTTACACACTCCTCAACATTGTTAAGCAGATCTGTCTCATCTGGATTTGCTGAAATATACAACTGTGTATCATCAGCATAGCAATGGAAGCTAATACTATATTTATGTATGATTTCACCCAGAGACAGGATATATTAAGGGAAAAAGCAGTGGGCCTAAGACCTTGTAAGGCCTTGTAGAACACCAACCTTTACCTCAGAGAGTGTGGAGAACTCACCATTTCATCAACAAACTGCTAGCAATCATACAGATAAGACATAAGCCAGGAGATTGCTGTTCCCTTTATTTCAACAATATTTTCTAGTCTAGCAAGGAGTATAGTATGATCAATGATGTCAAAAGCTGCACTAAGGTCAAGCAAGACAAGTAAGGAGACAAAATCATTATCAAAGGACAATAACAGGTCATTTACCACTTTAACTAGTGGTGACTCTGTGCTATGATGAGGTCTTTATCCTGACTCATACATTTCAAAAATGTTATTCCTAAATAGGTGTGAGCATAACTGCTGTGCTACAACCTTTTCTAAATCTTGGAGATAAACGGGAGGTTTGATATTGGCCTATAGTTTTCTTAATTATGGGGTTGACAACTGTCAGTTGAATGATTTAGGTACATAACCAGTGCTAATGGAGTAGTTTATTATTTTGAGAACAGGTTCAATTACTTCTGGAATTATCTGTTTGAAGATACTTGTAGTAAGGAATTGAGAATACATTTTGATTTTGATTAGGATATTAATGAAATTAAGTCATTCTCTTGAATAGGAGTTAAATGTTGTAATTGACTGTCTGTTATAATTACACTCCTGTCTACAGGGTTATTTAAGGGTTAGTTTGGATTTATATTGAGTGTCTGGATTTTTGCCAGATATTTTCAACTTTATCATTGAAAAAGTTCATGAAATCATTACTACCTATTGATGCTTTGCATGTTAGGGCTGTGCTTTTATTTCCTGTAAATTTTGCTACCGTACTCTAAAAAAATCTAGGATTATGCTTGTTATTAGAGAAATATGCTGATCCAGCAGCACTAAGAGCTTTTCTATAACTTAGGCAGTGGCGAGCCATGCATTTGGTACCTGAGCCTTCAGTGGGTACTTACCCGACTTAAACCACCTCTTAATACCATCACGCCGCAATTATAGAAACCATTAATACTATACAAAAATGCAATATAACAGCGTGTGGCATTACAGAGAAAGAGGATTTTCGCATATGGAGGGTGAATACCATTTTACTAAAGCAAGCTCCAAACCTCTACACTACAACTGCAACTGTGCACCTACATCATCTGGAGCAGTTCAGAATCAATATTTGTCTAATAAAATGACAAAAACATATACATTTTATTAAAATACAACCTACTCACCAGAGATGCATAGTCATAATTTGCACAGCTCCTCAAAGGCTATAAGCCAGTGGTACTGCTTGTAGGCATTGGTCTTCAAGTGGTGAACAAACCCTTTCTGGGCTGAGACAAGCTAGCTAGCTTCGGGGGGGTTGGCCAACTTCTTCTCACGATGTTTAGCTTTTCTTGAAAATGGATTTTTAAGTATGTCCGAGACCAAATCAATTTCTCTTTCTCCATCAGCCATTGTGGGCATAAAAAAGACTAACTCAGATTATTAATGTGTTAATTTTTATTTATTAATTGTATTAATGTGTTCAGAGCGCTACAGATGTGTTTTTCTAGTCGAACTTGGCTGTAACAGTTTCCCTCTGACCAACCAATCAGAGGATGGAAAAATACTGACGCTATTCTGTGAGGCAAATTTAAAACCTGATTGGTTAAAAAAACAGACCCATTGCTATTATAGTCTAAGATACATAGGACAGCACTACTGAGTGTGAAGGGCCTGGGCAGATTAGATTGACATGGCAGCACATAGAGGCTGAAATCTGTTTAGTCAATAAAATCTAACATCCACAAACATGTACTGGAAGCAGTGCAGCCAAGAGAAATGCTATGGAATGAAGAGAATAGACTATTGGGAATAAATTAATAAAATTTCATGGAACAAATAGTAATAGTGTTTAGGCGCTGCTGTAGTTGAAATCAATGTACGCTTAACGCGGTAATGTGGCATGGTACTTTTGCTATGACTGAGGCAGAGCTCCAGACTGTGGAATTATGACTATATTTTTTAATCGAATGCAAATGTGAATAATAAATCAAGAGTGTGTCCACCACTAAGAGTGGGTCCTATAACATTCTGATTAATTCCTACTAAATCCAGAATGGACACAACTGCTGTTCTTAAGGAGTCTTCCTGATTATCAAAATGAATATTAAAATCACTAATAATTAATGCTTTTTCTAAAGAAGTAGCTAGATTTGTGATAAAATCTGCAAATTCAATAAGAAATCTAAGTAGGACCCTGGTGGTTTATAAATAATAATTAAGTGTGTTACATTTGTGTTTAGTTTTTGTGTGATGCTTAGATTATTATTATAAATAGCTATGATTCCACCTCCTCTGCGATTTAGACAGGGCTGGTGTATGTTACAATAATCAGGAGGAGCAGCTTCATTTACATTTACTTTACATTTGTGGCCCTTATCCAGAGCGACTTACAAAATTGCTTTGAGACTCTAGCAATGAATAAATCTACACTGGTACGTAAGATTACAAACTTAATATAAATATAACTCTTGAATTCTACAAAGCAAACTTGGAAAGTGCTAATTTAAGTGTTTTAGGAAACGGTAGGCTTTAACCGTCGCTTGAAGATAGCTAGGGACTCTGCTGTACGGACATTTAGGAGAAGGTAATTCCACCACCTCAGTGCCAGAAAAGAGAAGAGCCTTGAAGTATACTTACTCTCATTTGAGAGAAGATGGTACCAGTCGAGCAGTGCTAAGGTAAGATGGTGCTGGTCCATTTTTGGCCTTGTAGGCAAGCATCAGTGTATTGAATCTGATACGTGCAGCTACTGGAAGCCAGTGAAGTGAGCGCAGCAGTGGGGTGGTGTGGGAGAACTTGGGCAGATTGAACACAAGTCGTGCAATTGCGTTTTGATCATTTGCAGTGGATGAATAGCGTTTAGAGGAAGACCTGCCAGCAGAGAGTTGCAGTAATCCAATCTTGAATTTACAAGAGACTAAACAAGCACTGGGCAGCCTGTTAGACAGAAATGTTGAATCCTTCGGATGTTGTAAAAAAGAAATGGACTGGAACGAGCCACATTAGTGACATGTGAGAAGAAGGACAGTTCATTGTCCATAGTTTACCCAAGGTTACGAGCAGTGGCTAAAGGAGAGCAGAGAGTCATGAAGAGTTATTCGGAGATCTTGACCTGGAGATGAATCACATGGGATGACAGCAGTTTTGTTTTGCTGGGTTTTGAAGTTTTAGTTGATTAGCACTCATCATGAAGATATGTCTGTCAAGCATGCCAAGATCCGAGCGAAGCTGTGGTATCTGATGTAGGGAAAGAAAAGATGAGTTGAATGTCATCTGCATAGCAGTGGTAAGAAACCCATGTGAGGATATGACTTCACCAATGGAGTGGGTATAGAGGGAGAAAAGGAGGGGACAAGTACCGAGCCTTGTGGGACACCAGTGTGATTCTGCACGGGGCAGATGTGGATCTCCTCCATGTTACTAGTATGAGCGTCCATCCAGTAGGAAGCAAGTCATTCCCATGCTGTTCCGTAGAAACCTAGGTCTTGAGGGTAGACAAGAGAGTCTTGTGCTTGACTGAAAGGTCCAGGAAGATAAGTACTGTTGACAGCTTGGCTGATCGAGCAGCATGCAGTTTCTCAGAAACAACCAAAAGGGCCGTCTCTGTGGAATGTGCCGCTTTGAACCAGACTGGTTCGGATCATGGAGGTTGTTCTGTGAGAGATAGACAGATGGTTAAAAACAGAGATTTAGAAAGAAAGGAGAGAAGTGATACCGGTCTGTAGTTGTTGATGTCTGATGGGTCCAGAGCAGGTTTCTTTAAGATGGGAATGACCCTTGCTTGCTTGAAGGTAGTTGGCACATAGCCAGATGTTAAGGACCCATTGATGATTGTGGAGATGAAGGACAGGAGATTTCGTGTGATGGTCTGAAGCATAGTTGAAGGGATTGGATCAGAGGACTGGTGGTGGGATTGCAAGATTGGATAACTTGCAGTATCTCATTTCTGTTAAGCTTGAAAAGCTTGACAACAAAGGAGTAGTGGATTCCTGGCTGTGTTGTGTAGTCATTGTTGGGGAGGAAGTGAAGGTCTGGCAGATTCCTTAATCGTTTTTATATAGAAGGAGGCAAAGTCATTAGCAGTCAGGGAGGATCGAGCAGTTGTGGCAGGGGGGTTGAGTAGTGAAGAGACGATGTTGTGGAGCTTATGAGGATCTTGTGCAGAGGCCTTGAGATTTTCCTTGTAGAAGGCAGTTTTAGGAAAAGTCACATCCGAAGAAAAATTTGGTCAGGAGTGAGCGGTAATATGCAAGGTCTACCTTGAGTAGTGTTTTTTTTCCACTTCCTCTCTGCTGATCTGAGTTCTCATCGATTGCTGCGCAAAACTTCTGACAGCCAGGGTGTGGTACAAGAAGTCTTCTTGGGTTTTGTAGTCAAGGGGCAAAGGAGGTCCATGGTTGAGGAAAGAGATAAGAGGAAGGAGTCAGTAGGAAAGTCTAAGGTAGAGAGGAAAAGGAGTCAGGGTCAGGAAGAGATGAAAGAGTACAAGCACAGAGGCTAGATATTCGTTTGGTTTAATCCACGTTTCTTTCAAACACATACATTAAACTCTTGATCGGTAATAATTTCGTTTATAGCCAGTATCAATTGGTGGACCCTGAGTGACGCCTCAGTGCAGCTAGCAGACGGTTGGTTAAGCCTGTTTGTCTCCTCCCTGGAATTGGCTCTGGATAATCAGTGGTTAACATGCTGTTTCTGAGATTATGACCTATATTACAAGAAATGAGAGCAGCACCTTCCCGAGTGGGATGGATACTGCCCTAACAGGGCATCATCCGAGTGGGATGGATACTGCCCTAACAGGCCAAGCCTTGCACTCAAAATTGCTCCAATTATCAATGAAGCCCACATAGTTTTTGGACCACCATTCGAACATCCAGCAGTTCAGCAACCATAACCTGCTTTAAGCTACAACACCACGCCGCATTCTGATGAGGCCAGAATATATTACTGCATAGGACATCGCCTTCGCTAATTTACACACCTCCATAATGTTATTCATAGTAACCTCTGACTGTCAAAGGCGTATATCATAAGAAGTTTGCTTTCCTAAAAACATAAGCTGACCTGCTATGTCCGGTGCCCTGGCTCTTGGGATATACACCTAACCTGTGCTGCTGATGCTCCTAAAGGTCTAGCTAATTCCACATGCCTCAGAATAAAGTCTCCTATAACCGGAGCTCTTTTATGTTTCTCAGCATGTGCTTCACTAAGTAGAGCAAACTTGTTGGACACGTGCAGCAGAGAGGAATGGTGCTCCTGTGGGCGATCCTTAGTGTTAGCTTAGGTTTTGCTTGTATGCCGGCGAGTCGTCACCCACTTGTCCCGCTGTAAGGGCTCTAATGCCGTATTCAGGGGAATGCTAACTCCACCTTCACTTTCCCTGCAAAACCTGGACTGCTCTCACACTCACTTTTTCTCGCTAGACTCTGGATGCGCTCCTTTAATGCTAAGATCTTTTCCGTCAAACAGCAACTAACTTACACTCCTCACAGATAAAATTATCGCTAGGGAAGGAGAAAGACTGACTATACATGTTACACTTCACACACTGAATGAGCTGTATGCTTGCCATATCAGAGAATTATATACCTTAATGTGGTTACTGTAGTGTGTGTTTGCAGTTACGATAGGAATGGCCTCCACTCATTGCTTTAAAATAGGGAATAAAGATCTCTTCTAAAAGAAAAGAAAAAAGAGAAACAGAGCTGAGGGAAAGTAGAAAATACAGGAAATCAAAACGATAATTTCAATTCAATTCATTTTTGTATAGCGCTTTTAACAATGAACATTGTCCAAAGCAGCTTTACACTTATAATGTGGTGATAAGTTGTTCTATATAAGTGTAAGTTTGTCACCGATGAATAAGCCGGTGGCAACTGTGGCAAGGAAAACCTCCCCGAGATGGCATAAGGAAGAAACCTTGAGAGAAACCAGACTCAAGAGGGAACCCATCCTCATCTGGGTTGCACCGAATGTCTATTTATTACAGATAAATTATGTTGCAGGGTACAATGATGGTGATCAGAAGCAAACTGTAGTCCTGAGTCAGTGTAGCAGACTGTTGACATTAACTACAGTCCATTAAGATTATTTAAGGGATGAGAGTTAGAAAACTGTTAAATTGTAAATGCTGACAAAAACACGAAATTTGCCGCAAACAAATCAACAACATTAGCCTTAGCTATACTATTCTTATAACGGGATGAGAGATGTAGCTGCATACACATCTTTATCTTTGTATGTTTCTCCCCTACTTCTTTCCTCGCTTAAACTTTTTTGGCATCCATAATTTTAATTTGATACAGATCTCCTTAATGATGTAATATCACTCCAGGTCTTGTCAGTTCTCCCACTGGGAACCCTGAAGGCTGAAGTAAGTTCGACCAACCCCCACCCCTTCCTTTCTGAGTTTATGTGTGAGGGTACTTCTCCTATGCCGCCCCCCAGCAAAATGACTCCCTGGGCAGCTGCTAGTATGGGTTGCTTTGAACATGACAACAAATAAGAACTTCATGTCATTTAATAGACACTTGTAAGCATGCTGAACATGTCAGACAAACATTTAGTAAAAAAATTTTTTTGTATAAAAATGGCTTGATATATGTGTAATGAGCCATGAAGTATGCAGAACATTATTAAATTCTTTCAGTCACCTCCCATCAGCCAGACTATTTTCTTTATTTCCAGAGTGTGTACATTCATATTTGACATTGTGGTGCTGGCTGCAGAGCGAAAACAACATGCAAGAATGCATACCTTCACTTTCTCATCCATGGAGCCTGCAGCCATAATGTAGGATTTGCACTTCTGCCACTCTGGATTTATCCCTGTCTTTGTTAGCTGCACAATTGTAGCCCAACCCATTGCTGCTGAGTTGGGGCTTTCGGCTCGGCCTTTTGCCAGGGGAGGCTTTAAAAGGATAGTGGTGTGTGCCAGGTCTCACTCTATCATCAGGACTTCCTAAACTTAACTGAATCAAGGTGAGTACTTTTTTACTCTCCTCTTAGCTCTCCCTGCTGTGCTGTCAAGCCTTATCTTCAACAAGCGCTAAAGTTTAGGTAAGGCTGGAGTAAGCAATTGTATTGCTATTGTATTGTATTGCCTTTAGACTGCACCAACAAATATATCACATGTAGTCCTTAAGTCTTGTATTGAATTCTTGTTCAAATTATTAAATTGAATGCTTTTGAACAGTTTTCAGTTTGATAAGCAAAAACAACAACGTTTTTGTTGTATGTAATAAGATATATGGAATCAGAACTTGATGACTTGTGGTTCTTGATGACTTGTGGCCTAAATGTTTGGGTTTTTTGCAAGTTTATAAATCATTTTTATCTGTTTTTTTTTTGTCATGTATTACTCTATATTAATTTATGAAAATGTTTTTTGATACAGACAAAATGAATCATCATTGTACCAAGTTTTCTGGCCACTGGAAGGTATACTTATCAATGTGTTATGAAATATAATATTGATATAAAGTTTCTTCTGACTTTAAGCTAATTCTTTTCAATATCTTTATTTGCAAGATTTTGTTCATACCTGTTTAGCCAGAATGCACATCTCTTTTAAAAAGTCTCTAACCTCTGTCTTTTAGATTATTGTATATGATGAGGACTGCTTTCAGGGTCGCCATCATGAGTTCACTTCTGAATGTTGGAATGTTATGGATTTTGGCTTTGAGAGCATCCGCTCTCTGAGGGTAGAAAGTGGAGCGTAAGTAATTGTGACACATGAGATCATGTTATTTGTCTTTTTATTGTTGAGAGTACTGCTAATAAACCCTCTTTTAAAAAACCCCCAAAACAAAACAAACAAAAAACTGTAGGAAGGTAGAAAATCATCTATTATCAATGTTTCTTATACTACTATTTTGATTATTTAAGCTATTGCAGTGGCTGGCTAATAGATTTATAGCTTTCTTTTATAGAGTTCCTTTTCAAATGTAAATAGTTTTTTTGTAGAGCAGTGTAAGACTGGTGGGTCACCTATTGTTTAAACTCATCATCCAACTTCCGATTAGTTTGCATGTTAACCACTGCTCTCAACTACTAGTCTAGTGATTACTTTGCATAACCTTTCATAGGTGGGTGGGCTATGAGCATCCCTCTTTCAGGGCCAGCAGTTTGTCCTTGAACGTGGTGAGTACCCTCAGTGTGATGCCTTTGGAGGAAGCAACGCTTACCATATTGAGAGAATGACCTCCTTCAGGCCAATCTCTTGCATTGTAAGTTTTAAAAGCTTCTTCACTGTATCACTACAATCGTCTCAGATGCATACAATGAAAATCTCTGCCAATGAAACAAATGTGATTTTAGGGGGAAGAAATAATCTTTTTTGTTTTTCTTTTTAGGCATATATATATATATATATATATATATATATATATATATATATATAAGTTAGAAGGCTCCGTATAATTATTTGTTCCTTCAAAACAACTCCTACAGAACCACAGGGAGAGCAGGATGACAATCTATGAGAGGGAGAACTACTTGGGCCGCAAGGGGGAGCTAAATGATGACTACCCCTCATTGCAGGCAATGGGCTGGTGCCACAATGAAATAGGCTCCATGCGCATCCACTCTGGAGCGTAAGCAGCACTTCTAAAATATGTTCCCATTATTTGCCAAGTAATAATGTTTTACAAATTCTCATTTCTAGTTGCTAATGGCTTTCATGTCTGACTTTACATGTGCTTTTTATATGGTAGGTTTGTGTGTTACCAGTACCCTGGTTACCGTGGATATCAGTACATCATGGAGTGTGACCGTCATGCAGGCGAGTACAAACGTTTCAGGGAGTTTGGGTCCCACTGTCAGACTCCTCAGATCCAGTCCATCCGCCGCATCCAGCAGTAACCTGGCAGTTCTCTGCCAATTTACCCTACAAAAAAACTTTATTCTATTGATATGTGCTGAAATAAAATGTCTTTCTAAGAGCTCAGACTATAGATCCCAGACTACTGTTTTTTGTCAATTGCACAAACACCACATATAGAGTCATGTGAAAAAGAAAGTAAACCTTTTTGAATTCTGGGGCTTTACATATCAGGACACCATAATAAAAAAAAGCACCTGTCCCTTATAAGTTCTTAAAATTAAGTAAATATGGCCTCAGATGAACAATAATGTGGGATATATTACACCATGTCCAAAAAAAACAAAAAATGGAAAAGCCATGTTTGAAAAACTAAATACACCTTTACTGCTTCAATAGATTTAAGAGGCCAAGTAGTAGCCAAGGGCTGCTAATTAAATGATTATCAGCAAGTGTGACCACCTCTATAAAAGCCCAAAGTTTTATCACTTTGCTTGTCTAGAATATTCAGGTGTGTGACAAGTGACCAAATTATACACACAAACATTCAATACAGTTGAATGGGTACAATTATGGGTTACCAGGAAAAGCCTTATCTCACTAAAGAAACATGGCAGCATGGCTTAAGTTATCAGCTCAAACACCTCATACCAAATGTCAAGCTGCCACTCCTGCGCCCCTGAGTAAGGTCCTTAACCCTATAGCTGCTTAGTTGTTTAAATGTAATATATATGTATGTTGCCTTGAATAAGGGTATGTTCCCAATGCCATAAATGTAAATGCACAATGGTGGAAGTGTGATGGAAAATTCTGCCATCTGAGAAAATGCAGTTAATGAATTAGCTGTAAACTTCTCCGTATACCAAAGTATTCAAAGTGAAATGTGAGGCCATCAGTCTGACAGCTAAAGCTTGTGGAATTGGGTCACGTCACACCACACCACACCACACCAGCAAATCTATAAAAGAATGGCTAAAAAAGAACTCTGCCTATCTACCTACCCAATCTACCTACTCCAAACAAGTATTCTCAAGTTTCATGGCAAGCTAATTCTCACCAGGTTCTTTTCAGATCTTAAAATATTTATACATATTTCTATATTTACAAGTAAACTCTGCTTAATAATTTGGGAACAGATACCAAGAAATCCAAGGACAAATGATTAGGATTGGAAATAATCTTAAATATAAACTCTATTTTAGCTGAGAAATAGTTCTTAATGTGTTTTAGGCAAACCCAAGGGCTAACTTTTTTTTGCAGTTCATGAGATGTAGAATGCAATGTTTACCTACCACTGTGCATTATACCTACCAGTGGAGGGCGCCATGTAACCAAAATCCAAAGCATTTACCATCTGCTTTGGTTGTTTTTTATAAATGAAACTTTTCCTATTACAATTACAAAAAAACTTTGATAACAGTATTGGGCGTAAAACCCAATTGGTAACAGCAAAATAAAAAAAGAATCGACTTACTAATAGTTAAACCATTCAACTCGCCTTGGGTTGATTAATCAATTAATATATTTCCAAATAAAACAATTCGTAGATAAAATGTACATTGCTGTATAGGTTTTGTTGTGAGGCACATCGCGTCATTTATGTCGGATTACACTACTGTGAATTCGGAATTAAACTCCACACTCCGGTGTGGTCCAGTTCGGGTTTTGCGGCGCGTTTACACTAAGAGGAAGTGCAGCTCCTGAACAGCTTCTGCTTGCAACAGGAGAAAATCTACAGTGCGAACCGTGTCTGCTCACATAACCGAGCACATTTCAGCAAACTATTCATATAGTTTCTCCGAGACGAAGATATCGATGGGCATTTCTTTTCAAAAACAACTCCGTCTATTCAGAGATCTTGAGGTTCTTTGAGATAGTAAGGATTTAGTAAACTATGCTGGACGGCCATGAACAGTCTTTTTCAGAAACTCGAATGCGGATGCGTTGCGCTAACAGCTGAATCGGGGACGTCAAGATGATAAGCAAGAACACCAAGAGTTTCTTTCCTTTCTAACGAACTTAACGAAAGCTGGATTTGTGTCAGTGTGTGTGTTTTTACTTTAACCCACGGAAGTTTTAATGTAGAAACAGTCTAACCGCGTCGGCATGAATATTTAGTTGAGCTAACTGTAGCGCGCGCTCACTGGCGGTGCTCGTGTTTTGGACAGGCAGCTAAAGTGAGTTAGCCATGAAAATGAAGTTCCGCAAGATTTAGCTGTTGGTGTTTTGCATGATTTGTTTGTCAAATCTGGTCGCGTTTTTTTTCTTTGAGTTACAATGCTGTATGTCTGTTTTACATTGTGTCACCAAAAACAGTTGGAATGTAACCGGTAGCGTTACATTTCCTTTTTTTCCGTCGCGTTAATCGGTCGTGAGAATCGCGAAGCTAAACTCGAGCTAATTTCCTTTCGAGCGCCCCCTCACTCTTCACCAGATCTTCACTCTTCACCAGATCCGCACTCATCCAGCTAGATTATAGAACATCTAACTCATTTCCCACTGCGTAGCGCTTTCGGTCTCATAGACGTTTCTTATCATAGTTTTGGTTTTCATACAGGCGAGAATGTCGGGGTTGTAAACTTATAGACACTCCATATTTTCAACAATTTGCTCGGCAGCTGCGAGATTAATCCGTATTGAAAATATAAAAGTCGTAGAACTGGATCAAGTCGGTTGTTTGATCGGATTTACACTTTTCTCTGTGGTCACGTAAATAATGGAGGAGCGATAGCTGTGATGGTGCACATGAAGTTGTTGTCTACTGCTTATTCGACGAACTGTAGTTGAAGCCTGAGCGCTGATAGAGAACCAGATAAACAGCCCACGCGCCTGTTTGGTTTAGCTGTGGGAGCCGGATATACAGAGCTCGCGTGTTAACCAGCCTGTCGATAGCCATTATTTTCTCTTGTCAACAAGGTCTGGTCTGTGAAAATTGACAAGTCGCTTTATCTCCACCCGAGAGCTGCACTGAAAGAAGGATAAGTGTTTTTAATACGCGCGTCGTTTCAGCAGGTTAAATATCTGTTCCGAGTCCCCGGGATTTGAGCAGAATAGCGTTAGCAGACTCACAGTCGTCGCCCATTTTCTTATTATTTTGACACCTTGCAAGTGAGCTGTTTGGGTTTTTTCCACCCACTTGAACCAATTTTTTTTTTCACTTAACCGGATTTTTTAATACATATAGGTACGGGTCTTATTGTGTTTTTGTTTTAAATGTGCGTTATTTTACACATTGTGTATTTAAATGTTACTCGAGGCGAGAGAAGCGGTGTAGAGCAGCACACGCTAGCTGGATTAGCCGCTCGCAGGATATTTGCTGTGTGAATTTGCGTTTGGCTTGATTTTGACAGCCTTAACCAGCAGGTGGGTTCTCGCAATACGCTCAGTGTAAAGAGGTGGGGGCCCGAGTACTATTGAATAAGAATTATAATAGTAATATGTAGGTAGGATTCGATTGGTTGCACTTTGCGTTTAAGCTGCAGTTGTTTTTTTTTTTTTTTTTTTTTACTGTACCCAGTGCGGATTAACCCTGCAGGTCGCTGTAGAGACTCATCGCTTTCGTGTGAATCGTGTGTTATTTGTTACAATGCCTGTTTTCTGAAGATCGGCTAACAGAGACGACAGAACACGGCCTGGGCTTTATCGATGCTCGCCCTCGCCCAGGACTCCTGCACTGCCGCCGTGCTCTTGGTTTTGTGTTGATCACCTCGCTGTTTCTTTTGCGATTTCATTGTCCCCCGTCACATTCCCGCGGCTGTTTCTACATCTATTCGATTGAGCCACGGTCGAAGATGGCGGACCTAGAGGCAGTCCTCGCCGATGTCAGCTATTTGATGGCGATGGAGAAGAGCAAGTCGACTCCAGCGGCCCGAGCAAGCAAGAAAATTATTCTTCCTGAACCCAGGTAATGGAGATCATCTAGACATATGCACTCGTTGACTCACGTATGCTTCCCTTTTTCTTACTTTTTTTTTCGTGCTCTTTGTGCCAGCGTGGTTTTTGACATGTCAGGTGGCATCGTTAATCTCAGGATCACACCACAGTAAGATAATCATTCAACCTGTTACATTACATTAGGTAAATCTCTTACCTACCACATTCAAATCTTAAGGTGTAATTCATAGCTGTGCAAATAATAAGACAGAGTAATCAAAGCCCTAGACAGCTCATCTGTCACTTAATACACCTCATTCTCTAAACCATCAATCTGTTTAGACTCTTTATTTAGTTTTTGTGACCACTCATGCACATGTATGTACGCTTCCTCATTTATTTAATGGTGCATACGAACAGTGGTGGTATATTTTTACAGGCTTCATTTATATCCTTTGTAGATTAAGACATTTTCTGAGGATGTCACTCGAATCATTTTAGCATGTTTTATTAACACTAATTTAATCAAGGTCAAAACCAGTTTGGGTTAATGTGTAGCCCTCTTTTTGTGTCCATTTAAGTTTTAAAACCTCCCAGAAGACTTTAATTATCCATATGTACAGCATGACGTACCATTAAAATGTGTACATCCCAGTTTGTGGGAAAAGCTGGTATCAGAAAGGAGCCTGATAAGCAAGGCAGGTTAAGGGTGTTTTTCAAGGACCCAAATGGATTGGTGTTGCATTATATGCACCTACCTATTAATAACCAATATGATTTTACCACTGAGCCACCCCTATCTATTCATCAATATTGTATTAGTTTTGTATTACTTTGAGTAGGATTAGTAGTATTAGTAATTGTATTACTTTAGCTTTACAGAGCCTATATACGGTCACGAAAACTTCATTTATGTCAGAAGTAGTGTGTGCTTAAAAGGAAGTGGTTAAATGTTACACCAACTGCATGCTACAGTTGAGAATCATCATGCAGTCAACAGGGATGTAGTTTGTTGCAGTAGATTTTTTGAATTACAAGCAGTGGTCTTTCACACAATTAGTAGCTAAAACTGCACCATATTACATTTATGGGAACTCCCCAATATAAAAATCTCAATTTATTTTTGCAGCATTTAAAGTTTTTCTATTACTTTATTATTTACAAAATACTTATTTGTCTTTGTATTTCTTTGTTCAGTTAGGGTAAAATCTAAAGACAGGCAAAGATTAAAAAAAGGATTGGCTGTTGGATTCTTGAATCTGGTTTTGGTAAAGTTCTTATTTGAACATGTTTTTTCCAGCAAGTAATCTATCAGTACTTCAGAAAGCACAATATCTGTATAGGTGGAACTTTACACGAATTTTCTCAACAACCAGAGCAAATATAAATCTCGAATGACACAATGCATGCTATGTAGTGTGGAAAAAAAAATAGTTCTAAAGTTTTGCTGTATATTCAAATATTTGCTTTAGATCCATCAGCATACAGATATAGGCTTATAGGTTAGCTTGTTCTTAAGACAAGACCAACATGGAGCCATGTTTTATTCCCCCCCCACACACATACTTTGTGGCTCAAATTGCCAGAAATCAGCTTTGACTTCATTGTGAGCTCTGACTTAACACTTTTAAGGTAAGTCAAATGTAGCATAAGTCCAAATGTTTTAAGCTCAAGTACTAATAGCAGTATCTTAATGGTCAAAAAGGTTTTATTTATTTATTTTTATTTATTTAAAATTTTTTTTTTTTTTTAGCTTTTCTCTACTTTTCTCTGGCTGATGCTGATGCCGATATTTATAACTCATGACAGCCGATGGATGATATATGATTCAGATTTTTTTTGGTCTTCATCTCATAAAATCTAACCGTTGATAAGACGTGATATAGAAAACTGCTTAAATTAAACATTTATTGTACAAAACAAGCCTCTCCAATCAGTGCACTTGTTAGGAGGTTTTGTTACCCAAATGTTACCTGTAGCCTAAACCAGAGCTAGTCGAAGGTTTACTAATAATACAGTTCCAAAATGTTACTCAATATGTTATTCCCATTCACTCTTCAAATGTTATTCCCATTCTCTCTTCAAAAGTAGCATCATATATAACCAATAAAATATTTAAGGCTAGATTAAGAACAAAGAATATAAACTTGAACCCCGGGGCACACCAAGCTAATGGTCGGCCATTGGGGAATGTTGGGTGGTTTTTATGCGGGTAGTTTTTTTTTTCCCGCACCGTTGTATATAGTCTTACCCTGTCAGTTGATTTTCGTCGATTTTAAATGTTTAGTCGGACCCTGTCAGTTGATTTTCGTAGATTTTTAATGTTGAATCGGTGGCAGAGCTAATCAGGGAGAAAGGGAACTCTATTTGGCTCTATTGGCTATTCAGTTTAGCGAGTGAGCACACACAAAAAAAGGAACACGCTTGTGGTCATTCTTGCTCTTGTCTTTGCAATTTTGCAGACACGATTAAAAAATGCTACACAAATCCATTAGTAATGATCACGGCAGGTGTAAACGCTGCTTACTTTATATATTTACAATTCTTGCTTTTTGGTGTTCCCTGTTTGAATGCTGAATACAGACAACTGCCACAGTGTTATGTTCTCTCACGCAAGTGCAAGAACGTACATGCACGGTGTGGTCTGTCAGAAGTGTCTGCCTAATAATCTGCCTAATTTGCTGCCTATGCCGATTAATTACAAAATGCAAATAATCGGTCCGATTAATTGGCCGGCTGATCATACGGTCAACCTCTAGTCCATAACCTACTTTATTATTCTTTCGGCTTCTCCCATTAGGGGTCACCACAGTGGATCATTTGTCTCCATACCCCCCTGTTCTTTACATTTGCCTGTTTCAAATCAACTACCTGCATGTCTTCCCACACCACATCCATAAACCTACTCTTTGGTCTTCCTCTTTTCCTCCTTCCTGGCAGCTCCATCCTCAGCATTCTCCTACCGATATACCCCGTGTGCCTCCTCACCTTTTCTCCAAAACACCCTGCTTGCGCTGTCCCACTAATAAACCCATTTCTAATCCTGTTCATCCTCATCACTCCTAATCAAAATCTCAGCATGTTCAGCTCTGCTACCTTCAGATCCACCTCCTGTCTCAATGCCACGGTCTCTAAACCATACAATATCGCAGGACACACCACAGTCCTATAAACTTTCCCTTTCACTCTTGCAGATACCCTTCTATCACAAATCACTCCTGCCACTCTTCCCCACCCACTCCACCCTGCCTGCACTCTTTTCTTCACTTCTCTAACACACTCTCCATTACTTTGCACTGTTGACCCCAAGTAACTGAACTCCTCCACCTGCTTCACCTCTTCTCCCTGCAACTGCACCACTCCACTGCCCTCCCTCTCATTCACACACATGTACTCTGTCTTACTCCTACTGACTTTTATTCCCCTTCTCTCCAGCACGTACCTCCACCTCTCCAGGCTCTTCTCAATCTGCTCCCTACTCTCACCACAAATCACAATATCATCTGCAAACATCATAGTCCACGGAGACTCCTGTCTGACCGCTACTGTATGATATATGCTTAATATATTGTTTTATATTATATTGAGGTTTTTTATCGAATTAAACATATAATCATATGTGGTACTGTTATGGCTATAACATTTGGTGTTGTACATTCAGGAAGGGTAGTATACCTTATTCATTCATCTAGGAGTCAGGAGTCACAGCTGATTCTGTCTACCTGTAATTTATCTTTTTTTTGGGTGAAATTATACAGAACTCCCAACCATGTTGTAGTCTTTGTAAAACAAATATAAATGTATAAATATAAATAACAAAACCAATAATATTAATAAAGCCTTTGAGATGTTTTCAGCTTCTGCTTGACTGTGAAGCTTTTTATTGTGTTTATTTATTTATTTATTTATTTATTTATTTATTTTTTTTTTTTTGCAGATTAGATGTAAACATTGTGAGGCATCTGAAAGTGTGCTCGCACTGCCACCATGTCATTGGCAACATGAAATATTAAATTTTAATAATCTTTATCCATTAGTTGCTTTCTGCTGTCCATTACTTTACATTAAAACAGGCTCTTATATTAAGCAAAGTAATGGGGCAGTCATCCAGCATTGTTCAGTATCGTGAAGTTGTACTTTTCTAAGCTATTTGCTCAGTATGCAAAGACCAAATATTAGCTACAGACCTCCTCCTTTCTTTGGAGGTCATGTTTGCTCAGGTCAACAGAACTGAGCAAATGTATTTTGGTGATTGGGTGGAGGTTCAATAGCATCCAAACATCCCATTTTGCTAAAAGATGCTATATCCACAAATCTCATCAGAGTCTGAGTCTCAAATGCTACTTTGAAGTGGTTTCATGACAGGTTTTTGTGAGAGAGAGATTTTGCAGACGTTGCCTCCTGAGTTGTGGTGGCCTATGTGTGGCGCTACTTTCATTTTTTTACTGCTGTAGGCTTTACAAGTGCTGGTAACTTTGTCTCTTCATAAGCTGCATTAACCTATTCATTTGTGTAGTTAGAACCATCTGCTGCACGTTTGGTGTCCATCCTTGTTCGTAACAGGAAAACAGACGTAAGCCGTTTAAATCTGCTTGCTTACTCAGGAACTGCGAGTTCGGCCCCTGGACCTTGGGTGATACAATAGTTGCACATATTTGTGCCTTCTTTTCCCACAAGAATCTACCGTGCTTTCACACAGACTTGGGTAAGCTAGCACATCTTGAGCGTGCTCAATACCTTGGTTGACGTACTTTGTCTGACGTTGACACACATTAGTGCACGTTGTATTGTGGTAGCCAGTTGGCTAAGCCTACTCTTAGGAGACAGAATAACAATGTACAGTTGATAAGGAAATAGCAAGTAGTGTGCTTGAATGGAAGGTATTTGCCATAAATAAAGTGCTATGTTAAAGATTGTTTAGAAAATGCTAAAGTTATGTATATTGTGTCTTAAGCAGGTAAATATTAATAAATGATTTACAATTAATTTGCAAATATTTGGTCCTTACAATTTTTTGTAGTAGTGCTGTTGTTAACTATATGAGACGTGACATGATGTTTTATAGGTTTTGAAATGTTTGGGCTAGTTACATTTTGTAGCCATCTTGCTATGATTCTTATTGTTGTGGAGCATGTTTTTAAATGCTTCATTTGTGACATGTGCCTGGTGCTAACCTTTAACCAGTTCAGCTAAACATTTAATTAGCTCAGACCCCTGCATTTTTCTGTCCAACAATTTACAAAAGTTTCTTAAAATTAGCAAATGTTTTATGTATCATGAATTGCCAGGGGACATTTTGCAACATTTTTTATTGTTCATGTATGAATTTTGCAATTGTTCAGTTCATAATGCACACTGTGACTCATCTTCCAGTCTTGTTTTCATGTCATTTTTTTAATTTCAAAAAGTAGGTTTGTTCCAACCCTGAGAGCGCACCCCACCTCATGGTCTTTATTTTACAAAGATGTTAAAAAATGTTTTAATTGCGTGGTTAAATATGATAATGGAATATCAATAGTTTACTGCTATTGTTTTTAACTTGCTAGAAAGGACCAGTGATAACTCCATGAAACCAATAAATAGCCACTGAAATCGTCTATCGTTTGCCAGCTTTTTCTTGTTGCTTATGAAAAATGAATGGACAGATGAGTGAGAGAATATTTAGTTTTCTGCATCTGTTGCTAAGGGGAAACAGCTGTTTTTCTTTTATGTTGAAGATGGGCTCGATAAAGTGAGGCATGGGTGTATTTTGTTTTAGATCTGTGTAATGAAATCTTTTGGATTACCCTGGTCATACGACAAATGTGTTCTATTGTTTTCATTGGAGAGATCTGTGTATGACACTTGCAAACCACATTGCTTACAATTTACATTTATTTATTTAGAGCTTTAACAATGGGTGTTGTCACAGAGCAGCTTTACAGAAATCCAAAGTAGATCCAGATCTAATGAGCAAGCCTGAGGTGACAGAGGCAAGGAAAAACTTAGTAAGGCAACGAGTACAAAAGAAAAAAGCCTTATGGGAGATCATCTTTTTCCAGTGTGATTATGAATCATTACTGTTCTGCAACTGTATGCTGTAAAAAAGTGAAAAAAGTGAAGTTATTCACTGAAAAAATTTTTTTTTTGGTTATTACCATCCACATCTATTGGCAAACTTGGTTATTCATGTAGGGTCATCCTCAACCATAGAGTTTGTTTCGCAGGTGAAAGACACTCCAAGCAGTAGGTGACCACGCTGGTCCGGAACGCAGATGATCAGGATTTTTTTTAATTTAGTGTAACAAAAAGCGAGTGCCAGATGCAGGTAACCTGGGACATAAGGCAGCCTCTGCCACACCATTAGAGTTTAGCAGATGAAATACCCCACCCATTTTTGTGTAGAATGCATTATATGCATACGCAGAAGCAGTAGTAATGTGAGTAGCTTAATCATTTTGCATTAATGTTCGGCTGTGGGATGTAGTGACCTCCCCTAGATGGCATAGCAGAGGCAAAACATTCCTTTGTCATCAGGTTTCTAGGTTCGATTGTAAAATTTCGACCTTAAATTTAAAAGTATTTACTAATCTGGAAGATCCAGAAGACAATTACATGAGAACTTTTGATCCCTCTGTCTTTGTGCCTATTTGCATCCTTGTGACATGATCAGGAGAAAGGGATAATGGGGGAAACAGAACATGCAAGGACATGCTAGTGCACAATCCTTCAATGAGCTAGCTATTTATTGTCCATCTTTTTGGTTATGTGCTTTGTCCAAACATCAGTGGTGGGTGGGTGATGTGCGGGGTGTCGGTATTTGTTGTGTATTCAGAAACGGTTAGATTCAACATCTGACTTTTCATTGCTGGGGTTTAATTAAATTATATTATTTGTCATCTGAAGTATAAACAATAGAATGCGAACCAAAGCGTGTAAACACTTTTTTTGTTCCAATTTTTGTCTTCTGCAGACAGATAAATGCTCTGTAAACACTAGAAATGTCATTCACTTGCCTTGTCTTTTTCATTTGTGGTTTCTTTTCTTTTCTTTTTTTCCAAAGCAAAATGATATCGTATTTATACTCTGTTTATTATTTCTACAGTGGAACATGAAACATGTCTCGTGTTTTCTTGTTCTTTGCGAAGGTAAACTATTAAATTAAGGTGCTGTTCGTGACAGCAGCTCATTTTAAGTGCAAGTATGAGTAGTGTGCTCCAAATAGTAATAATACTTTTGAATAATTTACAAACTTGCTGTGTAAAGAAACAAAAGCTGTGCATTAGATCATAATGCAGTTAATTCTGGATAATTAAGCACAGCTTCCTAACCTGCTGGTGTGACTTTTCTAGGGTGTGTGTTTGAAACATAGGGCTTTTTATTCCTCATTCTACTTTTAGCCAGCTAGGCTATGTAGGTGTTTGTTTCCTTGTGTTGTCTGCACCAAATGTTGTTTGCACACTTTTTTGTG
This sequence comes from Silurus lanzhouensis, assembly GCA_039877035.1. Classification (NCBI taxonomy): domain Eukaryota; kingdom Metazoa; phylum Chordata; class Actinopteri; order Siluriformes; family Siluridae; genus Silurus; species Silurus lanzhouensis. Next base: position 21,052 of record JBCEWE010001431.1, read on the forward strand.
CATATAATTTATGTAGTCCTGTGTAAAGGTCTGTCTGTTCATTTGTTGTTTTATGTAGCATCTTAATCCCGGAGGAACGTTGGTTGGTTTCATTATGTACTGGACTGTGTATGGTTGAAATGACAAAAAAAAGCCACTTGATTTGAAGTTCGATTAGCTGTCTGTGGGGATAAACACAGTTTTATATCCCAACCTTTTCCATGCCTGAGATATCTGAATCTATTACCTTGCAAATTGTTGTACTGATTTCACTGATGTTCTGGACTGTTTTGTGCACATACTGGCTGTCAACCTGCTGGGAAAGTGTTTTCATACAACAGATTTTATACACTTTAGGAGATTTTAAATATTTGTTTGTGGGAGTCTTTGTGCTTGTAGTTTAATATGATTTGACAAAGAAGCAGCTACTGTTGTATAACATGGTGTTAAAGTAAGGGCAAAAATTTACCCTTAAATGAGTGGGGGAAAAAATGAAAAATCATTAATATAATAACAATAATAAATAAAATAGTAAAGGAAAAAGAAATCCGTGTATAAAAAAGCAAGGCATATAGTTGCATAATGGAGAGACTCTGAACAAATTACACAATACTGACCTCTTGGTTAGATCAAGTCTCCTGTGTTTCTCATGTTATTACAGATGAGGTGAAATTTCAATATGTTGCATAACATTAATTTAGTATGCAGCCTGTTAGGTGAATTGGTGATTTATTTATTTATTTTTAGAAACACCGGCTAATACGAGCTTTTATATGATATCTAATAAAATACCAGTTGTATTTGGGGTTGCAGAGCTAGCACTGCACTGCTACATTCTGTTCTTGTGGAGGCTAAGGCTATTTGACAAAGGGGTGAGATTTTTATTGCATGACTGCAAGTGTTTGAACGTCTCGGAAGAGTTACCAGTATTGTTTGAGAGTGAAATGCTTAAAAGACACTTAAAATCATTAGTCATTGATAAGTAGGGTAAGAAGTAGTAGAGTGGATGAGAGGAGCAGCGAAGAGGAAATGGACTTTTGGAGGTCTTTGGTCTTAAATTGTTTCATGCTAATTGCTTAATTGCGATTGGCATAAAGTCATTTTCTGAACGCTGTTTCTAATGATGTGCCGTAGTTGTTTTACAGTAAAGGTACACGCAAAATTTTACCCTGTTTCACGAGCAAATTTCGAAGGCACGAGCAAACCCACGCTGCCGGTCCCCCATTTTCAGCGGAGGGTCGCATCAGTCGCTTAGTTGATGACATATCGCTCGGTCGCTCTCGTTGTTCAGTGCAGCAAAAACGTAACTTTTTTTTAGTTTTATATTTTTATTTCACTAGAAATCTTGAAAAATGTCTCCCAAGAAAATCAGTGATGGTGCTGTGAAAACGAAAGTAAATAGAATTACCATGGAAACCAAGAAGGTTATGAGCGTTGTGCGCGTCTCACACTCGCAATCAACCACTATCACATGGGTCAGTGTTAAATTATGTTTACATTACGGTAATTTGCGGTGTATTTGTTTGTTAAAATAGGCTACAAATACTTTTTAAGTGCAGAAATAAGCGATCGAATGAGGTCTCGGAACGGATTAAATCACTTTTACATTCATTCTTATGGGGAAAATCAGATCGAACGTACGAGCAAATGGACCTACGAGCAATTTTCAAGAACGAATTATGCTCGTACAATGGGGTTTTACTGTACATGTTGGAGTAGTGTGAATTAATTAATTACTACCATTAGTTCATATCAGAACATAAATTCTGACTGTGCACATCCACAAACAATTCCCTAAACCTCTCTATACACTAAAGACTTTGATATAAGAGATCAATGAGGATTATAGATCAGATTTTCAGATTTTATTTCTTGATATTTTCATCAATTTTCAACAATTACATCATGGCAATTTGTAGTGAAACAGATTTGAAAGTAAATCGCACTCAATATTTCGTTGCATATTAACAATTTTTTGTGATGCTTTTTCATGTTTGTACTTCAGCTTCTTTTAGATGAGCATGTTTTAGATTTTTTACCTTTCCAGAGTTTAGTGGGTGGTGCGTCAGTAATAGTGGTCTGCGGGGAAACGCAGTGCTCTAGTGTTTAGTTAAATGGACTAATTATTTGCCTCGATTATTTTTTTGTATTCGAATTACTTGACTTACTCGAGGAATCATTTCAGCCCTACTCTACAGCAGAGGTAGCTCTTGGTCTTCCTTTCCTGAAATAATCCCCATGGGAGCCTGTTTTCATTCAACCGCTGATGGTAAAGTTCTTGATTTTTTTGGCTTAAATGACCTTCATATCTTCAAGTAGGGATGGGCTGTCTGTTCTTTTCTTTACTTAACAGAGTGTTTCTTGCCATACAATACAGTACAGTAGCTCTCTACTCACCTTTCTGCTACACAAGACATCTGATGGTCTAAAGCACAATAGAAAGGCAAGAAATGCCACAACCTCTCGTCACACATGTAAAAGCGCATCTGGTACTGTTTCATACCTTAGATGCTAATGATGATGTAAATAAATTGTAACTTATGCTTAATTACCTGTTGGCCTATCAGGTTTATTCCACACAATAATCAACCTTTAACTATTCAGCCATCCTTTATGAATTTCTCTGTAGGTGTTCTGTTGATTAACATTGGAATTCAACAATGCTTTAGAATATATAAATGATTTTAAATAATTGATTTTATGGCTGAAATAATTCCTCGAGTAATTCGAATACAAAAAAAAAAACATTAAGGCAAATTATTTGCCTCGATGCTTCTAGTCCGTTTAAAAAAAAAAATAATGTTTGCCTGATTCCGACTTTTTTTTTCTTGCAATTCCAAGGTTTTTTTGCTTGCAATTCAGGCTTTTTCCCCTCACAATCACCACTTTATTTCTTGCAATTCCGACTTTTTTAGCCAATCGGGCAGCGTCCCCTGCTCTGTAGTGCCAGGAACACTTTAAAAATGAATTGGGCTACAATCAATAGAATTATTTCAAACTAAACCTCTGATCCATGGAGAGAAATGTCTCGCAATAAGCTCTTGGGTTAATTTCAGTACAGTGCATTTTTTTTTATTTTTTATTTATTTATTTATTTTTTATTTTGTGAAAAAAATTACTATTCATGTATAAATTTGTATTTGCATTTTCATGTAATATTGCAATTAAATGCACTAAATGGGTTTAGTTTTCTTGTATGAAATTTTTGTAATAAAATGTACACTTTTGTCAAAAAAAGGAAACAAATTTAAGATACCAGTCTTATTTCTCTTGTATATTCTTATAAAAAAATATATAAAAAATAAAGTATTTCTTATCCAGTTACTCAATTAATTGATGGAATAATTGGTAGAATACTCGATTACTAAAATAATCGATACCAACAGCCCTAATAAAATTTTTGCAAGTGTTTTACTCTTTTTAAACCATCTAACATGGAGTCTATTACAACACTGGTAAGCATTTGCACAGCTGGTAATGTTATGCCATCTCTTCTCTCCTGGAAACCTAAAAGGGTGGAAATGCTTGTTTTCCTGTTTTTTCATTAGACTATTGTATCTGGGTGGTTGCGTTGTTTACTGAAAGTTTTTCACTGGTAAAATGGAGAGCTGACAAAGCGATATCAGATGAGCCTAAAGCAGTTACTTTATTATAAATTGATTGCAGTGGATCCTCAATTTTCTTCATTACTTTGGCTTTTAAAATACATTTTAGGCAATTTGTGTTTTTAGTTTCTGATTTTTATTTATATTTCTGGTGTTTAGGGCACAGTAACTACTGTACCAGTAATTAATTCAATATATTTTATAATATATTTTCTTATATAATTATTATATTTTTTAATATTGTATTTAAAATGTTACCTTCGTTTGAAATATTAAATATATTGTAACTTGTGGGTTACATTTTACATTTTGCTGCCTGCATCTGGCTAGCATAAACTGTAATTGAATGTAAAGCAATATTTTCCCATACAAGTATCACTAAAGATTTACTGTCTTTATAAGTTAAGCATTTGTCACATATTTGTTTCACTTCCATTACAACAATGCTGTACAAAACAGAACAATTTCCACATTTATACAGCAATAGACATCAATCATCGCATCAAGTGCGCTTCAGTTCAGCCACCCCAGTGTTCAGCAGAGTTGTGCCGATGAGCTTAGCCACTGACAATAAATAAATAATGCACAGTCTGCTCTGTACAACTGAACATTTTGAATCTGTGTTACTGTACTTGTTATTAGCCAGGCATTTGACACACATTTGTTCTTCGTTTCCCAGTATTCGGAGTGTGATGCAGAAGTACTTGGAAGAGAGAGATGAACTCGCATTTGACAAAATCTTCAATCAGAAAATTGGTAAGTGTCCATTAATTTATTTCATTATTTAACTGCTTTCTTTTAACTACTACAATAATTTTTTTTCAGCTTTTGTGTTTGACATGGTTTATGTTGGCATTAAATCAGTGGAAAAGTGTGAGAAAGAAAAGCTGCATTTGGCAGTTATTTGTTGCTCAGGACTGAGTTCCCAGAAATAAAGCTTGCCAGATAAGAGAAAATAATTCATTTCTAGTAGAATATAATTAAAACCAAATCTACATAATTAGGTAGCGTTGATTTGCAGAATAAAAATAAGAATCGGGTTACTGATCGGAAGGTCGGGGGTTCAAGCCCTGGTATCGCTAAGCTGCCACTCTTGGGCCCTTGAGCAAGGCCCTTAACCAAGGCCCTTAACCAAGGCCCTTAACCCTCCGTGCTCCATGGGCACCGTATCATGGCCGACCCTGCGCTCTGATCACAGCTTCTGAGCAAGCTGGGATATGCGAAGAACAAAATGTCACTGTGCTGTAATGTATATGTGACAAATAAAGGCTATTCTATTCTATTCTATTCTATTCTATTCTATTCTATTCTATAAATGCTCCATAACACTATTCATTTTATACTGGACAGTGAGTTTAAGATTATTTATTAATCTTATCTAATTTGATTTTTAGTTATTTTGTGCACAAGTTTCAAAAATGTTGTGTTAAACTTTGTGGCAGTTTTTATAGTTTAAGTTTCGACATGCCGTTGAAACAGTGAGTGAGACTAAGGGATTAAGGGGAGACTAGCTTTAATTATTTTATTTATTTTACTGTTTTAAATTAAAGGTTTAATGTTTTTCAGTTTCCTAATTCTAGAACCAGGAGGAATGCTTTATTGCAGTGGATAATAATATTTGGCTATAAAAAAAGGTGACTTTTTAAATGTCCTAGCATTATCTGAAAAGCCGTTTATTAAGTCTAAAGGATATTCAACTGCTAAAATTTATGAGAAAATATCTCCCTTATTTTCTTGTTTTGGGGCTGCATCAGGTTTTGTACCTTCCCCTTTTACTTTGGCTCATTAGGAATTTGGAAGCCATGCTTGAATTAATCAGTGTATTATATGATTTGAGCAATTCTTAATGGCATGTCATGTGACAGAATGTGTGTAATCTTCTGACAAAAAACCCACCTATATTTGCTTAGATAAATGTTATTCTAATCAGTGTGTTATTTCAGAGACATTACAGCTTATGAGTCTATTGGTGTGAGACTACTCATTGTTTTAATCTCGATAGCTTCCTCATTTGTATCCATTTGTCACCTTAAAAGCCAAAATCATCAGTGGAACTTTTCACTACAGTGTGTTGTGGTCGGATCACTGCATAAAAAAAGCTCAATAATTCACAAGTGCATAACTGGAAGGCTGTCTCTTTCTTCTGCTGATTAAAAATGCCACTTTTTAAGTAAACGCAATGGGAATAAATCAGGCCTGATTAACTTTACTTACTTATAGGCCTGAAGTCTCCAGAGGGAAGTGTGCACTGAATTCACTCTTCTCCTTTCTCTGACAATCCTACAGTTTACATTAGGCCACTGAAGTTTTGATCACATCTGAGCAAATCACAGATGTTCAGTGTCTTTTTAGAGAGCTTCCTATCAGCTACCCCAGTGAAGGTTTTGAAACTAACATTATAGTTAGTTTAAAAACATTAACATGATACAGTCTTTACATATTAGAATTGTATTCTAATTATTTGTAGATGGAACACCTTATGGTGCCCTTTGCAGTCACTTTAGCAAGATGAAGATTTGCTTCAAGGTGAACTGTAAAGCACTGTGGGATGCTGGTGGTATTAAAACAGTATGTTTGTTTAATAAGTGAGGAAAATGTAATTTTCTATTACGGGTGTGTCCACAATAAATATCTGTTGGGGCAAAATAAGACCGAAGGAAAAACGCTAAGAAAACATAGACAATAATCAAACATCAACAACCATGAGACAAGTGTCAACATAAGGTTATGTAATGTGCATTACATGTCCAGTATTTTATTCTTAATGATTATATGCCGTTTGTGTTTCAAGTTAAACCTAATTATTTCTTAACCAACTTTAAGATGTTACAGTTTTCATATAGTAGACGTGAACACTCCCTTGGGGTATTCGCTGCATTATAATGCTTGCTTCTTTATTAAAATTCCATGCTTTTAAAGCGTATGAACACGGAATACCCCGAGCATTCCTTGTTCTATTTTTCAGTAGTTTCGACAGTGTTTGGTTTTGCTTATTTTGTCTTTATTTTTGGGTTTTGTTTTGGTTTTTTTTTTGTTAACCAATTTCTCTTTTTATGAAAGAAACATACTCTCAAAGAGATTACATAATTGTGCTAAATGTAAATGATACAGTTCGCACTGTATCTGTTGTGTACAATTCAGCAGTTCCATATAGCTGATGCTGATCTATTTTTTACCCACATCTCCTATGCGCTAGCAATGCTGCTGCACTACCAAACAAAACGATGAGGAAGTGCAAGCTGAGGAACTGCCTTTTTTGTTGCCATTATTGGTATATGTTGTGTTTCTGTAGAGGAGAATGTGAGCTGCACTAGTGAATAAAGTAATGCCTAATTTATATGATTCACAAAACAGTGTTTTTTAACAAAACAGTGTTTGGTGTCAGTTCTTGACCCCCTCAGTAAAACCAGATCTGTTGATGCTTGTTAGTGCAGTATCTCAAAACTTCTGGAAATTTTACAGACTTATCCTCATTTCCCGCAGATGAATGGAGAACATCTTGCCATTGATCCATTCATGTTTACAGTATGGTCAAGTGTTGAAGTTTTTCCATCAGTACTATTTTTACTTCTACATAAATATTTTTTTCTTTTAAAACTCTTGAGGTTGCCCAAGGTTTAAGGTTGCCAAATATGCAATATATATGAACCTATGTATGGAAGAA
>JBCEWE010001432.1:0-2500 GCA_039877035.1 Silurus lanzhouensis
ACCAGAACCTCCCTGCGTCTCGATCCAAACTTCCCACAAATAAGCTCATGACCAGGTGAATGAATCCGAAATTAAAAGAGCAGCAGTGTCCATGCGATCAATGGCTGGGGGAAAATAATAAACTTTTAAAACGACACTAAAAGAGTGATAGTGGGCTGTTAAAAAAAGAGGCGGATTCAAAAAACAAAAAAAACAAAACAAAAACAAAACAAAAAAAGGGGGCAGAGCCGCGTCTCGCGGTGGTGTGGGGCTGACAAGAATAGACTACATTATGCAGTTCATTTAGTTAACAAGTGAAATAATAGAGAAGCGTGCAGTGTGAATGCTCAGAGAAAAGCACAAAACCCTATTGAGGAGAGAGAGAGAGAGAGAGAGAGAGAGAGAGACGGATGCGTGCTCTGGAACTTATTTAAGAGCTGGTGTTCCTCTGCAGCATCACTTGCTGTCCATCACACGAGAGATTGGACCATTTTTTTTTGGTGAAACGTGTCTACGTTTATCTGCGTAAACTTTTTTGCGCGTTTTTTTTTCACGTTATTTGTGCAAGAAATAGAAGAATATAAAGAAGATGCCACGGTCATTTCTTGTGGACTCGTTGATTTTGCGTGAGCCAACGAGAAGGGCAGCGAGAACACGCCGCGCCGCCGCTGCTGCCGTACACGGTGCACGCGCGCACGCGCTCCACGGGCTGTCTGCGGCCGCGCGGCGGCCGCGTCGTGCCACGCGCGCAAAGCCGGCCTGCTGTGCTTCTGCCCGCTGTGCATGGCGGCGGCGGCGTCCCAGCAGCTCCACCCGACTCCCCCGGCACCTCCGTTGCTCAAGGCGGCGGCCGCGGCGCCTCGTTCCCGGGCGCTTTCGGCTCGCAGTGCTGCCCGTCGCGCTCTCGCGGCAACACTCGCCCTCCAGCGGCGTGCACGTGAACCACGCGGGACTTTACCAGAGCGCGTACTCGGTCGCGGACCCGCGGCAGTTCCACTGCATGACGCTCGGTGAGTATTTCATTTACATCGTTTACATCATTAAAAACGGCCGCTGATTGGTTCATTAACAGTAATTAATTTATCTCCGAGCAGTGGACAATTAGAGTGAAGCATTTTCCAAAAAGTAAATAACAAAACACACCGGCTTCTAACATCAGGTTCAGTTCCACTTGGCAAGAAATTCGTAAATAACATTTTAACTCTTTTAGAAGAAGCTATGAGTATTATAATAAACACCAATCATCATCAAAAGAACCTTCTGAGAACTACAGAGTCTTTAACCTGTGGAAAGTCTTTTAAAAACAGTTTGTTCCTCCATATGTTTTGACAGAAAGCAGCAACAGCCAACTCCAGAGCAGCAAGCGCATGCGCACGGCGTTCACCAGCACGCAGCTCCTGGAGCTCGAGCGCGAGTTCACCTCCAACATGTACCTGTTCCAGACTGCGGCGCATCGAGATCGCGACCTACCTGAACCTGTCCGAGAAACAGGTCAAGATCTGGTTCCAAAACCGACGTGTCAAGCACAAGAAAGAAGGCAAAGGAGTTCCCACAGAACGGGTCTCTGCACTGCAAATGTTCATTCCGCGCGCTGCTCGGAGGAAGAGGACGACACGCCCATGTCACCTTCATCATCAGGGAAAGAGGACGCTGATCTCTCAGTCAGCCATGAACCCCCCAAAACAAGCATGCAGAGATCGCTCCAGAGCGCTCCACGTGCACAATTCCTAAATAGCTCTTTGATTAGCCAAACCAGGTGCTAGATTTATGTCTGAACTCGATTTGGAGATGGAGGGTGCCAAAGTAGAAGCTCCAGAAACAAGAAACGTGTCTGAAAACATAGTCAGATGGTGTGAGTTTTCTGTGTGAAAATAGTTTCAAACTTTCCTTAATTGGTGCGCAACACAAATCTCACCTGTACCTGAACTTATCTTGTCACTAGAGTGTATCTTCCACCTTCCAAGGTGCACATGGTGTACTTCTGAACCTTAAAATTTCTTTGAGGTCCATGTTTGCACCTTGAACTTATCTGTGTGATAACAGTGAGAGGGAAAAGTTCACTATGTTACCTTTCTGAGAGGTGATACTGATCTTCTCTTTGACTTTAGGGAGCAATTTCGAAAACATTTGGGGATTTTAGAAATGACATTTCCAGTGAATTGTATCACCATAGGGTTTCTAATGAGGTTCCTGATGCGATCAGGTAAATTTGCATCTCTAATGCATTAAACGTTTATAGTCCATTTGTGGTTCGCTGTGAAGTAACCCTCAGTTTTCACTCAAATCTCACTGATAATCACCAGGAGATAAAAAACTAACCGAGTCCCTTCACCTCCTCAGATCTTCTTAATACCACGGTTTATTGACTGACTGCAGGTCATCAGCTTCAGTCTGAAACCGCTTTCTCAACCTTTTCCTCTTAAATTCCGAAGTGCCAAAACATTTTTTTCTACTTTACGAATAAAGTGAAAAGATTCGTATCGGTTTGACCTCAGATTTAGTGGCTAAACTCCCAAAACTC
>JBCEWE010001432.1:5000-7500 GCA_039877035.1 Silurus lanzhouensis
TTCATTATTCGCGGAACATTTCAAAGAATGAGTGTATTTATTAAAATGTACTCTTGTTTGGAATCGCCGAGTAAATGATCAGGTTTCCCCCCGAACTTCCACAGAAAAAGAATGCGGCGCGTTTCAGGCGCAGAGGCTCCCTGTTCATTATATAGCGTTAAAACTTTATTTAATTTATTGAAATGGGATTTAAACGGTATTTACTTCTCTGGCAATTTATCATCAGCCTTCGGTGACAACAATGAGCCCAGTGAGGACGTTTAGGAGCTAAATTATTCCAGTTATTGTGCCTTTGGCCATGCTGGGGCCGCGCTTGTAAACTCTGCCTTAATTCTTCACTTAAACATTTTTAACCAAACTCCAATATTTGCATTTGTTTAGATATGGGATTAGACCATTTTGTTAATTGCACTATAGAGTCCCGTTTTGCTCCGTGCGTCCTTTTATCCGTGCAGCAGCCCCCGGATCTGCTGTGCGCCCTGCAGAAGCCCGCGAACGGGAGGGCAGCTTAATATAAGCCTGCTGCTCAAAATGCTCAATTTATTTATTCTTAATTTTGTGCCGATCAATTCATTGAAGGCAAAAGAAGGGGCTACAGTGTAGTTTCTAAGAGAAGAAAGGGGAATTGTTGACGTGACCCTCGAGTCAACAGGGCTCCCATCTAGCAGACTCGGCCCTCGCCTTTCTTTCCAACTAAATTTTTCATTTACGGCTTTTCTTAGACTCGTCTCTTATCTATCGGATTTAAAAGAGCAGCTTGTAACAAATCAGTCTGCCCGGTTACAAGAGCATTAAAAGGAAGAAAAGAAAAGAGGCAGGGCCCGTCAGTACCTGAGTCTGGTAGACGGTGCAGCTGATGCGATGGGGTTTTGAAAATGGCGCACGAAACAAAATACTTGAATCCTGGCAAAAAAAAGGAGCCTTTGTACGTTTCTTTAGAAATCAAGCAATTCTGCATGACAAAGGACAATTAATAAGCCGTCTTTTCACGACCAGCAGCTGGTTTCCCCGTCAAGGAAAGTAAGTTGGGGGAGAGAGAAAAAAAAATTCAGGGCTGAATGCGCGCAAAAAGGCCCCTTTGCGCGCGGAGCAGCTACCCAAGGTGACCCATTTGGCACAGTTAAAATAAGCAGGCCGAGGCAAAAGCGAGGGAACTGTCAAAAACATTTAAGCTGGAATATCTTGAAATTGCAAATCCCTTTATGTGGAGGGACGCCGTCCATGTGGGTTGGACGCACAATGGAGGTGGTTGAAGTTGGAGAGGCTTTTTGGAGACGCACACGTGGCCTCTCAATGGGAGCCGCCTGCAACTCGCGTGGCAGCTCACACTATACACATTTCACACATGCTTTCAACTTTTATTTTTATTCAACACTTTATACAAGCTCGAACTTTACATCATTCACAATGTTTTTTTACTAAATCATTAAAATAATAAGAGTAATTACATGGATATGATGTTTGATTGAACTGTTTACGGTTTCAGCAAAACCAGAATGTAAACTTTATTCACTATTTCTTTTTTTACCTGAACGACAAATAAATGATTAAATGAGTAAAACGTAAATCGGGTGTTATGATGGAAACTTTATAGTTTTGGAATTGAATTAAAATATGATTAAGATATTATGAAGATAAATGATGTGATTTGTAGATGATAGGAATGAATATATAAAATATGCTTAAAAAGATGCTGATGATAAATAGGATATAAAATGTTTAAAAAGATGCCGACAGCAACACATTTCTCTTTGTAGTGTGTGTGTGTGTGTGTGTGTGTGTGTGTGTGTGTGTGTGTGTGTTAAAACAAAAGCTGCTGTTTGTGCAGTAGAGAAAGAGAGTGTAAAAGTTGTGTAATTAGCACGTGCATCTCTCCTTTCCCTATTCTGCACAATCCTCAAAAAAATAGTCATTAAATGCGACATGTGCAGCCGTTGTAGTGTGTGTGAAGTTCACGGAGAGGTTTGTATGCGCTGTGTGGTGTGTGGTGGTGTGTGTGTGTGTGTTGTTTATTTCCACACCAGAGAGCGTCACGGATCTCAGGACACGCAGTCACTGGCGCTAATAAGCGGCTGAAGGTGGGAGAGAAAGTGCGCGGCCTGTGCGGTGGGTTTTGTAGAAATAAACAGGATTCTGTCACGGATTGGCCGAATTGCTTTTTAAGCCCGTCTTTTAGCGGTGGGAAACCTGTTCCAGAGCGCCGCTGGTTAATACCAGCCCCTTTCCATCTCAGTAAGTTGGGTGTGGAAATGAGGAGCTCTTTTCAGCGCTGATTGTAGAGACGCATCCAGTCAGGAATCCATCCCGACAGGGTGGAGGCATCGATCATGACCTTGTAAAAAAAAAAAAAAAAGTCCTTTTCCACCCCAGATAGACACCGACTGACACACCAAACTCAAATTTATCTGAAATACAGAAACAGTTGAAACTCCACAGGTTTAACCTGCGATCATTATCCAACCTCGGAAATTTATTTATAAAAAAATAAAAAAGCAAAAAG
>JBCEWE010001432.1:12500-28295 GCA_039877035.1 Silurus lanzhouensis
ACCATACAACATCTCAGGTGTCACCACAGTCCTATAATGTGCATGTGACAAATATAAAAGCACCTTCAGATGATTTTAGAAATTTGGCGTTTGCTCATTTTGCAGATGAATTCTAAAGAGTTATGTTTTTCTGCATTACATGTACGGGTTTTTAATTTTATCTAATGGTTGTAATTGGTGATACACCTGTGTTTAAGCCGAGCTACTGTGTTTAACGTGATACAAACTGCTGGCCTGATTTGGGTGTTTATCAGGAAGGGCTGTAGGGGGCGGTGTTGATCTCATCTTCTTCTCATCTATAAAAGCGTCCAGAAGAGAAGCAGCAATAAACCACAGAAGAAGAAGAAGAAAAAAAGAGAAGAAGAAGAAGAAGAAGAAGAAGAAGAAGAAGAAGAAGAAAAAGAAGAAGAAAAAAAAAAAGAAAAAGAAGAAAAAAAAAACAGAAGAAGAAGACCAAATAGAAGCAATACACCATTAAGAAGACCAAGAAGAAGAACACCATAAAGAAGAAGACCACAAAGACCACCTTGTCCTTTATAAACTCTTCCGCAGATGTGATTAATGATGTGATTATGGCCTCTGTGGTGTTCAGGATTTATAATAAACTCCGCCGCGTGCACAGCAGAACTTCACCCGTCATGTCTCAGTTCTCAGGTGAGTGTTCAGTCCTGTACAGTCCTTATATTATTATCTCAAAACCATGGCGGCGCTTTGATCCTTTGCTCGGACGGGTCGCGTGGTGTAGGTGGCGTCGCCATGGTTACCTGTGGGGTCGTGCGGTTCGAATGTGATATCGGTATCGCGATACGTTTGATCCGATAGTTTCGAGATGCTGATCTTAAAAGAACAGTTCAGCTTTGATTCGGTAAAAGTGTCTGTTTTGTTTAATTATAAATGAATAAATTATGGATAAGCAGGTGTTTGTGCAGAATGTTCTCACAAAATATATTTCAATGATTTCTTGGGGGTTACTACTTTATATGATGGAATTCTGCATACTATTAGTGTTTAAAAGTTAAAATCATCAAATCATATTGAATAATTCACATTTAATTTAATAATGATATATACTAGCAATAATTGTTATTTAATAATTTAAAATGTAAGAATTTTTTTTATATGTTTTGCAGTCATACTGTTTGCATGTAACAGGTTTTATTTTGGATAGTTTATTATTATTATTATTATTATTATTATTATTATTATTATTATTATTAGTCTAGTATGGAGAATGTCACACACTTATTTGGCGTATTGTTGTGTTTAGGAGACCGATATAAAAGTACGATCCAGTATGCCACACGTCCCGACCTCCCCACCCTCGCCTACAGGAAGCTGAATGGGAAAAACCCGGGAGTCGTTTTCCTCCCCGGCTTCGCCTCCAACATGAACGGCCAGAAAGCTGAAGCTCTGGAGGAGTTCTGTAGATCTTTGGGTCACTCGTACTCAGGTAACTCTCCTACAGCGTCGCTTCAGCTTCCTATACATCTACTTCATATTGTGTGGAAGGAGTCTCCAGTGTCTGCAAAAGAGGTTCTTCACAATTTTCAAACGGAATTTTACACCACAGCAGTTTATAACAGGACCAGGGAACGACGACTTCCTGTTCTCATTTGACTTTCGTTTTTTAACACGTTCCAGGTTTGATTATTCCGGCTGCGGAGCATCAGAGGGAAAAATAACGGACTACAATGTCGGCACATGGAAAAAGGACGTCCTGTACGTGCTGGATGAGTTGGTGGAAGGACCTCAGGTAGGACAGGAAGTGAGGTCACTGGTTTTATATATACCACAGGAAGTCACAGTGAAATCCTTGTTTTTCTTACTTCTCTTCGTCTCCTTGCGTTATCCCGGCTGTAGATTTTGGTCGGCTGCAGTTTAGGCGGTTGGCTGATGCTGCTTGCAGCTCTGGCGAGACCGCAGAAGGTCGCCGCCCTGGTGGGCATTTCCACAGCCGCAGATCATTTTGTCACCGCCTACAACGAGCTTCCTATTCAGGTGAGAACGGATTTGCAGTGGCAGCAAGTACAGTAGCTACAGATACAGTGTCTAGAATCCATGACGCTATAAATGTAATAACAACAAATCCGGTTGCTACAAAATAAAGTAGCTGCAAATATGGTAGCTACAAATACAGTGGCTGGAAATACTAAAGGTATAAATCTGGTAGCTACAAATACGTTCCTGGTAAACTATAAATGAAACATGGTGTTTAAACTCATAAAATCACAGAAACAGCAGAAGGCAGCATGAGATCGCGCCGTCTCCGTACAGAATTCGGTTTCTGCATAAACAGATCACGTGTAACATTGACGTGTACTCTGCAGAAGAAGACGGAGATCCAGGAGTGTGGGTTCTGGTCGTTTCCCAGCCGCTACAGCGAGGACGGTTCATACAGACTGAGTGTGGACTTCCTGCGGGAGGCGGAGTCTCACTGCGTGCTGCAGTGCCCCATCCCCGTGTCCTGCCCCGTGCGCCTCATCCACTGCCTCCAGGACGCCGACGTCCCCTGGCACGTGTCCGTGCAGGTGGCCGAGCGCGTCCTCAGCGGCGACGTTGACGTCGCCTTGCGCAAACAAGGCTGCCATCGCATGTCCCACAAAGACGACATCAAACTCATCGTCTACACCCTGGACGACCTCATCGACAAGCTCACCACGCTGGGATGAAACGTGCCGGGGGGCGGGGCTTCAGCGCTGCAACAAACCGAGTCCAATCTGAACCAATCAGTGCTCAGCAAGGTCTTGATTGGAGGAATTTTTTTGTGTCATGTTCAGTAGCTAGCTTTGAAAATCCGGCTGTTTTTTCAGAAAAGAATGATTCTGTTTTTTTCTTTAGCAAACACGTTGCTCACGTTTTATTCCACACGTGTCCACACGTGCCCACCGCTCATAAATATTTATCCGTTATAAACCTGAGCACTAATTACCTACCAAAAATGATCACTTTCTATTGCAGTATTCGTTAGCTAGCTACAAATATACGACTAGACTAAGTAACGTAGCGCAACGTTTGGTGGCCGTCACTTTCACTTTACTTTGACTTTATACAGGTGACCTTTGACCTGTGAACTCTCTCAGACCTTACACATCTAGAGAAAAAAATAGCTAGTTAATGCTAGCTACATACTCTCCATCACGACTCTGTGTGTGTGTGTGTGTGTGTGTGTGTGTGTGTGTGTGTGTGTGTGTGTGTGTGTGTGTGTGTGTGTGTGTGTGTGTGTGTGTGTGTGTGTGTGTGTGTGTGTGTGTAAAAAAAAAAATGCAATTATATTTTATTTATATATATTGCATTAAACACATGAAAACCCTGAATACACTTTATTTTTTATATATTCAGTATTTTGTGTTGGTTTTTTAAGGCAGAAATATTTATTATATAATGTGTGTGTGTGTGTGTGTGTGTGTGTCTCCAACAGCATGTCACTATAGTCAGGTGATGAAGACAAGAGCAACTTTGTGTACTTTGTTAGTCTGAGTGAATTTCCTTATGCATGTTAACACGTTGACAGCATTTAGCATGAATTATAGTCACGTGAGCAGCTCGTGTTTTAGTCCCGCCCACTTCTGGAGGAATTCTGGATCAATTGAGTTGTGAAAAGTAATGTGTAGCTTTTTATTTTAATCACTTGGCCACACCCACTGCTCCAATCTAAACACACCTCATCCAGTAGAGACCGAGCACAATGAAAAGACATTCTCAAAAGTGTTTTATTACGAACACTATGAAGATCTAAATGTGTTCTTGTAGCAGCAGTGAAGGCCACAAGTTCTTTAAACACCTAAAAAAAAAGTCATAAAACCACCACCCTGCATGAATTCCGGATTCCCCCATGAAATCACTGATGATATCCGTAAACTTCAATCGTGTTTTCAAGAAAGCAAGACAAACAAAGACAAATGCATTATTTCGTTTTTTTAAAGCCCAAAATCTCTGAAACACCAATTTATGATTTCAGAGGAACATCACCTGCACTCCACCCTACAGAGGAACCTTTCTGGAGAATTTTTCTCCAGCTGTGAGCAGGTTCTTCTCAATGTTGAACTCTGTTCTTTTTATTCTTCATTCCTGTTTCTGTGAACTACAGGATGTACATAGAAAAGCTGAGGAACACACAAGCACCTTCGACTCCATCACCAGCAGATAGTGATAAATCAGACGGATTAGACAGATTGGACACTGATTTGGTGACGATCACTCATCTGATTCTGGGCCTGACAGTGGAGCTGCTGTGTGTTTGCATGCTTAGAGCAGAACTGCGGAAATTTCGAACTCATCAGACGACATCAGTGGTTATGGAGGAGGTCTTCTGACTTTTGGGTGAGGAGGCATTTTTGAACAGGAACATGATAATATTTATCGTCTGCCTGCACCCTGCTGTGTGGAGTCTCTGGTTTTACCCCATAGTGAAAGTGAAAAAATTGAGGAGGCTGTATATCATTGCCCTCTACTGGTCAGGGGTGGAATTGCTAGAAAAACTAGAAACTAAGCCTTGTTACCTGAAAGAATTTCAGCAGGACAGGATGATCTCATTCGTCCAAAGGTTTTGTTTTATTGTAGATTTTAGTAAAACGCACTTACTGGTACCGTAGTGTTATATTGTGTGTATATGAATTAGAATCAGAAATGTGTCTTTTTTGAGCCATTTGGCTTTCCACATGCCCCTCCCGGCCTCCCCACGGGGGTGTGTGGGGGCAGATTTGCCTTACCTTACTGAAGCATGTTCCCCAAGTTTCCCTTCTGTGATAGTGAATCGACTCCCAAACAAAATGAATCTTTGTAAAGACTCATTTAAATGAATTGAATGAATCAATTCATAAAATATAACAATAAAATCCTAAAAGACACACAGATAGATAGATAGATAGATAGATAGATAGATAGATAGATAGATAGATAGATAGATAGACTTGACTGATTGATTGATTGATTGATTGATTGATTGATTGATTGATTTTATGTAGAATCCAAACCACACCCACTTCCAGCTGTGCAGTTTACAGCAGCTCAGTACCGAATCAAAGGAATCACCTGCAATGTGTCGGTTCGGTCAAACGCGTTTGTCGACTCAGTGACTCGGTGATGGAGATTTCCGACTCCTCCCAACGCCGAGAGACAGAGACGGAGCGGAGAGCAGGGTGAGTGCACACATCAATCTGTCTCTCTCATCCCTTTCATCTATTCATCCATCCATTCATCCATCCACATCTCTCTCCTCCATCCATTCCTCTCTCGTCCATCCCTCTCATCCTTTTCTCTTCCGTCTCTCATCCATCCACACTCCCCTTCTCTCTCTCTCTCTCTCTCTCTCTCTCTCTCTCTCTCTCTCTCTCTCTCTCTCTCTCTCTCTCTCTCTAATCTTATTCAGTTATTAATCTGTACATTTTGCGGAATTCTGCATCCCCTTTGATGTTCGCGCGCGTGCCCCTGGTGCGCTACGGTTGTGTTTTATTTCGCGACGAGAGATTTTTGCGTCATGCGACATGTGTGTGTGTGCGTGCGTGCGTGCGTGCGTGCATATTTATGTTTATCGGTTAATTAGCATGAAACGAGCTCTCGCGCCTTTTTATTAAAATATCAAAGGTGTTATGCGGCGCGCGCTGGATGCCATACGGAGCATCACTAATTATGAAACGTGAAACGGTGCAACATCAACAACGGATAGAAGAGAGAAAACACACACACACACACACACACACAAACACACAGACAATGCGTTAAAACACACAATCTGCCTGTGTGTGTCTTTGTGCATGTGTGTACACTGCCATGGCATCATTTGGTGGCTTCCTGTGTGTGTGTGTGTGTGTGTGTGTGTGTGTGTGTGTGTGTGTGTGTGTGTGTGTGTGTGTGCGTGCATTCCTGTGTTGTTTTTAAATCCCACTCAGCAGTCCTCCTTGTGTCTGTAGAGCAGATCAGTGAGACTAAGAGCTGATGGCGAACCGAGGGCCGAGTTATGGCCTGAGCCGTGAGGTGCAGGAGAAGATCGAGCAGAAGTACGACACGGAGCTTGAGGCTCGAATCGTGGACTGGATCGTGGCTCAGTGTGGAGACGACCTGCAGCGCCCACAACCTGGCAAGCAGAACTTCCAAAACTGGCTCATGGATGGCACGGTGAGGGAGAGGAACCTCAAGCAGTTATGGCAGTGTTTTTTTTTCACACAACTGATGAGTCACACAAGTGTGTTTGTGTGTATATGTATATGTTTGTGTGTGTGTGTGTGTGTGTGTGTGTGTACAGGCTTCCAGTGGTATGCTGATTAATAAGACTTAAATATGCGGCTGTTATACAAACATTCAGTTTGATTTAATCAAACTATATTTTATATGTAAAACAGTAATATAATTATATATTCAATCATACATTATATTGTTCATTTCATTTTCTTCTTCTTATTCCTATATCCTTTTGTGTTCTGTGTTGAGACTCCTGAATTTTGCAGCTATTTGTAGTTCTTCCCCAAACTGTTAACACAAAGTTGGAGGCACAAAATTCTATCTGACCTTCACAGGTCTTGGCTGTATAGTGAGTGTATTAGTGATTTGGGAAGAAGCCATTTTTACCCCAAATGTTAATTTGTTTTCACGAGCGCTGATGTCTCCGTTTCTGCAGATTCTCTGCCGGCTTATTAACAGCCTCTACCCCAGCGACCTGCAGCCCATAAAGAAGATTCCTGAAACCAAAATGGCCTTCAAGCAGATGGAGAAAATCTCTCAGTTCCTGCAGGCTGCAGAAGCTTATGGCGTGACCCGAGGAGACATTTTCCAGACTGTTGACCTGTGGGAAGGTACCACACACACACACACACACACACACACACACACAGAGACAAACCACAGTGTCTTCCCTGATTGCACTGTAGCACTCATACGATGGTTCCTTTTTCTATTGTGAAGTCGTGATGTTCACTGTAATATTCCTCACACTCTTCCGCTCCTGTAACAGAACTAAATCAGTTTCCCTGCTACTGTAGATCACAATGTAGTTGTGGTCTTCAGGAGATCGGACGGTGAGGTCAAGCACGAGGCAGGAGTTTCAGGTTTCAGTCCATCAGGAGAATTTGATTCGTGTCGGCGGTTTCATTTGATGGATGAATAATAAAATGAATTCCTCTTTAGAGTATACAGGCGGCGTAAAGCACAACCACGGCATCGTTTTTCTCTTGATGTAGATACGCATTTATATATAATTTTCTATACGATTTAGCAGCGGTGGAAAGAGTAATAAAATATTCTACTCAAGTAAAAGTCAAAGCAGCTCATTTAAAATGTTCTCCAGGGATTCCAGTGTAGTTCAGAAAGGACAAGGAGACATCAATCTTAAACTAGTTGTTTTTAATTAAAACCTTTTTACAAATTAAAGTGCAATAACAACAACAAACCCACACTACAGTCCACGGGTCTGATGTGAGTTTTTCACTTTCACAGCAAAAATAATCTCCTGTTATAATTTCATTTATAATGAGAGAAATCAGAAATGCAGATTGTCTGCGTCTGTCTGTCCGTCTGCACAGTTTCTTCCTGTGAGTTTAACGCGTTTGTTCTCCGCCATCAGTCAGTAGGTGCAGTAGTTTCCGGGGGGTGATTTTTATATTTATTAACATTTTTTATTGCATTATTTTAATTAAGAATTTTGTACTTACGCTTATGATTTAAAATGAAGTTAAGTGCAAAACTTCAAACAAAACATAAAGTTAAAGCAAAATTAGTAGAAGGACAAAAAAAAAAAAAGTAATTAAAGTAACGTGAGTAAATGTAATTCGTTATACTGTATATAAACTAATGCATGCGCTACTGCAGTGTAAATTCTGTTCTGTGGCTTTTGGAAAGATTAATTACATCATGAATTCTGCATACTCAGGAGTTCTTTTACTCCAAACCTCTGCCAGGAGGTTAATACTTAGCCAAGAGGAGACTTTTTAATCAAGCTAATGACCTTAAACCTACATCTAAGTCAAGCTATATAGTGTTTCAGCTCAGAATTGTATTCATTTTTTTTACAAATTCACTTTCGATTGCTCTCTCCCTCTTTTTATTTATTTTTGATGTATTCTTTATGGTGGCCATTTGAAAGGACAAAGGTCATATGATCCCTGACTCTTTGTGGGCCTCTTGATGGATTAATGGTAGAAGCTTTGCCCCTGCACTCAGAGGTTGCTGGTTTGAATCCAGTTTGTCCCTGTGGTTTAGTTCATGAGTTGGTGCTCACAGGGTCGTGAGAGACCGTGTGGGTGAAGCGACTTAACGGAAAGGATATTGAAGCTCTATAAGAAGCCTTCCCACACCACATGTCCTGCTGCAGACCGAACCTGAACCACACTCATATCCTAGAGACCTGTCTGGGATTTGAAGCGGTGACCTCTCAACCCAGAGTCGCGTCACAGGATCTCATACCTGACTCATGTCTTATGGAACATTTCTCTCTTGTGTGCGTAACCTTTACAAGATGTTAAAGCAGAAAGCTGGGATATGAACTGGGGATGTTATGCACCATGTCCACTTAGAAATCCACTAAAGCATTTAGGGACAGGGTTAGACCCGGCTCATGAGGGCTGCAATGAGAACATTAGTGAAGGAGAAGATGGTGGAGATGGTGGTTTCCCTTCAGTTTTGATTGGTCCAGGACTTTTCTGGGTGTTTCTCTTATTAACAGGTTTCTGCAGCTGTGAGCACCACTAACCAACACATACCAACTGGTGCTTTGTACGCGAATGCGTCCTCCGTTCCTCTATTCCTCCAGGGCACATATATTGTTAGCACATTGATCAATTAGACAGGAGGATGTTGACTTTATAGCCTCTATGCTAACAACCACATGACCAAGAGACACATGTGGAGGTTAAATACATGCATTTAGCTTTGGGTGATTGTTTCTGCAGTTTCTGCATCGTCCTCTATCAACTTCAGTAACAGAGCTCAAATGATGGAACACTTCAGAAGGATAGCATGTGTTAGCTTTAACAATTAATATATATATATTTGCTAGGTTTTTTATCCAGACTCCTCTATTTCTACCCTTGATTTTGTCCTTAGTGTGCTAAACTTATGGACTTTATTTGATCCCCAAAATAACATTTTGCTGCCCTGATCTCACCTGGAGCTCGAATCAGCAACCCTTCTACACACACACACACACACACACACACACACACACACACACACACATTTATGTATCATACATAAATAAAATTAGTTTGTTCATTCACTTATTTTCATCCATCTGATTTTTATGCATGGAGATTGAGGGTGCCAAAACATATGGAGTTTCTTGGAGCTGAAGCAGTTTAAATCGGCAGAAGGTCCTCCTCCAATTAGAAGCTTTATTCTTACACACAGCCCGTATGTGTGCGATGATATCATCTGTTGTGTGTGTGTGTGTGTGTGTGTGTGTCACAGGGAAGGACATGGCTGCTGTCCAGAGGACACTCATGGCTCTGGGAAGCGAGGCTCTCACCAAAGACGACGGTCATTACCATGGCAACAAGGACTGGTTCCGCAGGTGTTACCCATAATGCAGTGCCTTATACTGTAGACCTCCTGACAGGTGTCTGGCGTCTGAGATGCAAACGTGCAACCGAATAACGGAGTAAAATAGAACCGAGTTTTAAAGAAAATGCATGCCAATTAAAATTAAATCCCATAACGCATTGCAGGAGAGCGAATGATCCATGCAGAGATTCCCATAATGCAATGCTGCGGTGTGTAAAGAACAGAGAGTGGGGTATGATGTAAAAATATAATGATGCAATGAAAAAAAAATACAACTGATGCAATGAAATGTTATGAAATGTGTGTAACTAGTGGAGTGTGTGTGTGTGTGTGTGTGTGTGTGTGTGTGTGTGTAGGAAAGCTAAAGGCCACAGGAGGGAGTTCTCAGAGGAGCAGCTACGTCAGGGTCGTTCTCTGATCGGCCTGCAGATGGGCAGCAACCGTGGTGCGTCTCAGTCGGGTATGACGGGGTACGGAACGCCGCGACAGATCATGCGCTACGATTCGCCACGGCGCAACGGTGAACCGAGTTCCCCCTAAACCCCGCCTTGCAGTCGTACAACCCGGAAACCGCACATCAGATCCAGAGCTCTTCCTTTTCACATTCTGTTCAGTTTCTTCTTCTCAGATTCCTGTTCACACTCGCCAAATATTTATTCACACACGTAACCAGTCTCACACAAACCCTCTGCACCTACAGCAACCAAAAAAACACCACATCGATATCGCTATTTTACGCAGTTGTTCAGCTAATATGTGTAGCTCGCTATTAAGTTAAACCTCTTTAGTTCAAATGACGCAAAAGAGGGTCCTGGTTTTTAAGTCTTCAAAGGATAATGCAGATTTTGTTAGCAATAAATATTAAAAAGAAAAAAAAAACATTTTAAGGCGCATGTGGACAAATCAAAAATAAATTCTAGTTTACCACAGAAAAGAGATGAAACATACGAGTGGGGAAAAAAACGTGTAGCGAAGCGTCTGGTTCGAAATCGACCTCGTCGTTTAACATCTACACTATTTTTACCACCAGCTCAGGGGAATGAAATCTACAGACAAATCAAACTGACTTAAGCTCACAGAAAGCCCTTAGCCTAGACTAGCCTAGCCTAGCCTAGCCTAGCAATGTGTACTGTAGTTACTCATAAATAAAAACGGCACTGTAAGAGTGCTGATCTGGAATTCGCTAAAAACTTCCTCCAAGAAACGGCGAACAGCTTCATGCTAACGAGGTGCCAAGTGACAAGAATTCCTTTGTGTTTGAGAAACAAAACTCCTAAAGCTTTTATAAAACTCACAAGTTTCACGGGAGTTTGTGGTTAATTAGCTAAAGCTAACAAATGGGCAAGGTTATTACACACTAGCTAAAGTTACCAAAGCTTATCGACAGTGTGCTATCTAAAGCTACCACCGCCTTGTGCTAACTGGCTGAATTAGCTGCCAACAAGCTAAAATTTCCACAAGTAGCGATTCTTAGGTGTCTAAAACAACCACAGTATGTAGCTAGCTAAATATTTTCAACTAGTTAGCACAGTTAGCCCCAAGTAGTTACTATTACTAACTAAATATTGTTATAAAACAATTGTAATAACACAAAAATTATTAAGTTATTGCAGAATAAACTGATTCACCACAGTAGTGGTTATGATTAGATGACAAATGATTCCACAGGAAACCGCTAGATACAAATATGTACTGCTGTTGTGAGCTAGCCAAATTAGCCACAAGTATTTACTATTATTTGTATAAAGGTTCCACCTTACCGTTCTTGCTAACCTTATTGCAAATAATTTATTGCTAGCTATCTAAATTTACCCCACAATGTTACTATTAGCTAACTGACGGTACTACGTGACTTTGCACTTTGCTAGCTACAATAAATTAAGATATTTGCTGCCAGCTGGCTTAACTAATCACAATCGCCATACGTGGCCTCAACCTGTGCTACTTAAGGCTAGGACTTCATCATTCCCTGACAGCATTGTGTGGCCTCAGGATATTTTTTTTTCGCATTTTGATTCGCCACTAGACAATAACGTGACCACGTGGTGTGTAAACTGTGGTTTTCACGTGTTCCTTCATTCCTGAATAGAAGCCATAAGAAGCTGTTGCACTGTCAGACCTTTAAGGTGAAGATTCGCATTTTGGGGTTTTAACGATGTCAGAATGATGTCATGATGCACCTCAAAATAGCTTATGTAGTATTAGCCGATTATCATAAATGCAAGATTTTCTTGCAACGAAGCTACTAAAATACCCACAGGATTCTCCTAGATATCGAACACTAATGCATGATGTTTTTGCTAGCTAGCTCACAGGATGTTGGTATTAACTAGCTACAATTACTATATGGTTTTTCTAGTAAATAGCTAAAGTTACCACAGGATTCTCCTACTAGTTGGCTAACACTAATGCAAGATATTTGTGCTAGCTAGTTCAGTGAAATCAGGATCTACTAACTGCAATTACCCCATGGTCTTGCTAGTAGCTATTTAAAGTTACTACATACTGTAATTATCATGCTGGTTAGCTAACAGTAATGCATGATTTTCTTACTAGCTAGTTCAGTAAAATTATCACAGGGTGTCCCAGCTAGCTGGCTACAATTACAAAATGGTCTTGCTATTAGCTAGGTAAGTTACCACAATTCTCCTGCTAATTAGTCAACTATTAGCTAGCTACAATTACCACACAGTCTTGCTAGTAGCTAGATTAAGTTACCAGGGTAGTATTTGCTTGTTTGATTTTTTTTAGCTAGATCTTACAGTACAATTACCACAGAATATTGCTATTAGCTAGCTACAATTACCATATGGTTTTGCTGGTAGCTAGCAAAATTTACCATATGATTGTCCTGCTAGTTAGCTAACAGTAATGAAGGACTTGATGTTATGAAAACATGATATATTATTATATGATGTGTTTTGAGGTAATTTTCTCCTACAGGTGAGTTTTTTGTCGTGATTTGAAACACGTTCAAGAAACTGGGAGCCTCATTTTTTTTTTCTCGAACAGGCTAGCGCACTAACGTGTTTAACGCACGAGAACCGTAGAACGTGCGTTAGGTGAGGATGGAGAGGATCGAGTTGAGCTGTTAGCTCACACGCTACTGATGTATATGGGTTTTATATCTAGCACTAGAAAAGCTTCTTCAGTTTTGTGAACAGAAATATAGAAGTTCAGTCGAGAAGCAGAACCACCATTAAATTCCCAATAAAACCGCATCAGAACATAGAACCTGGCTGAAGGAACCCTCAGCAAAGGAACCCTCACCATCACCTGTTCCCCCAAAATCACTACAGAATGTGCTAAAGTCTTTATTTATTTGTTTTTGTCACGGTTTTCTTTCTTATAACCCAGAACACGCTTATTATCCCAACATTCCAGAACAGATTGTTATGATGTCAAGATGATGGACGTGTATGAGGTGGTGAGCGAGGCATGACATCTCGCACCACGTTCTGTCAGGAGCAGCTTTAAATATATATATATATTAAGTCTTTATCAATTATGTCTATAAAACCGATAAGAAATGTCATTTTTTATTTCTAAGTATTTTTTTTAATAGTCTTTGCCATGCAACACACACACACACACACACACACACACACACACACACACTTGTCTGTAATTACATTTGCTCTGGATTTTTTTTTTCCTCCTGTTGAATCTCCTAATTGAAATATCGAGTTTCTCGCACAACGATTGGCAAATTTATTGTACTCACTTTTAATTTGAAAACATTGAACAGTGTAAGGAAAGGAAATGTGTCAAATAACTAACAGTATAATAAAAAGTGTTTAGTGTTGTAGCCGTAGAGATCAGTGTTGGATGAAGTACACAAACTATGTATTTGAGTAAAAGTAGATCCACTCAGTAAAATTTGACTCCAGTCAAAGTATTTGCCTTCAAATGTACTTAAGTATCCGAAGTGCTGATTTATTATGGCTATAATAATTTTTGTCACAAGAGTCTTTGTTGTGGCGAGTCTGGAGTTTCTTCATCATTTATTCCTCTCTAAATGTTCTGCTTGATGTTGAACTGATGCTGAACTGTATGTTGGTGATCAGTAGATGCACCAAGCGCCGATCAGAACACGTGTAAAACAGAGCGTGCGCTCGATCCTGATTGGTGACTCGCTGCGTGTTTCACCAGTTACGGTTTTATCCTCGTTAATAAAAAGGAACGACTGATTTCACTAAATGTAGTTGAGTATAAAGTCAAATATTTGACTTAAAAATGTAGTGAAGTTTCAGTAAAAATCTCCCCAAACGGAAATAATTCATTAAAGTACAAATACGTTAAAAAGCTACTTTAGTGCAGAACCGAATTAAATTGACTTCATTACTGTTCCACTGGTATTGACGCACAACGTCGCCGCCCTGCTGTAAGCTAAAGGTAATAATCACAATAATAATAATAATAATAATAAAACAATAATAATCATGACTTTCTAAACAAAACAGCAGCAAACATCTAAAATTGATCCAATATCCAAAGTACTGCTCCAGACCGATATGGACAGAGTTGGTGTTTGACGCCGTATCCTGCGCGATAAATACAAATAAAACCACAAATAATAACACTGTTGCATCGTGTGTCAGTAATGAGAGCAAGTATCAGAGCTGCGTCTTCTCACTGTACAGCTTTCAATGCTTTAAATGTAATAAACTGTTTCCAGTTCCTACACCCGTCCCATGTTTTTCATGCATCTCCATGTGTGTGCTCAAGGTGGCGCTATTCAGCTGTGCAACCGTACTCATGATGGAAATAAGCGATAAGTGAAAACGTTTATTCTAATAGTAATAAATCAACGCAAACGACATCATCATCCTGCGAACTGACGCCTCCCACGTTCCGATACCCAGAATTCCAGATTCCTTCGGAACTATACGGCTAAACCGCGTCCGGTGAGACAGCGTCAGGCTGCGATCCGAGTGCGAGGTTCTGCAGATGAAGAGGGAAAAAAACCGCAAACCTTTTTCAAACAGACTTTTGTTTATTTGATAAGAAGCTACGATGACTGTAACCCCTACTCTGCTCTTACACACACTCTTACACACACACACACACACACCCACCACCTGAAACAATTTGAAGGTTTTTTCTGATTATCGAACGAGCTTGTCTGTTTTTCTCTCTACTGTAGTTTGTCGAATAAAACGAAAACAAAAAGTGTGTAACAAAACAGATGAAAACACAAAAGCCTGGAATGTTCTCCTATGTGTTTTTTTTTTTGTTGTTGTTGTGTTTTTTTTTTTTTTCTTTGTTTTTTTTTTCTTTTTTTTTAAGTTTTACCAAAAACAAAAAAAAACCATGGGCTTCAGGGAAATTGGAGCTGGACGGGTGAACCGGTTCGCTCATTCATCCTTCCGTCTGTCCGTCCGTCTGTTCCTCCTCGATCAGATCTCCACGCTTTTTCTGCAGATCAGATGAAAGGGATGTGATGAGGCCTGGCCAGGCTTTGAGCGCGGTACTCAGGGTGCAGGTGTGATGGAGAGGAGCTTCTTACCTTCAGCAGGTTGTAATGCTCCAGGCTGCTGCAGTGATCCGTCTTGGCTTTTTTCTCGTCCGTGTAAAAAACGTTACAGAGCTTGCAGAAGAAGCCGCTCTTGGCGACGACGTAGCTGACACCTGAGCGGAGAGATCTGAGAGGTTAGCAGGGTTCCTACGTGATCCTACTAGCCAGATAGAAGTTACCACATGAGTGTAATGAAGTTAATGCAGGATGTTTATGAAGACACGGCTGCTGGTGATAAATTTGGAGAAGAACTCAGAGAGCCCCTGAACTCCTCAACCCATGAAGTCGTCACCTCACTTTCTGATGTCTGATGTCACTAAGACTCCTGAAGCTCGGGGAGCGTCTCACTCTCTCATTCTTACCCACGGGGTTGTCGGGTTGGTACGGTCCGAGGGGCGTCTGGTCTTTCTCCTCTTCCTCTGAATCTTCACCCTCGCCTGCAGGATCTCCACACACACCTTCAGAGCTGGATACAGGACTATGGCGATCCTAAATACACACATACACACACCACTAGTTACACAATTCAGCCTGAAATCCTATAAATATCTTTATTTCTAGTCAGAACGTAATGAATTCACCTCCCCGCTGCTGTTCTTGGCTGTCTGTCCGTTCTCTTTCCTCTCATCTATGTTTTCTCCCAAGCTTTGGCTCATACCAGTGCTCAAACTTATCTGCTGGTGTCCTGAAACACACACACAAAGTTACTCATTTAGTAAGTTATTGGGGAACGTACACACGACAGCTGAAACAGTCACACCACTGTTCCACATCACTCACTGCAACCA
>JBCEWE010001435.1:0-28265 GCA_039877035.1 Silurus lanzhouensis
ATACACCGACCTGGTCAGTGTGAGGAACCAAACTGAGTATATGGAGGTCTGGAATGTTTCAAAGTCTTCTTATTCTGTTTGGATCGGTCTGTACAATGACTCCTGGACGTGGTCAGATCAGAGTAAATCCTTATTCACATACTGGGACCAGAACAATGTCACAGGAGATTTTAACTGTGCTGTAGTGAATGTGTTGAAGCCGCACAAGTGGAATACCGGCAACTGCACCGCCAAACTCCCATTTATTTGCCAATGAAAGTAAGAAAATAATTATCTTGCAGCAAATGCAATTTTTCAAAAAATTAATTATTTCATACTGTTTTAGATTATGATATATTGTTTAGAATACACTTAGTTTTATCAAAACAAAGAAATGGACCTTGCGATAAACATATGTTCAGATTGGATTCAAAACTTAGATCTGAATTTGTTACTACTGAATATTTGATTTACACAGACACGCTGATCCTGATTAAAGAGAATCTGAGCTGGTGGGAAGCTCTGAACTACTGCAGGAACCATCATCATGACCTGGTCTCAGTTGGCAGTGAAGAGATGCAGCTCTGGGTGAAGGACGTGGCTCAACAAGCCTCCAGTGAACACGTGTGGCTCGGTCTGCGTCACGACTGTGCCCAGCGTATCTGGTTCTGGTTTACGGATCGATGATCTGCTATCAGAACTGGGCTCCGGTACGGGACCTGGAATGAAGACTGCAGCCAGGAGAGGAGAAGTGGAGCAGTTCAGGCTGGAGGAACGCAGCAGTGGATCGATCTGCCTGAGAGCTACAAACTCAACTTCATCTGCTCTTTGAAAGATGGTGAGTCTCAGAGTTTATGCTTTTTTTTTTTTTCCAAAGCCTTTTCTTTATTATAATTCTATATATTCTTTCATTTCATTTGCCCTGAAGATCTGTTTAATTAAACAAAGACTGGACACATGAAGACAAGTCATGGTCCATCATCTGTATCCAGCATCAGCAGATCTACTGCAGTCTCTCATTTATCATTTTCAATACATGCTGTTCATCCAGATCATTTCATTATATGTTTATTATAATATCCAGTAAATTCTATAAAATCAATGCAACATGAACTTGTAATTTTTTTAAAGTTATAATTACTTTATTTTCTCATTATTACAGGGTTTTATAGGTGGTTAAGGGACATTTATTTTCTTGATTTTTGGAATGCAATTAATTTTCTTTCCTCGTGGACTAATGGGTTTCTTCTTTAGATGTTTCCAGAATGAAATGTTGGTGGAAATTCTACCTGGATTTTCTTTTCCACTTGATTTTTAATGTGTAACAGTGTAAACTGTAATGACTGAAGACTGAAAGTTTGCATCAAATAAAATCTACGTATTGTACACGATATCCCTATCCCTGTATTCATTTCCTCTGTGTGACACTTCACTCGTTCAATAACACACAAATATTAAACTTGTATAAAGATTGTTTTTTTGTCATCAATCTACAGCTACAGTATGTGAATCAATTAACCACAATCAGAAAGTAAATCAATAATTGTGCAAGTGCACAACCAAAGACAAAAAAAATAGTGACTCCAACCTTGATTCCCCCAAGCTGAAACTCCCATAGGTACTTCTTCTTGTTCTTTTGGCTTCT
Organism: Silurus lanzhouensis; assembly: GCA_039877035.1. Taxonomy (NCBI): domain Eukaryota; kingdom Metazoa; phylum Chordata; class Actinopteri; order Siluriformes; family Siluridae; genus Silurus; species Silurus lanzhouensis. Next base: position 1,625 of record JBCEWE010001435.1, read on the forward strand.
CCCATTAGGGGGCGCCACAGTGGATCATCCGTCTCCATACCCCCTGTCCTCTACATCTGCCTATTCAACCCAACTACATGCATGTCTTCCCTCACACATCCATAAAACCTCCTCTTTGGTCTTCCTCTTTTCCTCCTTCCTGCTGTCTCCATCCTCAGAATTCTCCTACTGATATACCCCGTGTTCCTCCTCTGCACATGTCCAAACCATCTCAATCTCACCTCCCTCACCTTGTCTCCAAAACGTCTTACATGCGGTGTCCTTCTAATAAACTCATTTCTAATCCTGTCCATCGTCTTCACTCCCAACGAACATCTCAACATCTTCAGCTCTGCTACCTCAGCTCCACCTCTTGTCTTTTACTCAATGCCACTGTCTCTAATCCATACAACATCTCAGGTCTCACCACAGTCCTATAAACTTTCCCTTTCACTCTCACAGATACTCTTCTATCACAAATCACTCCTGCTATCACTCTTCTCCACCCACTCCACCCTGCCTGCACTCTTTTCTTCACTTCTCTAACACACTCTCCATTACTTTGTACTGTACATTGGCTTGTGAAAAACCAGGACCAGTCCATAATCCTGACGACATTAAACCGCAATACCGATTATTATTTCCATAATAGCCTTGAGAAAAAAAATCAATAATTAATCTTGTTTATTGGAACCACTGTTTTAGTGACGGGTTCTAATGTTTACAACAGACATCAAATTGGTTCGACACCTTTTCATGAACCCTACGCTCAGTACCAAACGAGGGAATCTAAATTTCTAAATTTTTCATAAGCTTGTCTAATTTAAATCAATAAATTCATTAATAAATTAATTCATAAATGTAACCATTGGCACTACGTTCACATTCACCATGCTGCAAATCCAACGTTCTATTTGCTCATCTCCAGTATGCAAATTAATAATATAAAAAAAAACGTAGCCTTCAGCCTGTAAACACGAGCACAAGCTCACAGCTAGGGCTTTCCTTTATTCTAAATTAGTCACCTTTTTTTATTCCTGTATTTAACTGCACTCAAAAAAAAAGATCTCATTGGATGTATTCAACTCAGCTCTGGACTTTGGTTTCATGTATCATTTTTGCTCCAGCAATAATTTAATGAAGTGTGTATGCATTCAAAAATTATTCAAATTTGACTCCGGGTATAATTTGTATAACAGCTAAGAAGGACCTTTAGACAAACAAGCGAGGGGCAAAGTATCTCCGATCCAGCTGGAGAGATGAGACATGGCTCAGGCATGGGACGGACATATCAACTCCAGAAATCTGGGTTTTATGAAAGAGTTCGAAGAATGAAGCCATTCTGAATATTAATGTCACCGAAACCCTCATACACCATGGTACTGAACATAAAAGGACGTGCATGAGCAAAATCATTTGCAACAATGAGTTTATCAGGAGTTTGGAAAAAGTAACCTAACCCAAAAGACGGCTAACTGCGGTACCCAAAACAAGACTGCTTACTGATGTTTTTTGGATTACAATATATACAGGATTATTAATAAAGCAAACAGTACTCACAATTTCAGGAGACAGCAGCAATCAGCCTGCAGGAGGCAAGGCAACCATACAAACAACCATGGCATTGTAACGCACCTTCATTCTGAGAACATTGCAAATATTAACATTAGAAAAACTTCAGATCAAAACTCTAAAACTACACGATGTGTATAAAGGGGGTGGAGACTTTGTTTTATATCATTTCTGATTGGTGAATAGAAACTCAAGTTAAATAGTTTCCTGTTCATCAGAACTAGCAGCTCAGACAAACAGTGTGGGAGGGTTTAAAGAGAACAATGATGTTGTATAATAAGAGCTCTTTTTATGCTCATGTTCGCAACACACAACACACCACACTGGGTGTGGCGGCACCTGAAATACATGAGGTATGGATATATTACATTTTTTTATGTGTATATATATATATGAATATTTGCCTGATGATCATGATGATGATGATGATGATGATTGGTCAGAAGGTGTACATTGTATATTTATATAAAGCATAGAGATGACTTGAATAGTAGTTTTGGCTGTAAGCTAAAAACATTGGTAATAATTATGTGCATATTTTAACACTATGATTTCTATACTAACAGCTTACATTAGGACTTGTATGAAAAATATATTTTTATCACTTAGTAAAAATGGCCAGGTTGCATTAAGAGACAGAGCGTTGAAAAACAAAGACAAAGGAAGAGAGAGACAGACCCTTTTCCAAATTTTAAGGCTGTTATTCATAGAAAAATCTAATAAATTCATATATTAAAAAAAAAAAAACGTTTCAGTTTTCCCTACAGATATGGCTTGGCTCATTTCAGTGACCCTTTCTTCTCAGGTTAGTGAATATGCTCTATTTTTATGCCAATGCAGGAATTTCATGTTTGCTTTTACCTGAATCTGTTTTGAGCATTTATTCCTGTTTTTGTTCCTCCTCCTCCCAAAATTGATCCTTTTTACACGGATCAAACGTGAACTTTGAGTTTCACAAATGACAAAAAAAACAGTCTCAATATAATGCACCCTGAGTGATGACTACGTGCAGATAGAAGATGGTCGGTTTAGCCTTCTTGTCTGCTACCTGGCCTTGGCTCTGGATAGTCACAGTTGAACAAGCCCTGTTCTGAACTTCTTAAACAGCTCGTCTGTCAGACCACAGCAACCATAACTGTTATTAGCTTTGGGATGGGGACAGAGCATTCTACTGCATCAGACATTGCCTTTGCTCATTTACACACTTCTATCCTGTCACTTTTAATAGCTGACAATGATCTCATGATTATATGCCTATGTGAAGAAATTCTAATAGTGAACCTGGGCATGCCTGTGCTATAAACCTAAGCTGACCTGTTACCTCCACTGCCCTGGTATACACCTAACCTGCGCTGATGGTGACCCTAAAGGCCTAGCTACATTTAAGTGCCTTAGAATTAAGTCACATAAATCTGAGATTTTGAGTTGATTTCTTAATAGTTGAATCACTAAGAATAGCAGACTTGTTAGACACTGAAGTGGGAAAGAGTAGTGCTGAGCCTTAGCATTAGCTTTGCAAATATGTCTCGGAATCATCACCCACTCGCCACACTGCGAGGGCTCGAATGGCAGATGCTAACCATATTCCATCAATTCTGTTCTTGGTGTGATTTCTTTAGTTTGTTTCTTCACAGTTCCACTGTGAAAGCCTCCACTGACTGCTTTAAACAGAAATGCAGGCAGAAAAAGAAACACAGACAATGGAAATGGGAAAATCCAACAAATGAAAACAGGAATTGAAGATTGTTCAGGGAAAGTTGATACATTGACACATGGAGAACTCATAGAAAATGATTTGAAAACATGTTAAGAAAGAAGAATTATATTTAAAGAATTATTATGAATAATATTAGATATTTATTTTTCAGCCGTGAATATTTACATTTCTTTCTCACTGTAGTATGTGGTGTAACGGCGTCATTCCTCATCGCTATCACATTGTGAATGAGAAGAAAACCTGGAGTGAAGCTCAGACATACTGCGAACAGTTACACTGACTGGCAACCATCAGCAACACTGTTGAGATGAAGAAGCTGAATAAAACACTGCAGATGGAAACGGCAAAGCTAGCTTGGTTTGGTCTACAGAGACAGGGCATTGGGGAATGGCAGTGGTCTGTAGGCAAACCAAACTTTCTACAGAGATGGAAACACTTACATGAACTGGCAAAGTGGAGAACAAACAACTATGAAGGAAATGAGTTCTGTGTTGAAATGTTTAATAATGGCTGTTGGAATGACAACAATTGTGAGAATTTATTCGCTTTTGTGTGTTATGATGGTAAGAATTTGCAAAACAAGCTGTTTTACATAAAAAATAAAAAATAAAAAATAAATTATATATATATATATATATATATATATTTTATGTGCATTTAGTATTTTGTTTTCTTGATTATTTAATTTTCAATCACTAAAATCTGAATTGGCCACACATTATCTATTCATATAATCAACTGTCTTTCAGAAAAAAACACAGCCTCAAAAAAACACATTAATTAATGAAAAAAAGACCTGGTATGAAGCTCAGACCTACTGCAGAGAGAAATACACGACCTGGTCAGAGTGTGGAACCAAACTCAGAATAATGAGATCATGAGTGTGATGTCAGTTTCAGTCAGAGCTTGGATTGGTCTGTTTAGTATCTCCTGGAAGTGGTCAGATCAGAGTAATTCCTCATTCAGATCCTGGAGCTCGGCAAACCCAGTGGAGGTTTCAGCTGTGCTGCACTAAATAAGTCTGAGCAACTCTACTGGAGTGATGTGATCTGCAGCCAGAACCTCCCATTCATCTGCCATGAGAGTGAGTTAAATGTTTCAACACGATATTAATGCATTTTGAATGTATTAAGCATATTGTTTTTATATCATGAACTATATAAACATTTTGCTTAATAAATAAGAATAATCTCCAAAAAAAATCTTTACATTATAATAAATTACGTAGAGATATTTACATTGTTCTCCAAATTCACTGTGTGTGCTTGTTTAAGAATTCCTGATCCTGATTAAAAAGAATCTGACCTGGTGGGAAGCCCTGAACTACTGCAGGAACCATCATCATGACCTGGTCTCAGTTGGCAGTCAAGAGATGCAGCTCTGGGTGAAGGACGTGGCTCAAAACGCCTCCACTGAACACGTGTGGCTCGGCCTGCGTCACGACTGTGCCCAGCGTATCTGGTTCTGGGTTTACGGAACGATGATCTGCTATCAGAACTGGCTCCGGGTACGGGACCTGGAATGAAGACTGCAGCCAGGAGAGGAGAAGTGGAGCAGTTCAGGCTGGAGGAACGCAGCAGTGGATCGATCTGCCTGAGAGCTACAAACTCAACTTCATCTGCTCTACTTATGATGGTGAGGAACTGTGGGCTTTTTCCATATTAATTTGGTTTCTTACAATATTTCTATATTGAAATTAATATTTCTTTCTCTCATTTACCACCAAGATCTGTTTATTAAACATGAAGACTGAAGACATGTTGCGGTCGGCACCTGAATATCTACAGCGCTCTCTTCTTTACAATCTTCAACACATTTGTGGTACAATGAATCCTGTTCATCCAGATCATTTCATTACATGTTTAATACAATATTCAGTCAATTCTATAGACTCCATGTAGCATGAACTTGTTCCAGAATGATCATTATTATCATTTCTTTTCTCATTATTACAGGGTTTTATGGGCAGTTAAGATGAAATGTATTCACCTGATTTCTGACATTACAGCTTATTTGGGATTCACATTTGTATTTTCCTTGTGGTCAAATGTATTTTTTCTTTTTTTTTTCGATATTTGCAGAATCACATGATGGATATTTTATCTGGGCTTTTCTTTCTCAACAATAAATAAGCAAGAATGACAACTACTGCTAAAACTGATACATGTATAATAATTAATAAAGTTTATGAAGCCACTGTTCTACTGCGATGTTCTGATTATTTCTCAGTGATAAATCTCGTCTTAATGGTTTGACACTCTTCTGGTATCCCTGAACTCAGGACCATAGAGGGATTCTACATTTTTAGGTGTTTTTAAAGTGGTTTTTTTTTTTCCGGCAAAACAAACAAACAATTAAAGAAACAAACAAAGAAATAAATAAATTATAAAAAAGACAAAATTGGTGCAAAGTTCACATTTAAGACCCTGTAAATTGAACTCTAGTTTATGGAAATTCTTGAAAATATTTAGCCTCCAGTTTGTAACACAAGCACAAACCTCACACAGATATAGCTTTCAGTTTACAGCATTTAGCAGACACACTTGTATATAGAATACAGATAAAATATCAATGTTAAAAGTGAGACATTTTGAAATGTCATGCCATGTATCTAAACATGATCCAGAAGCGCAGGCGTTTTCTCTGGGCTAAGGTTTATTTAAAATGCACTGTGGCAAAGTGGAAAACTGTTCTGTGGTCAGACGAATCAAAATTTGAAGTTCTTTTTGGAAAACTGGGACGCCATGTCATCCGGACTAAAGAGGATAAGGACAACCCGAGTTATCATCAGCGCTCAGTTCAGAAGCCTGTATCTCTGATGGTATGGGGTTGTATGAGTGCGTGTGGCATGGGCAGCTTACACATCTGGAAAGGCAAGATCAATGCTGAAAGGTATATCCAAGTTCTAGAAAAACATATGCTCCCATTCAGACTTCGTCTCTTTCAGAGAAGACCTTGCATTTTCCAACATGACAATGCCAGACCAAATACTGCAACAATTACAACATCATGGCTGCGTAGAAGAAGGATCCGGGTACTGAAATGTCCAGCCTGCAGTCCAGATCTTTCACCAATAGAAACATTTGACGCATCATAAAGAGGAAATGCGACAAAGAAGACCTGAGACAGTTGAGCAACTAGAAGCCTGTATTAGACGTGAATGGGACAACGTTCCTATTCCTAAACTTGAGCCACTTGTCTCCTCAGTCCCAGATGTTTGCAGACTGTTATAAAAGAAGAGAGGACGCCACACAGTGGTAAACATGGCCTTGTCCAACTTTTTTGAGATGTGCTGATGCCATGAAATTTAAAATCAACTATTTTTTCCTTAAAATGATACATTTTCTCAGTTTAAACATTTGATATGTCATCTATGTTGAATAAAATATTGAAATTTGAAACTTCCGCATCATTACATTCTGTTTTTATTCACAATCTGTACAGTGTCCCAACTATTTTGGAATCGGTTTGTACACTGGTACGCTAGATTACAATCTCAATATAAATATAACTCTTAATTCTACAAAGCAAACTTGGAAAGTGCTAATTTAAGTGGTTCAGGAAGACTAAGGTCTTAAAAAAAAAAAAAAATAGCATTCAGGGGAAGAGCTGATGGATTCGGATGTTGTAGAGAAGAAATCGACAGAAAGGAGTCAAATTAGCAACATGTGGGGAGAAGGACATTTAAATATTCAAATATATTCCAGCTTATACACTGTTATAAAAACAATTCCTTTATGAATTAGTGAGTAGGAGCTGGAAAGTCAATTATGTAGCAAGAGTTGAAAATGTGATATTATAAAAAAATTTAAAAAAAATTAAAAAAAAAAAAAAATTTACAATTACAAATATTTAAACTGTTAAATCTACACAATGTGAAATTAGTTTTTTTTCTTTGTTGTCTATAACCAGGGTGTGGAAACTCATGCAAAGTAGTTATTCGTTTGCTGTTTATCAGCACCGGGATCTTGGACAGCGAGGGTGTAGGAGGGTCTCAAGAGGACAATGATGCTCTATAAGAAGTTATTTGTTCATTTGTTCAGGTGCACAACACAACACACACACACCCTGCTATAGCGGACCAGAGATACATGAGGTATGGATATTGCCCTTTTTATGTATATATGTATATTTTTATAATCAGAGCACACTGATTATTTTTAAGATGATTAGTCAGATGTACATTATATTAGTGACGGCACAGAGACGACTCAGACAGTAGTTTTAACTGTAAGATGAATAATAGGTACATTTATGTTCATGTTCTAAACATTATTCTATCTAAAGTAACAGCTCACATGAAGACTTGTAGGAAAAGTGTCTGTTTTTATGAATAATTATTTGGTAAGAAATGACCAGGTTGCAGAGACAGAGAGAGAAAAATAAAGACAAAGAAAGAAAGAGAGAGAGAGAGAATAGACTGTGTTGTTTTTTTCAGCTCTAATGCTGTAACATTGATCAAAATGTTGCTCAGTTTTCCTACAGATATGTTTTGGATTATTTCAGTGACCATTTTCTTCTCAGGTTAGTGCTTCATTTTTATGTTAATAAATGGATTTCCTGTTTGGTCTTGAACTGAATTTTTTTTTAAAATGTGCTTTTTTTTTCTTTTGCTTTTTCGTGTAAGTTGATCAATGCGCCTATGCGGACGGTTTAAGAAGTTAAGAGTGGGTGTAGAAACCAGAATCTGCTGATGCCCATGAGTTTTAAAACAGTTTTCCTCCGTTTTGTTCCTCCTTCCAAAAATTCCTTCTTAACCCAACACAGGGATCAAACAGGAACATGACATGATGTGGCTTTGTGGGATTTCAATCAAGATGCATAAGTACTGTAGAGTCTCAATCTTTAAGATTTTAAATAATAAATAATCAAACAGAAAATTACTTTTTTTTACCACTGACACGATGCAGCAGCGTTCCTGGTTTAATACGTAATAAAGGGTCCAAAGTAAATCCATCCCCTGACAGGGTCATGGGCTTCCAAGGCGTACTGCTGCCGAGAAAAGTGTTTGGATGTCTTGTTCAATTCCACAGAAGACCTACAGTAGAACAAACTGCTGCAAAAGATACTGCGGTTCGAGATAATTGTCTAAGAAGACACAGTGCATCACAGCTACTCTGACATACGCCAGTTAAACCTGCCAGATTGTACATATGACAGTTTTCTATTGATTTGTTTTAAAGCAGCACGCAGTGGCCAATAGTAGAGAAACTCACTTTAATCACTTCAGTTGATTATTTATTATCAATTATTTAGCAATTTAATGACTATGCAAAACATTTTTTGATAATATTTACTGTTAATTATATATATATTTTTTTTATTTGAAACATAATATTTACATTTCTATCACTTTTCTCACTGTAGTATGTGGTGTAATGGCGTACATCCTCATCGCTATCACTTTGTGAACGAGAATAAAACCTGGAGCGAAGCTCAGACTTACTGCCGAGACAAATACACTGATCTGGCAACCATCAGCAACATGGACGAGATGAAGAAGCTGAATATCACATTGATGAAGGAAACTGCAACGCTAGCTTGGATCGGTCTAAAGAGCGAGAGTGTTGGGAATGGAAGTGGTCTCTGGCAGACCAAACTTTCTACAGAGACGGAGACACTTACAGGAAGTGGAGTAGTGGAGAACCAAACAACCAAGGAGGAAATGAACACTGTGTAAATTTTGAAGAAACTGGCTTTTGGTATGACTGCGGTTGTGTCTTTAGGTTACCTTTTGTGTGTTATGACGGTAAGAATTCATCAACAGATGTTTCTGATGTAAAATTTATTGTTTTGACATTAATGAAACATTTCTAGATCATTTTTATTTTCTTTTGTTTCATTGATTGTCCTGATGTTATTTACTTACTGAATTAGCCAGAAATATTTTTTTCATAAACTGTCTTTTAGGAAAGAATACAAACTCTAGTAAATACATATTGATCAGTCAGTCAAAGACCTGGTATGAAGCTCAGACCTTCTGCAGAGAGAAATACACCGACCTGGTCAGCGTGAGGAACCAAACTGAGAATGAAGAGATCAGGAGTCTGATTCAAAGTTCAGTGAATAATAATGTTTGGATTGGTCTCTTTAATGACTCCTGGAAGTGGTCAGATCAGAGTAAATCCTCATTCAGATACTGGAGCTCTGACAAACCCAGTGATGATTTGAAATGTGCAGCAGTGAGTGGGTCTGAGCAACACTACTGGAATAATGTGAGCTGCACAGAACAACTTCCATTCATCTGCCATGAGAGTGAGTTTAATAAATAAATACATACATAAATCTTATTTAATATATATATATACACACACACACACACACACACACACACACACACATCTACGTGTGTGTATTGAATTATATATATATATTTTATCAAAAGCACTGTTGGTTAAAATAATTTTTTATCCCTGATACTGTTTTTTTTTTTTAGAATAAAAAACTATCAACGTTTTTTTTTTTTATATATAATTATTATAACAAATTGATTGTTAAAACAAAACTAGCAGGACTATGAATCTGCTTAGAAATTTAGGAATCCTCGAAAAATACATAATACACCACTTAGATCCCAGACTCCATTGCTGGTTTAATGTGTTGCTTTAAACAAGACAATACAAATATAAAATAAAGAATTTATATAAAAATTGTGTGTGTGCTTGTTTAAGAATTCCTGATCCTGATTAAAAAGAATCTGACCTGGTGGGAAGCCCTGAACTACTGCAGGAACCATCATCATGACCTGGTCTCAGTTGGCAGTGAAGAGATGCAGCTCTGGGTGAAGGACGTGGTTCGAAACGCCACCAGTGAACACGTGTGGCTCGGCCTGCGTCACGACTGTGCCCAGCGTATCTGGTTCTGGGTTTACGGAACGATGATCTGCTATCAGAACTGGGCTCCGGGGTACGGGACCTGGAATGAAGACTGCAGCCAGGAGAGGAGAAGTGGAGCAGTTCAGGCTGGAGGAACGCAGCAGTGGATCGATCTGCCTGAGAGCTACAAACTCAACTTCATCTGCTCTACTTATGATGGTGAGGAACTGTGGGCTTTTTCCATATTCATTTGGTTTCTTACAATATTTCTATATTGAAATTAATATTTCTTTCTCTCATTTACCACCAAGATCTGTTTTATTAAACATGAAGACTGAAGACATGTTGCGGTCCGTCACCTGAATATCTACAGCGCTCTCTTCTTTACAATCTTCAACACATTTGTGGTACAATGAATCCTGTTCATCCAGATCATTTCATTACATGTTTAATACAATATTCAGTCAATTCTATAGACTCCATGTAGCATGAACTTGTTCCAGAATGATCATTATTATCATTTCTTTTCTCATTATTACAGGGTTTTATGGGCAGTTAAGATGAAATGTATTCACCTGATTTCTGACATTACAGCTTATTTGGGATTCACATTTGTATTTTCCTTGTGGTCAAATGTATTTTTTCTTTTTTTTTTTCGATATTTGCAGAATCACATGATGGATATTTTATCTGGGCTTTTCTTTCTCAACAAATAAATAAGCAAGAATGACAACTACTGCTAAAACTGATACATGATAATAATAATTAATAAAGTTTATGAAGCCACTGTTCTACTGCGATGTTCTGATTATTTCTCAGTGATAAATCTCGTCTTAATGGTTTGACACTCTTCTGGTATCCCTGAACTCAGGACCATAGAGGGATTCTACATTTTTAGGTGTTTTTAAAGTGGTTTTTTTTTTCCGGCAAAACAAACAAACAATTAAAGAAACAAACAAAGAAATAAATAAATTATAAAAAGACAAAATTGGTGCAAAGTTCACATTTAAGACCCTGTAAATTGAACTCTAGTTTATGGAAATTCTTGAAAATATTTAGCCTCCAGTTTGTAACACAAGCACAAACCTCACACAGATATAGCTTTCAGTTTACAGCATTTAGCAGACACACTTGTATATAGAATACAGATAAAATATCAAATGTTAAAAGTGAGACATTTTGAAATGTCATGCCATGTATCTAAACATGATCCAGAAGCGCAGGCGTTTTCTCTGGGCTAAGGTTTATTTAAAATGCACTGTGGCAAAGTGGAAAACTGTTCTGTGGTCAGACGAATCAAAATTTGAAGTTCTTTTTGGAAAACTGGGACGCCATGTCATCCGGACTAAAGAGGATAAGGACAACCCGAGTTATCATCAGCGCTCAGTTCAGAAGCCTGTATCTCTGATGGTATGGGGTTGTATGAGTGCGTGTGGCATGGGCAGCTTACACATCTGGAAAGGCAAGATCAATGCTGAAAGGTATATCCAAGTTCTAGAAAAACATATGCTCCCATTCAGACTTCGTCTCTTTCAGAGAAGACCTTGCATTTTCCAACATGACAATGCCAGACCAAATACTGCAACAATTACAACATCATGGCTGCGTAGAAGAAGGATCCGGGTACTGAAATGTCCAGCCTGCAGTCCAGATCTTTCACCAATAGAAAACATTTGACGCATCATAAAGAGGAAAATGCGACAAAGAAGACCTGAGACAGTTGAGCAACTAGAAGCCTGTATTAGACGTGAATGGGACAACGTTCCTATTCCTAAACTTGAGCCACTTGTCTCCTCAGTCCCCAGATGTTTGCAGACTGTTATAAAAAGAAGAGAGGACGCCACACAGTGGTAAACATGGCCTTGTCCCAACTTTTTTGAGATGTGCTGATGCCATGAAATTTAAAATCAACTATTTTTCCCTTAAAATGATACATTTTCTCAGTTTAAACATTTGATATGTCATCTATGTTGAATAAAATATTGAAATTTGAAACTTCCGCATCATTACATTCTGTTTTTATTCACAATCTGTACAGTGTCCCAACTATTTTGGAATCGGGTTTGTACACTGGTACGCTAGATTACAATCTCAATATAAATATAACTCTTAAATTCTACAAAGCAAACTTGGAAAGTGCTAATTTAAGTGGTTCAGGAAGACTAAGGTCCTTAAAAAAAAAAAAAAATAGCATTCAGGGGAAGAGCTGATGGATTCGGATGTTGTAGAGAAGAAATCGACAGAAAGGAGTCAAATTAGCAACATGTGGGGAGAAGGACATTTAAATATTCAAATATATTCCAGCTTATACACTGTTATAAAAACAATTCCTTTATGAATTAGTGAGTAGGAGCTGGAAAGTCAAATTATGTAGCAAGAGTTGAAAATGTGATATTATAAAAAAAATTTTAAAAAAAAATTTAAAAAAAAAAAATTTTACAATTACAAATATTTTAAACTGTTAAATCTACACAATGTGAAATTAGTTTTTTTTCTTTGTTGTCTATAACCAGGGTGTGGAAACTCATGCAAAGTAGTTATTCGTTTGCTGTTTATCAGCACCGGGATCTTGGACAGCGAGGGTGTAGGAGGGTCTCAAGAGGACAATGATGCTCTATAAGAAGTTATTTGTTCATTTGTTCAGGTGCACAACACAACACACACACACCCTGCTATAGCGGACCAGAGATACATGAGGTATGGATATTGCCCTTTTTTATGTATATATGTATATTTTTATAATCAGAGCACAACTGATTATTTTTAAGATGATTAGTCAGATGTACATTATATTAGTGACGGCACAGAGACGACTCAGACAGTAGTTTTAACTGTAAGATGAATAATAGGTACATTTATGTTCATGTTCTAAAACATTATTCTATCTAAAGTAACAGCTCACATGAAGACTTGTAGGAAAAGTGTCTGTTTTTATGAATAATTATTTGGTAAGAAAATGACCAGGTTGCAGAGACAGAGAGAGAAAAATAAAGACAAAGAAAGAAAGAGAGAGAGAGAGAATAGACTGTGTTGTTTTTTTCAGCTCTAATGCTGTAACATTGATCAAAAATGTTGCTCAGTTTTCCTACAGATATGTTTTGGATTATTTCAGTGACCATTTTCTTCTCAGGTTAGTGCTTCATTTTTATGTTAATAAATGGATTTCCTGTTTGGTCTTGAACTGAATTTTTTTAAAAAATGTGCTTTTTTTTTCTTTTGCTTTTTCGTGTAAGTTGATCAATGCGCCTATGCGGACGGTTTAAGAAGTTAAGAGTGGGTGTAGAAACCAGAATCTGCTGATGCCCATGAGTTTTAAAACAGTTTTCCTCCGTTTTGTTCCTCCTTCCAAAAATTCCTTCTTAACCCCAACACAGGGATCAAACAGGAACATGACATGATGTGGCTTTGTGGGATTTCAATCAAGATGCATAAGTACTGTAGAGTCTCAATCTTTAAGATTTTAAATAATAAATAATCAAACAGAAAATTACTTTTTTTTACCACTGACACGATGCAGCAGCGTTCCTGGTTTAATACGTAATAAAAGGGTCCAAAGTAAATCCATCCCCTGACAGGGTCATGGGCTTCCAAGGCGTACTGCTGCCGAGAAAAGTGTTTGGATGTCTTGTTCAATTCCACAGAAGACCTACAGTAGAACAAACTGCTGCAAAAGATACTGCGGTTCGAGATAATTGTCTAAGAAGACACAGTGCATCACAGCTACTCTGACATACGCCAGTTAAACCTGCCAGATTGTACATATGACAGTTTTCTATTGATTTGTTTTAAAGCAGCACGCAGTGGCCAATAGTAGAGAAACTCACTTTAATCACTTCAGTTGATTATTTATTATCAATTATTTAGCAATTTAATGACTATGCAAAACATTTTTTGATAATATTTACTGTTAATTATATATATATTTTTTTTATTTGAAACATAAATATTTACATTTCTATCACTTTTCTCACTGTAGTATGTGGTGTAATGGCGTACATCCCTCATCGCTATCACTTTGTGAACGAGAATAAAACCTGGAGCGAAGCTCAGACTTACTGCCGAGACAAATACACTGATCTGGCAACCATCAGCAACATGGACGAGATGAAGAAGCTGAATATCACATTGATGAAGGAAACTGCAACGCTAGCTTGGATCGGTCTAAAGAGCGAGAGTGTTGGGGAATGGAAGTGGTCTCTGGCAGACCAAACTTTCTACAGAGACGGAGACACTTACAGGAAGTGGAGTAGTGGAGAACCAAACAACCAAGGAGGAAATGAACACTGTGTAAATTTTGAAGAAACTGGCTTTTGGTATGACTGCGGTTGTGTCTTTAGGTTACCTTTTGTGTGTTATGACGGTAAGAATTCATCAACAGATGTTTCTGATGTAAAATTTATTGTTTTGACATTAATGAAACATTTCTAGATCATTTTTATTTTCTTTTGTTTCATTGATTGTCCTGATGTTATTTACTTACTGAATTAGCCAGAAATATTTTTTTCATAAACTGTCTTTTAGGAAAGAATACAAACTCTAGTAAATACATATTGATCAGTCAGTCAAAGACCTGGTATGAAGCTCAGACCTTCTGCAGAGAGAAATACACCGACCTGGTCAGCGTGAGGAACCAAACTGAGAATGAAGAGATCAGGAGTCTGATTCAAAGTTCAGTGAATAATAATGTTTGGATTGGTCTCTTTAATGACTCCTGGAAGTGGTCAGATCAGAGTAAATCCTCATTCAGATACTGGAGCTCTGACAAACCCAGTGATGATTTGAAATGTGCAGCAGTGAGTGGGTCTGAGCAACACTACTGGAATAATGTGAGCTGCACAGAACAACTTCCATTCATCTGCCATGAGAGTGAGTTTAATAAATAAATACATACATAAATCTTATTTAATATATATATATACACACACACACACACACACACACACACACACACATCTACGTGTGTGTATTGAATTATATATATATATTTTATCAAAAGCACTGTTGGTTAAAATAATTTTTTATCCCTGATACTGTTTTTTTTTTTTAGAATAAAAAACTATCAACGTTTTTTTTTTTTTATATATAATTATTATAACAAATTGATTGTTAAAACAAAACTAGCAGGACTATGAATCTGCTTAGAAATTTAGGAATCCTCGAAAAATACATAATACACCACTTAGATCCCAGACTCCATTGCTGGTTTAATGTGTTGCTTTAAACAAGACAATACAATATAAAATAAAGAATTTATATAAAAATTGTGTGTGTGCTTGTTTAAGAATTCCTGATCCTGATTAAAAAGAATCTGACCTGGTGGGAAGCCCTGAACTACTGCAGGAACCATCATCATGACCTGGTCTCAGTTGGCAGTGAAGAGATGCAGCTCTGGGTGAAGGACGTGGTTCGAAACGCCACCAGTGAACACGTGTGGCTCGGCCTGCGTCACGACTGTGCCCAGCGTATCTGGTTCTGGGTTTACGGAACGATGATCTGCTATCAGAACTGGGCTCCGGGGTACGGGACCTGGAATGAAGACTGCAGCCAGGAGAGGAGAAGTGGAGCAGTTCAGGCTGGAGGAACGCAGCAGTGGATCGATCTGCCTGAGAGCTACAAACTCAACTTCATCTGCTCTACTTATGATGGTGAGGAACTGTGGGCTTTTTCCATATTCATTTGGTTTCTTACAATATTTCTATATTGAAATTAATATTTCTTTCTCTCATTTACCACCAAGATCTGTTTTATTAAACATGAAGACTGAAGACATGTTGCGGTCCGTCACCTGAATATCTACAGCGCTCTCTTCTTTACAATCTTCAACACATTTGTGGTACAATGAATCCTGTTCATCCAGATCATTTCATTACATGTTTAATACAATATTCAGTCAATTCTATAGACTCCATGTAGCATGAACTTGTTCCAGAATGATCATTATTATCATTTCTTTTCTCATTATTACAGGGTTTTATGGGCAGTTAAGATGAAATGTATTCACCTGATTTCTGACATTACAGCTTATTTGGGATTCACATTTGTATTTTCCTTGTGGTCAAATGTATTTTTTCTTTTTTTTTTTCGATATTTGCAGAATCACATGATGGATATTTTATCTGGGCTTTTCTTTCTCAACAAATAAATAAGCAAGAATGACAACTACTGCTAAAACTGATACATGATAATAATAATTAATAAAGTTTATGAAGCCACTGTTCTACTGCGATGTTCTGATTATTTCTCAGTGATAAATCTCGTCTTAATGGTTTGACACTCTTCTGGTATCCCTGAACTCAGGACCATAGAGGGATTCTACATTTTTAGGTGTTTTTAAAGTGGTTTTTTTTTTCCGGCAAAACAAACAAACAATTAAAGAAACAAACAAAGAAATAAATAAATTATAAAAAAGACAAAATTGGTGCAAAGTTCACATTTAAGACCCTGTAAATTGAACTCTAGTTTATGGAAATTCTTGAAAATATTTAGCCTCCAGTTTGTAACACAAGCACAAACCTCACACAGATATAGCTTTCAGTTTACAGCATTTAGCAGACACACTTGTATATAGAATACAGATAAAATATCAAATGTTAAAAGTGAGACATTTTGAAATGTCATGCCATGTATCTAAACATGATCCAGAAGCGCAGGCGTTTTCTCTGGGCTAAGGTTTATTTAAAATGCACTGTGGCAAAGTGGAAAACTGTTCTGTGGTCAGACGAATCAAAATTTGAAGTTCTTTTTGGAAAACTGGGACGCCATGTCATCCGGACTAAAGAGGATAAGGACAACCCGAGTTATCATCAGCGCTCAGTTCAGAAGCCTGTATCTCTGATGGTATGGGGTTGTATGAGTGCGTGTGGCATGGGCAGCTTACACATCTGGAAAGGCAAGATCAATGCTGAAAGGTATATCCAAGTTCTAGAAAAACATATGCTCCCATTCAGACTTCGTCTCTTTCAGAGAAGACCTTGCATTTTCCAACATGACAATGCCAGACCAAATACTGCAACAATTACAACATCATGGCTGCGTAGAAGAAGGATCCGGGTACTGAAATGTCCAGCCTGCAGTCCAGATCTTTCACCAATAGAAAACATTTGACGCATCATAAAGAGGAAAATGCGACAAAGAAGACCTGAGACAGTTGAGCAACTAGAAGCCTGTATTAGACGTGAATGGGACAACGTTCCTATTCCTAAACTTGAGCCACTTGTCTCCTCAGTCCCCAGATGTTTGCAGACTGTTATAAAAGAAGAGAGGACGCCACACAGTGGTAAACATGGCCTTGTCCCAACTTTTTTGAGATGTGCTGATGCCATGAAATTTAAAATCAACTATTTTTCCCTTAAAATGATACATTTTCTCAGTTTAAACATTTGATATGTCATCTATGTTGAATAAAATATTGAAATTTGAAACTTCCGCATCATTACATTCTGTTTTTATTCACAATCTGTACAGTGTCCCAACTATTTTGGAATCGGGTTTGTACACTGGTACGCTAGATTACAATCTCAATATAAATATAACTCTTAAATTCTACAAAGCAAACTTGGAAAGTGCTAATTTAAGTGGTTCAGGAAGACTAAGGTCCTTAAAAAAAAAAAAAAAATAGCATTCAGGGGAAGAGCTGATGGATTCGGATGTTGTAGAGAAGAAATCGACAGAAAGGAGTCAAATTAGCAACATGTGGGGAGAAGGACATTTAAATATTCAAATATATTCCAGCTTATACACTGTTATAAAAACAATTCCTTTATGAATTAGTGAGTAGGAGCTGGAAAGTCAAATTATGTAGCAAGAGTTGAAAATGTGATATTATAAAAAAAATTTAAAAAAAAATTAAAAAAAAAAAAAAAATTTACAATTACAAATATTTTAAACTGTTAAATCTACACAATGTGAAATTAGTTTTTTTTCTTTGTTGTCTATAACCAGGGTGTGGAAACTCATGCAAAGTAGTTATTCGTTTGCTGTTTATCAGCACCGGGATCTTGGACAGCGAGGGTGTAGGAGGGTCTCAAGAGGACAATGATGCTCTATAAGAAGTTATTTGTTCATTTGTTCAGGTGCACAACACAACACACACACACCCTGCTATAGCGGACCAGAGATACATGAGGTATGGATATTGCCCTTTTTTATGTATATATGTATATTTTTATAATCAGAGCACACCTGATTATTTTTAAGATGATTAGTCAGATGTACATTATATTAGTGACGGCACAGAGACGACTCAGACAGTAGTTTTAACTGTAAGATGAATAATAGGTACATTTATGTTCATGTTCTAAAACATTATTCTATCTAAAGTAACAGCTCACATGAAGACTTGTAGGAAAAGTGTCTGTTTTTATGAATAATTATTTGGTAAGAAAATGACCAGGTTGCAGAGACAGAGAGAGAAAAATAAAGACAAAGAAAGAAAGAGAGAGAGAGAGAATAGACTGTGTTGTTTTTTTCAGCTCTAATGCTGTAACATTGATCAAAAATGTTGCTCAGTTTTCCTACAGATATGTTTTGGATTATTTCAGTGACCATTTTCTTCTCAGGTTAGTGCTTCATTTTTATGTTAATAAATGGATTTCCTGTTTGGTCTTGAACTGAATTTTTTTTAAAATGTGCTTTTTTTTCTTTTGCTTTTTCGTGTAAGTTGATCAATGCGCCTATGCGGACGGTTTAAGAAGTTAAGAGTGGGTGTAGAAACCAGAATCTGCTGATGCCCATGAGTTTTAAAACAGTTTTCCTCCGTTTTGTTCCTCCTTCCAAAATTCCTTCTTAACCCCAACACAGGGATCAAACAGGAACATGACATGATGTGGCTTTGTGGGATTTCAATCAAGATGCATAAGTACTGTAGAGTCTCAATCTTTAAGATTTTAAATAATAAATAATCAAACAGAAAATTACTTTTTTTTACCACTGACACGATGCAGCAGCGTTCCTGGTTTAATACGTAATAAAAGGGTCCAAAGTAAATCCATCCCCTGACAGGGTCATGGGCTTCCAAGGCGTACTGCTGCCGAGAAAAGTGTTTGGATGTCTTGTTCAATTCCACAGAAGACCTACAGTAGAACAAACTGCTGCAAAAGATACTGCGGTTCGAGATAATTGTCTAAGAAGACACAGTGCATCACAGCTACTCTGACATACGCCAGTTAAACCTGCCAGATTGTACATATGACAGTTTTCTATTGATTTGTTTTAAAGCAGCACGCAGTGGCCAATAGTAGAGAAACTCACTTTAATCACTTCAGTTGATTATTTATTATCAATTATTTAGCAATTTAATGACTATGCAAAACATTTTTTGATAATATTTACTGTTAATTATATATATATTTTTTTTATTTGAAACATAAATATTTACATTTCTATCACTTTTCTCACTGTAGTATGTGGTGTAATGGCGTACATCCCTCATCGCTATCACTTTGTGAACGAGAATAAAACCTGGAGCGAAGCTCAGACTTACTGCCGAGACAAATACACTGATCTGGCAACCATCAGCAACATGGACGAGATGAAGAAGCTGAATATCACATTGATGAAGGAAACTGCAACGCTAGCTTGGATCGGTCTAAAGAGCGAGAGTGTTGGGAATGGAAGTGGTCTCTGGCAGACCAAACTTTCTACAGAGACGGAGACACTTACAGGAAGTGGAGTAGTGGAGAACCAAACAACCAAGGAGGAAATGAACACTGTGTAAATTTTGAAGAAACTGGCTTTTGGTATGACTGCGGTTGTGTCTTTAGGTTACCTTTTGTGTGTTATGACGGTAAGAATTCATCAACAGATGTTTCTGATGTAAAATTTATTGTTTTGACATTAATGAAACATTTCTAGATCATTTTTATTTCTTTTGTTCATTGATTGTCCTGATGTTATTTACTTACTGAATTAGCCAGAAATATTTTTTTCATAAACTGTCTTTTAGGAAAGAATACAAACTCTAGTAAATACATATTGATCAGTCAGTCAAAGACCTGGTATGAAGCTCAGACCTTCTGCAGAGAGAAATACACCGACCTGGTCAGCGTGAGGAACCAAACTGAGAATGAAGAGATCAGGAGTCTGATTCAAAGTTCAGTGAATAATAATGTTTGGATTGGTCTCTTTAATGACTCCTGGAAGTGGTCAGATCAGAGTAAATCCTCATTCAGATACTGGAGCTCTGACAAACCCAGAGATGATTTGAAATGTGCAGCAGTGAGTGGGTCTGAGCAACACTACTGGAATAATGTGAGCTGCACAGAACAACTTCCATTCATCTGCCATGAGAGTGAGTTTAATAAATAAATACATACATAAATCTTATTTAATATATATATATACACACACACACACACACACACACACACACACATCTACGTGTGTGTATGAATTATATATATATATTTTATCAAAAGCACTGTTGGTTAAAATAATTTTTATCCCTGATACTGTTTTTTTTTTTAGAATAAAAAACTATCAACGTTTTTTTTTTTTATATATAATTATTATAACAAATTGATTGTTAAAACAAAACTAGCAGGACTATGAATCTGCTTAGAAATTTAGGAATCCTCGAAAAATACATAATACACCACTTAGATCCCAGACTCCATTGCTGGTTTAATGTGTTGCTTTAAACAAGACAATACAAATATAAAATAAAGAATTTATATAAAAATTGTGTGTGTGCTTGTTTAAGAATTCCTGATCCTGATTAAAAAGAATCTGACCTGGTGGGAAGCCCTGAACTACTGCAGGAACCATCATCATGACCTGGTCTCAGTTGGCAGTGAAGAGATGCAGCTCTGGGTGAAGGACGTGGTTCGAAACGCCACCAGTGAACACGTGTGGCTCGGCCTGCGTCACGACTGTGCCCAGCGTATCTGGTTCTGGGTTTACGGAACGATGATCTGCTATCAGAACTGGGCTCCGGGGTACGGGACCTGGAATGAAGACTGCAGCCAGGAGAGGAGAAGTGGAGCAGTTCAGGCTGGAGGAACGCAGCAGTGGATCGATCTGCCTGAGAGCTACAAACTCAACTTCATCTGCTCTACTTATGATGGTGAGGAACTGTGGGCTTTTTCCATATTCATTTGGTTTCTTACAATATTTCTATATTGAAATTAATATTTCTTTCTCTCATTTACCACCAAGATCTGTTTTATTAAACATGAAGACTGAAGACATGTTGCGGTCCGTCACCTGAATATCTACAGCGCTCTCTTCTTTACAATCTTCAACACATTTGTGGTACAATGAATCCTGTTCATCCAGATCATTTCATTACATGTTTAATACAATATTCAGTCAATTCTATAGACTCCATGTAGCATGAACTTGTTCCAGAATGATCATTATTATCATTTCTTTTCTCATTATTACAGGGTTTTATGGGCAGTTAAGATGAAATGTATTCACCTGATTCTGACATTACAGCTTATTTGGGATTCACATTTGTATTTTCCTTGTGGTCAAATGTATTTTTTCTTTTTTTTTTTCGATATTGCAGAATCACATGATGGATATTTTATCTGGGCTTTTCTTTCTCAACAAATAAATAAGCAAGAATGACAACTACTGCTAAAACTGATACATGATAATAATAATTAATAAAGTTTATGAAGCCACTGTTCTACTGCGATGTTCTGATTATTTCTCAGTGATAAATCTCGTCTTAATGGTTTGACACTCTTCTGGTATCCCTGAACTCAGGACCATAGAGGGATTCTACATTTTTAGGTGTTTTTAAAGTGGTTTTTTTTTTCCGGCAAAACAAACAAACAATTAAAGAAACAAACAAAGAAATAAATAAATTATAAAAAAGACAAAATTGGTGCAAAGTTCACATTTAAGACCCTGTAAATTGAACTCTAGTTTATGGAAATTCTTGAAAATATTTAGCCTCCAGTTTGTAACACAAGCACAAACCTCACACAGATATAGCTTTCAGTTTACAGCATTTAGCAGACACACTTGTATATAGAATACAGATAAAATATCAAATGTTAAAAGTGAGACATTTTGAAATGTCATGCCATGTATCTAAACATGATCCAGAAGCGCAGGCGTTTCTCTGGGCTAAGGTTTATTTAAAATGCACTGTGGCAAAGTGGAAAACTGTTCTGTGGTCAGACGAATCAAAATTTGAAGTTCTTTTTGGAAAACTGGGACGCCATGTCATCCGGACTAAAGAGGATAAGGACAACCCGAGTTATCATCAGCGCTCAGTTCAGAAGCCTGTATCTCTGATGTATGGGGTTGTATGAGTGCGTGTGGCATGGGCAGCTTACACATCTGGAAAGGCAAGATCAATGCTGAAAGGTATATCCAAGTTCTAGAAAAACATATGCTCCCATTCAGACTTCGTCTCTTTCAGAGAAGACCTTGCATTTTCCAACATGACAATGCCAGACCAAATACTGCAACAATTACAACATCATGGCTGCGTAGAAGAAGGATCCGGGTACTGAAATGTCCAGCCTGCAGTCCAGATCTTTCACCAATAGAAAACATTTGACGCATCATAAAGAGGAAAATGCGACAAAGAAGACCTGAGACAGTTGAGCAACTAGAAGCCTGTATTAGACGTGAATGGGACAACGTTCCTATTCCTAAACTTGAGCCACTTGTCTCCTCAGTCCCCAGATGTTTGCAGACTGTATAAAAAAAGAGAGGACGCCACACAGTGGTAAACATGGCCTTGTCCCAACTTTTTGAGATGTGCTGATGCCATGAAATTTAAAATCAACTATTTTTCCCTTAAAATGATACATTTTCTCAGTTTAAACATTTGATATGTCATCTATGTTGAATAAAATATTGAAATTTGAAACTTCCGCATCATTACATTCTGTTTTTATTCACAATCTGTACAGTGTCCCAACTATTTTGGAATCGGGTTTGTACACTGGTACGCTAGATTACAATCTCAATATAAATATAACTCTTAAATTCTACAAAGCAAACTTGGAAAGTGCTAATTTAAGTGGTTCAGGAAGACTAAGGTCCTTAAAAAAAAAAAAAAATAGCATTCAGGGGAAGAGCTGATGGATTCGGATGTTGTAGAGAAGAAATCGACAGAAAGGAGTCAAATTAGCAACATGTGGGAGAAGGACATTTAAATATTCAAATATATTCCAGCTTATACACTGTTATAAAAACAATTCCTTTATGAATTAGTGAGTAGGAGCTGGAAAGTCAATTATGTAGCAAGAGTTGAAAATGTGATATTATAAAAAAAAAAAAAAAAAAAAAAAAAAAAAAAATTCAATTACAAATATTTTAAACTGTAAATCTACACAATGTGAAATTAGTTTTTTTTTCTTTGTTGTCTATACCAGGGTGTGGAAACTCATGCAAGTAGTTATTCGTTTGCTGTTTACAGCACCGGATCTTGGACAGCGAGGGTGTAGGAGGGTCTCAACAGGACAATGATGCTCTATAAGAAGTTATTTGTTCATTTGTTCAGGTGCACAACACAACACACACACACCCTGCTATAGCGGACCAGAGATACATGAGTATGGATATTGCCCTTTTTATGTATATATGTATATTTTTATAATCAGAGCACACCTGATTATTTTTAAGATGATTAGTCAGATTACATTATATTAGTGACGGCACAGAGACGACTCAGACAGTAGTTTTAACTGTAAGATGAATAATAGGTACATTTATGTTCATGTTCTAAAACATTATTCTATCTAAAGTAAACAGCTCACATGAAGACTTGTAGGAAAAGTGTCTGTTTTTATGATAATTATTGGTAAGAAAATGACCAGGTTGCAGAGACAGAGAGAGAAAAATAAAGACAAAGAAAGAAAGAGAGAGGAGAGAATAGACTGTGTTGTTTTTTTCAGCTCTAATGCTGTAACATTGATCAAAATGTTGCTCAGTTTTCCTACAGATATGTTTTGGATTATTTCAGTGACCATTTCTTCTCAGGTTAGTGCTTCATTTTTATGTTAATAAATGGATTTCCTGTTTGGTCTTGAACTGAATTTTTTAAAATGTTTTTTTTTTTCTTTTGCTTTTTCGTGTAAGTTGATCAATGCGCCTATGCGGACGGTTTAAGAAGTTAAGAGTGGGTGTAGAAACCAGAATCTGCTGATGCCCATGAGTTTAAAACAGTTTTCCTCCGTTTTTGTTCCTCCTTCCAAAAATTCCTTCTTAACCCCAACACAGGGATCAAACAGGAACATGACATGATGGCTTGGTGGATTTCAATCAAGATGCATAAAGTACTGTAGAGTCTCATCTTTAAGATTTTAAATAATAAATAATCAAACAGAAAATTACTTTTTTTACCACTGACACGATGCAGCAGCGTTCCTGGTTTAATACTAATAAAAGGGTCCCAAAGTAAATCCATCCCCTGACAGGGTCATGGCTTTCCAAGGCGTACTGCTGCCGAGAAAAGTGTTTGGATGTCTTGTTCAATTCCACAGAAGACCTACAGTAGAAAAAAACTGCTGCAAAAGATACTGCGGTTCGAGATAATTGTCTAAGAAGACACAGTGCATCACAGCTACTCTGACATACGCCAGTTAACCTGCCAGATTGTACATATGACAGTTTTTCTATTGATTTGTTTTAAGCAGCACGCAGTGGCCAATAGTAGAGAAACTCACTTTAATCACTTCAGTTGATTATTTATTATCAATTATTTAGCAATTTAATGACTATGCAAAACATTTTTTGATAATATTTACTGTTAATTATATATATATTTTTTTTATTTGAAACATAAATATTTACATTTCTATCACTTTTCTCACTGTAGTATGTGGTGTGTAATGGCGTACATCCCTCATCGCTATCACTTTGTGAACGAGAATAAAACCTGGAGCGAAGCTCAGACTTACTGCCGAGACAAATACACTGATCTGGCAACCATCAGCAACATGGACGAGATGAAGAAGCTGAATATCACATTGATGAAGGAAACTGCAACGCTAGCTTGGATCGGTCTAAAGAGCGAGAGTGTTGGGGAATGGAAGTGGTCTCTGGCAGACCAAACTTTCTACAGAGACGGAGACACTTACAGGAAGTGGAGTAGTGAGAACCAAACAACCAAGGAGAAATGAACACTGTGTAAATTTGAAGAAACTGGCTTTTGGTATGACTGCGGTTGTGTCTTTAGGTTACCTTTTGTGTGTTATGACGGTAAGAATTCATCAACAGATGTTTCTGATGTAAAATTTATTGTTTTGACATTAATGAAACATTTCTAGATCATTTTTATTTTCTTTTGTTCATTGATTGTCCTGATGTTTTTACTTACTGAATTAGCCAGAAATATTTTTTTCATAAACTGTTTTAGAAGAAACAAACTCTAGTAAATACATATTGATCAGTCAGTCAAAGACCTGTATGAAGCTCAGACCTTCTGCAGAGAGAAATACACCGACCTGGTCAGCGTGAGAACCAAACTGAGAATGAAGAGATCAGAGTCTGATTCAAAGTTCAGTGAATAATAATGTTTGGATTGGTCTCTTTAATGACTCCTGGAATGTCAGATCAGAGTAAATCCTCATCAGATACTGGAGCTCTGACAACCCAGAGATGATTTGAATGTTGCAGCAGTGAGTGGGTCTGAGCAACACTACTGGAATAATGTGAGCTGCACAGAACAACTTCCATTCATCTGCCATGAGAGTGAGTTTAATAAATAAATACATACATAAATCTTATTTAATATATATATATACACCACACACACACACACACACACACACACACACATCTACGTGTTGAATTTATATATATATTTTTATCAAAAGCACTGTGGTTAAAATAATTTTTTATCCTGATACTGTTTTTTTTTTTTAGAATAAAAAACTATCACTTTTTTTTTTTTATATATAATTATTATAACAAATTGATTGTTAAAACAAAACTAGCAGGACTATGAATCTGCTTAGAAATTTAGGAATCTCGAAAAATACATAATACACCACTTAATCCCAGACTCCATTGCTGGTTTAATGTGTTTGCTTAAACAAGGACAAACAAATATAAAATAAAGAATTTATATAAAAATTGTGTGTGTGCCTTGTTTAAAGAATTCCTGATCCTGATTAAAAAGAATCTGACCTGGTGGGAAAGCCCTGAACTACTGCAGGAACCATCATCATGACCTGGTCTCATTTGCAGTGAAGAGATGCAGCTCTGGGTGAAGGACGTGGTTCGAAACGCCACCAGTGAACACGTGTGGCTCGGCCTGCGTCACGACTGTGCCCAGCGTATCTGGTTCTGGTTTACGGAACGATGATCTGCTATCAGAACTGGGCTCCGGGGTACGGACCTGGAATGAAGACTGCAGCCAGGAGAGGAGAAGTGGAGCAGTCAGGCTGGAGGAACGCAGCAGTGGATCGATCTGCCTGAGAGCTACAAACTCAACTTCATCTGCTCTACTTATGATGGAGGAACTGTGGCTTTTTCCATATTCATTGGTTTCTTACAATATTTCTATATTGAAATTAATATTTCTTTCTCTCATTTACCACCAAGATCTGTTTATTAAACATGAAGACTGAAGACATGTTGCGGTCCG
>JBCEWE010001434.1:0-28257 GCA_039877035.1 Silurus lanzhouensis
TTTGGTTTCTTAACACTCACCCCATTAGCTTGCTGACAGCCTGGTAGTAGATGCTGTAGCTCTTATGGGCAGCAGTGGGGTGTTCCAGTAGCCCTCATAGGTCTTGTGTCTCCAATGGTGAAAGCCAAGAGCTGTGGACACGAGAAGCCGGGAACTCAGCGGTGAAGTAATACGGTGAGCTGAGCACAGTGGCGTTCTGGAAGTGGATGGGGATGGGGTAGCAGCGTAGAATCTCAGCTGTGCGCTGTGCTCGGCGAGGCCTCTCTTCCTCTACCACCACCTGATACACACTGCAACAACACAGGATGAAGTAGAAATGTACACTTTTTCGTTTCAAAAAAACATCTGACATCAAGGTTTGTTATAGGAAGGCAGTGAATCAATGGTTTTGTATACAAAATGACATTTTATACTGTGAAATATCTGTTAATCAATACAAACATTTGACTAAAAACATCCATTTTATATTCTGATAAAGCTAAACATATCACACAGTGTAAGACTCTATGCAAACACGCAGTGTAAGATAATGAGCACTGTTAATGTGTTAGAGAACACAGTGTGTGTGCAGTCATATAATCTCAGACTGTAGGTAGAACTATCGCTGTTAATATTTGTCTCCTCTTGTTGAGTCTGTGCAGTTTTTTACTAACTAGCCTATGCCTGGGACCTGGGGTGAGTAAAAAATAAATTGTGAGAAACAGCCTGCTTTCTAATTCTGAGTGTAGCTTTTCCCAGGGCCAGAACCATCTACAGTGAGGATTTAAATAGCATAGAATAAAAGCCTCTGGTATGAGACAGTAGTCTTGCTTTCGTCTTTTCGGATATTAGACTGCTGAACTCAGGCAATCGAGAATGAATATTGAGCTATAAAAAAAAAACAAAATGAGTCTACAAAAGCAAAGCAAAAAAAGAAGAAAAAATTCATATCAACATGCTGAAATGACGGTCAACGTGTAAGAAAAAGATCAACAAAGGAACAAAGAGCAGGATTGGTGATATGATATGTTGGATGTTGGGTAGGTGTATTCGCCCAGCGGATCAAACATTCCTGAGCCCAAAAGCCTGGTCTTTCCCACCGCAATAGAGGGGGATATTGGTTGGTGTTGAGAAGCCAAGACAAAATGAAATGGAGCTGAATTTAAAGGCAGGTTGGATTGATGTCTGGTTATTGGAAAGGGGACAGAAAAGCAAAGGTGAACAAAACTTCAGTGGAGTAGTGAATATGATTGGCTCTTCTTCTCCGACTCAAGTGAAAAAATAAATAAATCTGAAAGCGAACAGACCGTGAATTCTTTCAATAAAATATATCATATAAAAATACTAAACAAATAATAATACTATAAACAAATAAATAATTTGGATACTACCATAGCATTAACCATGTATTAACTTATTGTAGAAAATGCAGTTTGTCTTGTTACTTTGAAATTTGGGATCTACAGCTATTCCAAAGTCTTTATTAATCCCTAATTTGATATCCTGCATGAATAAGAATTTGGGTTTGCATAGTTTGTACATATACTCACTAATTAACAAGGCTCATCTGATAAATCCTACTGACAGTGAGAGTAGATCGGCTACAGCTAAAAGACAATAAACTATGTAAATGCTTAAAGCACTTCTCACAGCCTGCAACGAAGACTTTCTGCTGTGTCCTAATTGTGTTTTTACACGGACTGCTGCATTACGCGCATCTGCTTTGTTATTATACTCCCCAGGCATGTTTTATCACACCTTATAGATCTGAAAGCACATGTAGGACTAGAAAAACCTTGAAGCCATTTGAATATACACAAGAGACCCATAATGTAAACGCAAAGACAGGACTGAATATCTTCACAGCAAAGGTTTTTTATTATTTATTTATTCATTTTTATCTCAAACAAGATTCATTTGCACTTTTATATCTATTTAATAGTTGTGAAATGTAGTATTACCTTAGCCTGAACTATTACTAATAAATATGAATAGTTTCCAATTTGTTTCCAAGGACCGAATAAAATCTTTCTAAATCAGAGATTTTAGTGTCCGTATTTTGTAAGTGACACCCTGCACATTCTACTGTGACACATTATAAAAAAATTCCTGCACTTTGCGCATGCTGCCCTTTTGCTAAGCGATAACACAATACAGAGTGCCTGCTACAGTATTTAGTGATAAAATCTAATGTTTGGAAATATTAATTACAGCAGTATTGAACAGTGAGAATATATGTTAATTACTGTAGTGCATTGAAGAGAAGAAATGCCAGGACAGGGGCTATAGTGGAAAAAGAATAAAGTAGCTCCCATGGCTGAAAGAGAGAAAGAGTGGGGGGGAAGGGGGACACAAGTGTTTCATCTGGATTTAAGACCTCTTTAAAGGCCAGCCATTAGTTTTATTCTGTCTCACTGATGATTTACAGCTCTTTTTGTCCTACAGAGAGACCAACATCACTTCCAGTCTCTGGAGCAAACTCATGTTAATACCTCATACTGCCTGATTAGATCACAAACATGCTATAATGCAATAAGTCGGTGAACCAGGTGGAGCCATGCGGGAAACCTTCAGGATAAATGCAGTGTGATGAAATGCAAAAAGGGAAGAAGAATTGGAGTTTAAATCTAAAAACACAATATTAGTTTATCCAGGTGGAAATCAAACGTAACTGTGTACTGCAGAATTTTTATTTATTTATTTATTTTTTTATTAAACATGTTGATGATTTAGTGTTCAAAGTGCAAAATTCACCATTGATTTTAACACCACTTGGCAACAATGAACATGTAGCGAATAAGTGATTTTATAATACATTTTATTATGATAAAATACTGAAGTGCTTGTTATTATTAAACAGGATTTAAACAGTTTTAGTAGTTTGATATATTGATGCAATATGTGAGGTATTTGAACCCGCAGCCAGCAGCAGCTTAGATTTTTTTAAAGGTACGATTATTAAACAAATTAGTAAATAAATTAATTAAAGTGAGAAAAAAATTCCCTATACAATAATCCTACCTCATTTGTTCATGGCTGACTAATATAGAAAGCCCTAAATTGTCTCTTTCACAACAATCAATATGGGGTCTCCAGGAGCGGATTTTTATTTGCAGTATGCAGCTACTGTGGGAAATACCTTTTCCAGAAACACTGATTGGTTTTAGCTGTACTTTATCATTTAATTGGTGAACAGAGGTTGGACATGGCCTTGGAGTATTAGCTTTCCTCTCACACATTCCCATGCCCTCAAAAGGAGGGTCTCGGGCTTTATAGCCCTCTCTCTTCACAGATACCCAACACCTTCATCGGTTTTACTCAGCACATTTGGCCTTTGAGCAGCACTGCCTCAGAAACCGTCTCACTAATTAACACATAAACCAAAGCCATGGGAATGGGAAAGCATCCAGCTAGCATGCACTGCTGTAGTCGTTACACACACGGTACAAGTGTGACGGGATGTTTTGAGAGGCAATCAGTCCAGCAGAAAACAAACCATATAAAACTAACAACAACAGTAAGACGTACCTGGTAGGTCATTAAAAAGACACAGTTCAATGGAAGGGGATTAGAAGGTGCATTTTTGTTCCTGTGACCCCTGACACACCAATTAATCCTGCTCACACCATTAGAGCTTTGTAGGTCAAGTGACCAACTTCTAAACACAAGCTATTACCCACAGGCACGGTCTGAACTGAGACCAGGATTTTCTCTGAATGGACCATAGTGAAAGAGTTTTAAACACATGTGGAATCAGTTCTAGTACTGGCAACCTTAATAAAATATAATGTAAATATAGAACCTCACAAATGAGGTTCTATAATATATATATATTTTTATAAATTCACTTCAAGTAAAATAATTTTTTCTTAAACAACCGTGCCCTCAATTCTGAAATTGAGCCATGTACACTGCATTTTTTCTGTCTGTAGTAATACATATATGAATATAGCTGCTATCGCATCTCACCCAGAAGAAATGGGTTCTCTCAAGGTCTTTCTCATGTTCAAGGATTCTGTAAAGCGTTTTATATGAATGTCTATTGTTAATACTCTATACAAATAAAATGGAATTAAACTGAACTCTTTTTTAGATTGAACCAATATATATCCTTCGCTTGCACTCTGATGGAAAATATGTTGGAGTGATGGCTGCACTGAGAGACCTGAACAGCCCTTTCTGATGCCTGTAGAAATTATTTATACCCTTGTCATAAATGCACCCTGGAGACACAATAAGGAAACCACTCAGTTTAAAAGTCACTTAAATCTTCACAATTGCTGGGCGTCCCCTATGAATCCTCAGCAGGAAACTAGATTTGGGAGGCAACCAAAATACAATAGGAAATTAGAACATATCAGCTGTGATATGCTGTGATATGTAGTCATGTTATATGACATGAATTGATTGAGTGGCAAAACAATTTATTTCTAACTGGTTTTAATGCTGAAAACAGAGGTTGCGGTTCATACATTTGTTGGTCTTTATTCTGGTTAATGGGTGTGATTAATCTAATTGGGGAACACGTGGTGGAAATATTCCCTGGATTGAATGATACTCTTACTATGTGCGCACGGTTACACCTAAAGGCAATTTAAATTAGCCGATCCACTTACTGGCAAGTTTTGTGAGGTGGGAGGAAACCAGAGAATTCAGCAGAAACCACACAAAACTCTCCACACAGAAACTGGAGCATTGACACATCAACACTACTACTCTGTGTTCTGTGAAATCAAATCAGACCTACTACATTACAAATATTGTTATCAGTTACACCCTGCAATGGAATGTCATCTCATGCGTATAGTGTATAGGTATCCTTCCTCTTGCACAATGTTCCAGGTCTGCAATCGTTTCCAAGATAAAAGCTTACTGAGTACAAAAAATTCATAATATTATTTAGTTATTAATACTTCTTACTATTTCAACTTTCAACCAGAAATCACTTGTTAATACTTTAAATTAAAAAGATAAATTTTATCCCTAAACTGCAGGTGTAACAGTATATAACTCATATTTACCTCCATAACGAACAAAAACAGGAGAGAGGTTGTGGGCTGAACACGTGAAGCTGAACATATAATGTCTCAGTGTGTTTGACAAACTCTCTACTTGTCTTATGTCTTTTGCCATTACATGTTACTGTCTCCCTCTAGAGACTTCAGTAAAACAAGAACATTTACTGTGTTCTGCAAACTGTTGCCAAACACTGCAGTTACTCTACTGTGAAAATATGCCTATTCTTGTGGAAAAAGAGCAGACCCGGGGACATGGTGTCCCGTGGGAGAAATTGCAAGAACAATCCAGAAAACTACAGGAGTAATTGTTGCCAGAAATAGGCGAGTAAGCTTAGCGTATTCTTTTTCCTTTTCTCCTTTCTCTGTTTTCCATTGGACTTGGCTAAAATTAGCTTTCTTCAGTGACTGTAGTGATGCTAGCGCAGAGCTTTATGAATTCTTTTCTCTCCATCCTGCAAATAGGACTGGGGTTGGCACGAGGCTGTGTGGGAGGTGTGAGGCCACGACGTGCCCAACGTGGGAGACGGAAACATTAGTGTAGCACAATGTGAGTGACAGACGGGAAAGCTAATCCTCTTAGACTACATGAAGAGCTTTCCCCCGCTGGTATAGGCCATTGTACCAGCCTGTATGTAGTCCTGCCAGACCAGACATCAAAACGCAACTCATCATTGGGCACTGGCTCGGGGTGAATTCCACACATAAATACAGCGGGATGGTGACATGAAGCGAAAGCTGGCAAGCATCATTTACACACAGAAACACGTATTCAGTCAAGTCAGGAATATTTTTTGTTCCTACGCATTCTTACTGGAGGAAAATCATCTTAATAGTTGACATATTATGATCAATGCATTCTCTAAATAGTATCATAGTGAAACATCTGTTATTTGAAATACAAACACATGGTCCCTGCAAGCCTTGCACAGTTTCCTATGAGCTTAAAGGGTTTTTGTGTAGTTATGAGTACTTGAGTACGAGGTATAAACATAAAAATCATCAGCTATATTTGCACTGAAACCCAGATTTATTAAACCCCCAATACATGTAAAGTGTTTGATATGACATGAATCATTTTTTATCAAAGTTTATACATTAAAAGGAATCTCACTGGCTGGTTCTGTAAATGCAGATGGAAATGCTATAGCCATGTTGCAAATACAGGTGCATCTCAATAAATTATACTATCATTAAAAAGTTGATTTATTTTAGTAATTCAATACAAAAAGAGAAACTTGTATATTATTATTCATCACTGATAAACAGTGATCCACTGATAAAACGCAGTGGACCACTGATAAACAGTGGTCCACTGCGTTTTATCAGGTCCAAGGTCAGCACAGCCGTCTACCATTGATTGGCCAGCAAACTCACCTGACCTAAACCCCATAGAGAATCTATGGGGTATTGTCAAGAGATATGAGACACCAGACCCAACAACGTAAAAGAGCTGAGGGCCGCTATCAGACCAACCTGGGCTTCCATTAAACGCCTCCAGACTGATCGCCTCCATGCCACGCCGCATTGTTGCAGTAACTCATGCTGTGAGTGCAACAAACTGACTCACTAGCCCAGGACCTCAAAGTTCCTTTGTACTCGGCACAAAACAACTACGAATAAAGGTCTTGAATCCAAGGTTGTTTGTTTTACTTTTTAATCATGATTTTTAAATAAAAACAAAACAAAAACTTAGGATCTTTACCTTTCTAAACAAATAAACTGTGTAGTTCTGTGTAGTTCTGTGTAGTTCTGTGTAGGTCAAAAGACTGTGTTGCTCCTAAGTCCAGTGGCTTCTGACTGTTTTGCAGGGTTCTATCTCTTTTATACCAAATCTAACAGCCAATCAAATTACCTTATACTAGAACTCTTGAAATGGCTTCAACACATGCAAAGAGAGCCCCAACCGAGTATTGAGTTCTGTACATGTTCTTACTTTCCAGTAGTCCAACATTTCTGTGTTAAAATGTATTATTATTTTTTTTAAGTAATATTCTAATTTTGTGAGATACTGAATCCTGGGTTTTCATTAGCTATTAACCATAATCATCAAAATTAAAAGAAATAAACACTTGAAATATATCAGTCTGTGTGTGATGCCATATAAAAAATTTTTTTTTTTTTTTATTATTAAATTACTAAAATAAACTTTTTAATGATATTCTAATTTATCGAGATGCACCTGTATTGCAATTTAAAATTGCAATTTATAAAATAAAGCTTCTAGAATAGCCTTTATTTGTCACCTATACATTACAGCACAGTGTAATTATTTCCTTTGCGTATCCCAGCTTGTTTGAAACGTGGGTCAGAGTGCAGGTTCAGCCATGTTACAGCGCCTCTGGAGCACAGAGGGTTAAGGGCCTTGCTCAAGGCCCAAAAGTGGCAGATTGGCGATACCATCCCCAATCTTTCATCAGTAACCCAGCACCTTAACCACTGAGCTACTACTCCCCTACTCCCCATTTTTTTAGATTATCTACAAAAAAGGGTTAAATAACAGTTTGCAAATTTACCACATAAAGCTCTTGGATGAAGATTTTTTCTTTTTCTTTAAAATTATGCTTTACACTGCCTTTTTGATTTACATATTTTGCCTCTGATACACACAATAAAACCAACACTGTGCTTTTCAGTGCTTTCAAAATCCTGCCATGAAAAAAGGACCCTTTCAAATCTGCTTCTTTCATCAACCACTACTTCCTTCCTTTTTTCACATCTCTCCCCCCCCCTCTCTCTTTCACGTTCTCTGTACAGTGTCATTTCCTTCTCTGAGCTCAATGAATCAGGTTTTTCATGACAACCCAATAAAAGTCTAATTTTAGTTGCCTTCTATTGTTATATATTTTTGCATAACATTCCCCTCTCTCTGCGTGCACCCTGCACTGCCAGTAACGCTGCTCACTTCACATTAATTACTGACTACAAAACAACAAAGAAGCAGAACGCTCTAAATCCAACGCGTCTTTCTTTATTCATCACGTTCTTGATCATCAGTGTGATTCTGTCCTCATTCTGCCATGGTAAAGATGGACATTATAATGCCATGACACATTAGTTACTCAAACTGTCTGGAACAAAATAAGCTTGAGCCAAATCCTCCCTCGATGTGCAAAACACAACTGGGGCACACTAGCTGTAAACAAAAGCTGGCCTTATGGGGTAATCAACAAGGCCTGCAATTCATTAAGACTTGCTAACAGTAATTAAGACGACAACACTGATGCCAATGACAGGGTGACAACATGGCTGATGACTGCTGAAACTCCTTCTCCCCTTCGATTAAGATCAAGTAGAACAGCATGTGTGCTCAGATTAGTGGAAGATGACAGAAATTCTTTATTTTAGCACATTTCTAAGGTGCTATTACTCCTGACAGAAAATAATAGCATGTGTGAATCTAACATTACAACAACAATATAAAAGAGTGCACGATTTAGGTTCTTTCCTGAAAGGATCACAGCTCTCTCAGAAGTGTTGGCACAGATACAGAAAGGAACTCAAAATCTACCTTTATGCTTTAAAGTGCTGTCTAGAAAAGGCACGCCTTTAGTCAGAATTCTGTCTGTCTCCATTAAAACCACCGCAGACATCCTGGGAGTCCATGTAGCACTTTGAATTCTTCATGACAAAGCACAAGGTGCAAAAACTGCATTTGGGTTATTCATACTGATGCATTTAAACTGCCTTTCTGATTCAAGCCAACTATAACAAAAGCCTTTAACCAGAAAAAAAGTTCTACTAACTTTTGGCTCAGTGCAATGCAGGAGCACGTCCTGAATTGCCATTTGCTTAAAGTTTCTTGGTGGGTGGAACACTAGCTTATCGTATGTGTCTGTGATATCATGCATAAGACAAAGGAGGTTAGAGTTTGCCTTTGAGGTTTCAGCTGTTCGTGTGAAAGGATGCATTTTTTCCATGTGTCTCAGAGGAAGCATATGTTATCCTTCACCCTTCTGGCTGGTAGCTGCCATGTCATAAGCGAGAAGTCATAGTGGCTGGGATTTATGTCAGACAAGCAAATTAGGAGAGAAATGGGTTTAAAAAAACTCAAAGGAACCCTGTCAAGATAACTCATAACAACATGTAATGATGTGATGTGAAGCAACATGTAATAATGTGATGTGCAGCACCATGTAATGATGTTGATCTTTGGATGTCCATTTGACACCAGCAGGCATAGCACTTGTGTTGGCACAAAAAGAATATTAAACTGGCATGTCTTTTTTTTTGGCAGATAATGTGTGTAATGTGAAAATTCCTGTTTGTATAAAAAGTTGACCTACCTGACTGGTGCTCCTCTGCTCTGTGCAGGCTTCAGCAAAACTGTTACAGTGCTGTCTGTCTGGTTGAGTGGTGTCTCCTGATCATAGGCAGGCATGTGCGGAGCTGTCAGAAAGAGCATGCACATAAACATACACTCACAGACAGTTAACAGCACTAAAACAAGTTGCTCACACACACACACACACTCATATGCACACTATATGTGTCTTTGCCACAGCAGTTATAACCTTACACGAGATCTTAGTGGTAAACTGGGTGGAGGCTGGGGAACCGTAGCCTTTGACAGTGCTGGCTCTAATGGTGAATGAGTAGGTAGAGCCTGGGTACAGCCCAGTAAACACGTGAGACGTTTCATTACTGGGCTTTAACACTTTCCCACTCTGATTGGCCCGGCTGAACTCTGGGTCAAATGAGCTCACGGCCTTGTAGAATATCTGTGGGAGGGAGAGAGAGAGAGAGAGAGAGAGAGAGAGAGAGAGAGAGTTATGGTTTCATAAACATTAACATACACAACTGTTATAAACCCTTAATGCAGACCACATTACAAAAATAATGTATGATTCAAAAGCAATTTTGGGATGTTATCCAATGGCTGATTCGATTACCCAAAGCATACTGAGATGTCTCATAGTTTCAGTAATTTGTACTAATAATCTTCCCTTTATTGCGGATATCACATAATGATTATTTAAGACACAACTCCTGCCCAACTGCCTAATATCATAAAATGGTTCAGATGGTACCAATGCAACTATAAGATAGATGTAATGTTACCCAGAAGACCACTGTATTAATTATGATTTATTTTTATGGGATCTCCTCATAATTTTACAGAGGGTAAAATACCTAACCCCTCCATGTAAAACTAATCCATTGTTCATGTTGTGCTGTTTTAAAAATACAATAAAAAAAAGAATAAACTTATTAAGATAACACCTAGTCCTTTACCTTACACATTAAATAATGAATTATTCATATGTGTTTAATAGTTATGCCTCGGTTGGTGTTATTTTGCTCTGCTCTTGTCTCTTTTAATTAAAACTCTCACATCCACTGTAAGCTATAAATCTGTGTAATTATAACGATTTTGGTTAGTGGCAAATGTGCAAGATGTAGGACACCTGACAATGCTAAATCACAACTTAGCATGCTATCATTAAATGATAGTATCAGAAGCACTGATTTAGATTCGTCACTGGAGCTACCATGGAAGCATTCAAATATAAAAAATATTCTTGACTTGACTATAGTGGAGACCTGCCAACTAATCAGTATTCTACATAGCTATATCATCATTTGATATACTGTTGAGCATATACACAAATAATTCTGCTTAAAACGGATGCCTTACTGTGAACAGGACTATGTCTGGTAGCCACAACCCTGTTTAATTATAGTTAGACACATAAAGCGTCCTGAAAGCCAAATGCATGAAACGTCTAAGGCAATGAAGACCCCTGAGGACAAACAAATATTCATAATAATAATGCTTTCAGGGTCTTTGAAATGATCATAGTTAATTTATACTGTACACCTCTCTTTATTTTTTAATAGATGAGAGGAAGATCCTTCTAGTCCTCCTCAGTGAACTGTATCAATGTGGTTAAAACCTACATTTGAATAAATTGTTCCTCATGGTGGGTGGCCTCTCCATCATACTTTCATTCTGATTCCAATTAAAGAACACAAAGGAAGTTATAGGAGCAGCATGGATAGAAGCTGTCAGGTGTGAAATGCTAGTCAGCCTCCTTCCATTAAACTCCGGTGCAGTTGGGCATCTGGAAGCTTTCAAGCAACCATTCATAGTCAGAAAAAGAGCCTTTTGGTGTAGATCTGTCGGAACTGTGAGATGAATGGGGACTGGTGTGGTGATAAAAAAAAAAAAAAAAAAAAGAGTGCTTGTCCAAAAGGGTTTCATAAACTCCAGGATGATTTGTATGGAAGGCATTTGAATTATGCTTTGGCAAGGAAAGATGTGGAAATTCAGCAAAACATATGCCGCTATTTTTAGTGTGTTACAAAAAACTTTCTATTAAAGGAGCTTCTCCATTAGCAAGTGTATCAGTTCCCAAACCCCTAGAGTGCTATTGGCAATACGGATGCCTAGGCTCACCTCAGGAGCCTTTTACTACATTTACTACAGACACTATAGCAGACATCCACAAGAGAGAACCATTATGCATCTACTGAAACCAATTTCTGACTGTTGCGATGTTACTGTTAACGAAATGATGTCAATAGAAAATGCAACAATGCACTCTCTATGACAAATAACATGACGATTCTTTAAGGATATATTAGTAGCAAACGTTAATAGGCAAAGAGTAAATATTTGGAGCTGTTCCTGTGTGATTTAAAAAAAAAAAACAATGTGAAATGTCTATTTATTAAAGTTCAAACTTGAGGAAATTTTTTTTCTGTACAAAGCAGGTGTGTTATTTTCGCAACTTGCTGCCTTATTAATTAATGTACACAAGTGACTATTTTAAAATGGGCACTTGTTCAAATTCAACAGTCACACAAACTATAAGCTTTTTTAGACTCTGTTTGTTCTTTCATTATTGCTACCATATTTGTAGCTGCTCTATGTGTGTCATGTGCTGTTCTCTTGTTGGTGGCTTTAAGGGTTTAATAAAAATTATCTAGTTTTAAAAACCCATCTGTCTTTAGCCATATTGGCACAAATTTGATCAAAGTCGCTAATCTCAAATTAGGACCACATACTTCTTTGACCATGAAATAAAAATGAAATATGACAACATGACATGAGTTGCCCAGCTAATCACAGCACAATCAGTTCTTAAAATTAGATCTAAACAACAAAATGGTCCTTGGACCAAAAAATGTGCTTATATAATCACACCAAAATGTCATATGAACTATAGAAATGGCAGAAATCTATCAGACTTTAATGAGGCGGAAAGCCTTGATTTATCCCTTTTCTTTAAAACTGGAGCGGATCATACTCGTGACACGGTCTAACAGGCAAGAGACGTGACAGAATATAATTTCATAATGTGAACGTGACAGCTTAATTGGGAGAATTTTCACAAATGAAGTACTGCTACAATGGCTCTTTTGAATTGCTACATTGTGTGGAGTTCCAAAGAGTACATCAAATCATATGGTCCTCGGATGCACACAAAGTTGAACATGACAATAAAGCATACACTTAAAAAAAAACTTAAGGTAAACCTTTACAATGAGGAGACTCTACTCCGAAGAGTATCCAGTGTGTAACCTTTTGCAGCTTTACTTCTAAGTGCCTATATAAGATGCTTATTTTGGATAAAGAATGAAATGTGCTTTGTCTTGCCCAATGTTTACCCATAATAACCCATAGTAATGTGTGATGAATTGCTCAGGTATGCACTCGTCACTTTACACTTGTGTTTTTATTGGAATAAAACACTAAAAAACTCCCAGAGGAAACATGTGGCAATGTCACATCATCTCTAAATGCTTTCACTGGAATAGTAAACTGTCTTCAATGAGCTGGAATATTCTTTTCCTTGAACTTTATTTTCACTCAGACCCAAGTCTGCTGTCAGACACAAGTCAGACAGCAGACGAGCGAAAGGTACTGTAGATAGATGGGTTATATTGCAAATGTAGGTGTTAGAGACACATTAAAACTGGACAGAGAGTGAGTGTGACACTGTGTAGTTTATGGAGATGATATCGCGCTACACACTGGCAGTTTTGCGGTCGGATTAGCCATATCACAGGCCTTCAGCTGGTAATAGATTGTGTTAACAAGCTCCTGAGCATTGAGGGCTTATGGTTATTAGGTTAGATTTATTAGTCAATTAAGAGCCTGGAGTAAATGAAGGATGGAGGAGCTGAAGGCAGCATGGCAGGCTAAAGATGGATGTGTCGTGTGGAGTGGTTGGAACTGGGGAAGACTTACTTCATACTGTTTAATGATTCCATATGTCTGGATAGGCTCTCGCCATTTAAGAGCGATCTTCTCTTCATATGTGCTTCCCTGGATAGACTCGACGGGCACGGCACCTGGTACTGAAATTTAGAATAAATAAATATTGAAATGAAATATTCACTTAATCATATAGATTCATACTGGGGAATATAGACTTTCTCATCTTCTTCTTCTTCTTCTTCTTTCGGCTTCTCCAATTAGGGGTCGCCACAGCAGATCATCCGTCTCCACAACCCCCTGTCCTCTAAATCTTTGTCTGTCACACCAACTACCTGCATGCCTTCCTTCACCACATCCATGAACCTCCTCCTTGGCCTTTCTCGTTTCCTCAGCATTCTTCTACCAATATACCCCATGTCCCTCCTCTGTACATGTCCAAACCATCTCAATCGAGCCTCCCTCACCTTGTCTCCAAAACGTCCTACATGCGCTGTTCCTCTAATAAAATCATTTCTAATCCTGTCCATCCTCGTCACTCCCAATGAAAACCTCAACATCTTTAACTCTGCTACCTCCAGCTCCACCTCCTGCCTTTGCCACTGTCTCTAATCCATACAACACCTCAGGTCTCACCACAGTCCTATAAACTTTCTCTTTCACTCTTGCAGATACTCTTCCATCACATATCACTCCTTCCACTCTTCTCCACCCACTCCACCCTGCCTGCACTCTTTTCTTTACTTCTCTAATAAATATGTACTTTCTCATGCTATGAATAAATACTCTCCTACAACCCTATCTTAGACAAAGGACTTCTCACTTTTAATGTCATTTTGATTACAGGTGCGATCACAATAATTACATATAACTACCCATCTAACAGCATGGTGAAATGAAATATTCAATTATCCAAAGTTCTTTTAGCTCTCACTCTGCAAAACCTTCTCTACATATTTCCCCTGACCTCGGGATAACCTTGTTGTCTTGTTACAGACTCTCCGTCTTAACAGACTATTTCTTACCAAAGGCAGTTTCATAACAGACTAAAATAAACCAAAGGAAAGAGTTTTGCTCGCACACCATATACACCACAGCAAAACAAACCACCACTCAGGTCAAGGATGGATCAGAACGACCAAATACAACAACAAAAAAAGAAGCAGAATTTTTCATTTCCGTAATCAAAGTGAAAGGTCATTGTTTATTTGCTCTCTCTGAATAACTAAGATGTTCAACAGGGAGCTGCTATCGTAATTGGTGCAATTTATAATGCTCAATATCTAACCATGATTTAGATGGAAAGTCGATACCCTTTGAAACCTTTCGGAGCATAAAGTTCAATCGCTATAAAATACATTAACTCGGGCAGTTACTATTAATCTTACAAAAATTTTTATCCAAACTCTTAAACTTGTCTTAATTGAAGAGCATGAAGTGGTTAAATAAAGCAGCAGTGCCACTTAAATAGATAATCATTAAGGGACATGAAAATTTCATAATCCAAAAAAAAAGTTAATTAAACAATTTACCATCCTCGTCTGTGAGAAGATCCAGCTCCTGACTCTCCTTTTCACCCTCTCGGTTTCGCAGCACCAGCTTGACGCTGACGTTGGTGTAGGGCGACAGGTTACGGATAGTGTGTTGCGGAGTTGGGCTTTGAAGCTCGTAGCACACTTCCTCTCGTTTTTCCTCCTTGCCGTTCACTTTGTAGCGGTACTCCACTGTAAGGTTGTAGCTGTGGCATCGGGTCACGTTGTAGCCGAACGGCTCCCAGCGTACAGTGATCTGCCTGGATTGGATATCCACCACCTCCAACTGTCGAGGGCCGTGCATGGGGTCTGAGAGAGGAGGTGGTGACAAATCATTTATTACTGAGATATTAAAACACAGCGAATTTCTCATGAAACAATACAGGTTCAAAAATAACATCCGATAAAACCTGCTCATTATTGAAATGTTTTATGTAGCAGTTTGAAAATATATTTATGCTATTTAATGCACATTGTCTGTATTCTGACTATTGCACATGTATAACCAGTTTAGGGATTTTGTATTGGGATTTAGATTTTTACTTTTTTGTGCCTCAACAAAAGATGCAACACACTGTTGGCCAGGAAAAACTAAGCAGCTAATAATCTCATTATTTACAGTACAGTGAAAGGCTGAGATGATGGATATTGTTCCATGGCACTTTCCATGGCATTTTTATAATCTTACATGTGAAAAAAGTCTTTACTGGTTATGTCTCACTTGACTGACTTGCTTTTCCCATGATTATTATATTATATATCCCAATACATTATATCCCAGTATTTAATACAAGTCATGAATTTATATATACAATCCCCAGTAAATGTTTGATCTTATTCATGGTGACTGGGCCTGAGACAGGAATACATGCTGGATGAGATGCCAGTCTAACACAGAGCACCATGCACACACATTCACACCTGTGGGTAATTCTGCGAAATCAATCCCTATTCTGATTGGACAGATGGAAATTACCAGTAGATCTGCAATATTTGTTTATCTTTCATGCAAGTGTTGCTTTCTACTCTATACCTGGTTTGATCTTGAAAGGTTACTGCCAGTGTACCCTTCTGAATCATTTTCCCATATCCTCATGTACCCATATTTAAATCAAATCAAATCAAATTAAATTTCACATACACATACATACAGGATACGACATGCAGTGAAATGCTTATTACGGGGGTCCGGCATGAGGAAAAAAATAAACCAAGAAAAAGAAGGCAGATAAATAAAGTATGAACTATATAAAGTATATAAAGATATATATGAGAAAAAAGGTGTATATACAAGGTTTGCTGATATGCATATGACAGTAAACAGTAAAACAGTAAACATTTAAGTTGGTTGATGTGATTGTCCTTAAAGTAATAAAAAAATATATATATTGGTTTCCTCCAACTTCACAAACAAATGCTGGTAAATGGATTGGCTTTATTAAATTCCTAAGCATGAATAAACGTGTTTATGTGTGATACTCGCTGATCTGGCATCCATTAAGGGTGGATTCCCGCTTTACGGACAGCGTTTCCAGTGAAATTAATCTCATGTACTCATGTAAAAAGTTGAAATTAATGCAGCAGCAACATATTTCCACTTTGCTACCTTTCATCAATGCAGATCTAAATTAATTTTTCTCAACCAGACCCTCAAATCTTAAATTGACACGTTAAACGGTACCCTTTCTCTGTTGGCTTAAGGAAGGGCTGCTACAATAAGAGTGTTGCAGCCGTTTCCCCTTCCTAGGCCCGGTTGGATGAACCCTGTCAGGGATCAGCGCTCATTTGCAGAAAACGTCTCCTGGGCAGACAAGCAGCTCAGGTTCTTCCCACCATCAGGTCTAATGAGAGACACATGCTGCCTGCACACACCTAGCACAGGCTCCCAGAGGAACTCCAGGTCTGGTAATAGGATCAATTTCCATCCTGGCTTCAATTTGTGGACCATTTCTGAGGAATTTAGCTCTAAAACACTACTTGCAGGGTATCTGGCTCTCACATACTGTAGACTGCTATTTCAACGAACAATGGGATGCACCACTAAGGTAATCTGGTGTGCTAGTAGTACACCCTGATGAGGACTGACGAGATCTAACAGCCTCTTGCACCTTGTTAAAAGTTGTCACAGGGACAAAGCAGTAAGGTGAAGCAATATCACATAAGCCTCACAAACACTCCATGAACAAGAATATACAAATCACAAAACCTAAAAATAATTTGTTTCTGTGTTTCCTAACATCCCTTATCAAACATTACAATCTTTTTTTATCTTTATCAAACACTTGATTAAAATGCTTTACATATGAAAATTCAATTCCTCTGTACGAATGTCTTAGAGGAGATGTCTTTATATATTTATTCAGAACATGTAGAACCTAAAGATTAAAACAAGAAACTAGCAATGGGAAACTTTAATTAGAGTCCTTGTAATAAAGCTCTGAAGAAGACTGTTACGGCATCTGAGGATATTTGTAGTGTGTAGGTAAAACGTAATGAGAGGACATGGCATTAATCACAAAAAAACATGCAATTCAATTAAAAAGGTGAAAGTAATCCAATAATCACTTTCAAGGTAGTAGTTAATCAACACCGAAACAGAATTAGATACATCTAGTAAAAAGGGTCAGTGAATATTGGATTTATTTATTAATTTATTTTCCATATATCTTTCCAGGTTGGGGATCTCCAGTGGCGACAGGCTGAGAAAGTCAGTCCTGACTATGCTATACTGTACCTGGCTGTAGATACTACAGTAGGGCCTCTGGGGATCCCCCAGGTATTCTCAGGCTACCGGGGTGATCTTTCCAAAAGGTCCTATCCTTGCCACTGGGTCTTTATCTAGAGGTATATTCCTGACACAGCTCTTGAAGCTGGCATGCTTTTTTTAGATAACAACCTCAACTGTCTGCTCTCCATTCAGAGCTGAGAAGAAGCAGCTCTAGTTTAAAGCACTGATAAAGTCAAAATTTTGTTGCAATTTTTTTTGCTACACACTAAAGTGAAAATATTTATTGGTGAAACACTTTTTATCGTAGTTAGTTGTTTTTAATTGTTTTACAAATCAAATGTTCAT
This sequence comes from Silurus lanzhouensis, assembly GCA_039877035.1. Taxonomy (NCBI): domain Eukaryota; kingdom Metazoa; phylum Chordata; class Actinopteri; order Siluriformes; family Siluridae; genus Silurus; species Silurus lanzhouensis. Next base: position 17,764 of record JBCEWE010001434.1, read on the forward strand.
GAATTCATATGAAGAACAATGTCTATTGTCTACTACAAAAATTTGACCTGAGGGTAAGTGTCTACGTTTTCTTGTCTCAGGTTAAGATTTGTACTTTGTTTTTTTCTTTAAAAAAAGAAAGATACAATGAAATGATGAACATATTGAAATACATTTTGGATTGTTTAAAATTTCAGTTTCAGTTAAAAAATAAGGAAATCCTGCTGATCACCTTTTCATCCTCTATCACTTTAATATATTTAAAAATCACATCTTGATCCATATCAGCAGTGCATCAGCCACTAACTACGATTTTGATCTACCCCACAATCACTAACAAACACCTCGGTTATTTTTTAATTTCAACTCCAAAATAAAATTAAATGATGGAAAAAAAAAAGTTAAAGGACAAATACAAAACATTATGCATATTATTGTATATACAGAAGAAATACAAAAAGTTAAATTGTTAGAAGAAAACATATTTAAATTGTTATTTATCAGAGACTCATTAGGTGTTAAAAAGCACTGATAAACGGGAGAATCAGTTCTCCTAACGCATTTCAGTGAAGGTCACGTTTCTCAAACACTGTTTGATTAATATAACTGTCATCGTCTGCATACATGGAACAGGTTCTTATAATAATAATTTACATGGAAGTGAAAAAAAAGAGGATGGTATAATTCATTCAGAGCACAGTAATCAACATCGCCAATCCCAAGAGAGCAGCAGCATCTTTCTGTGTTCATTGAATTCGTATAGAGCAGCAATTTCCGCACACAAAGAAACTCAAAGTTCCTTTGCCTGCTGTTACGCCACAAGGAAAGAAGTGTCTTCGGTGAACTAAGTGCAACCGTGGGTTTGCAGCCTTTTCCATCACAACAGAGACGCTGATGCTGGAAGAACGGAGATGGCTTTCTGAGCAGGTGCGTGATTGGAAAATGCAAACAATGCCTTTTCTGTTCCTGCAGCCTTTGATGGCACTCCACAAAAGCCCATGACTACAGTCAGATGAGGGTTTGAGAAAGCCTCCCAGCATGAGAGCCAGGCCTTGTGCTCTTTGAAATGCTTTTGGCTTAGAATGGCAACAAACATCATCTCTAACTAAGCGGACTACAGCAGACGTTATATCAGACTGCAACAGGGAAACGGGTTAAATGAAACAGCTGGCATGAGATCTATATGTAGAGACATGCAAATTGGCTGCTTGTTAAATCCAAACACTGAGCTGCATTCAAATGTAAAATTCGGTGCCAATGACAAGGTAAGGAGAAGCGTAAATTATACTGCCAGCCGTGCACAAGTTCAGCTTGTCATATTGGAACCGAAAAATCTAAAAGAAATGCTTATATGTACAGCATATTTGGTGGCATTTGAAGTTTTAGGTAAAATTACCAGAGGTCTTCTTCTATTTTGTGCAATGTTATGTACAGCATTAGAAAGTGCGTGTGTGTGTGTGTGTGTGTGTGTGTGTGTGTGTGTGTGTGTGTGTGTGTTTGTATATATATATATATATAACTCTAAATAACTGGCAACAAAAGTGAGTACACCCTGAGTGAACATGTCAAAACTGTCCAAAGTGTCAATATTTTGTGTAAGCACCATTGTTATGTAGCACTGCCTTAATCCTCCTGGGTATGGACTTCACCAGAGCTGCACAGGTTGTTGCTGGGATCCTCTTCCACTCCTCCATAATGACATCACAGAGCTGCTGGATGTTAGACACATGATGCTTCTCCACCTTTCACATGGGGATGCCCCACAGGTGCTCAATAGGGTTTAGGTCTGGAGACATACTTAGCCACTCCATCATCTTCACCTTCAGCTTCCTTAGCAAGGCAATTGTCATCTTGGTGGTGGTTTTGGGATCAATATTATGTTAGAAAACTGCGTTCATATCCATGTTTCCCTCAATGAACTGAAGCTCCATGCTTGACTGTAGGCAAGGCACAATTTACTTGCTACTCCTCACCAGGGCGACGCCACACATGCTGGATACCATCTGAGCCAAACAAGTCTATCTTAGTCTCATCAGACCACAGGACATGGTTCCAGTAAATCATGCTCTTAGACAACTACAGAAGAGGCTCCTTCTGGGACAATGGCCATGCAAACAGACTTGTTGCTGTGTGTGGGGTCTGGTCTGAGCACTGACAAGCGGACTTTCTGCTTCTGCAACCTATAAAGCAACGCTGGCAGCACTCATGCGTCTGGTTTTTAAAGCCAGATCTGCACCTTACACACAGCATGAGGACTCAACTTCTTTAATCAACCTTTGTAAGGCCTGTTCTGTGTGAAACCCGTCTTGGAAAACCTCTGTATGACCCTGACCACTGTACTGTAACTCAGTTTCAGGGTGTTACTAATCTTCTTATAGTCTCGGCCATCTTTGTAGAGAGCAACAATTCTAATTCTCAAATCCTCAGAGAGTTTCTTTGCCATGAGGCGCCGTGTTGAACATCTAGTGTTCAGTATGAGAGAATTTTATTCAAAGCACAAAATTTTAACTGCTCTAATACAAGATACACAAATTTGCATGGTCATGTCAAGCAGACAAAAACAAGAACATGATGAATAGGACATGTGGCTTGCATGATTAAATAACGTACAGCTGTCATCACTTCGGGTGTACTCACTTTTGTTGGCAGCTATTTGTTCAGTTATTTTCAGATAATAGTAAATCTGTACTGCTATACAAGCTGCACATTGACCACTCTAAAATATATCCAAGTTTAATTTCTATAGTATTAGTATAGTATACCTGCATATCGCATAAAGTATATGAGTAGGGAAAATGGGGAAAATAAAGTGTACTGGCGGTAGGTGGCAAGTAGCCTCTGGTTGTGAATGGGTGAGTGAGTAAGAGAGTGAGTGAGTGAATATGTGTGTGTGTGTGTGTGTGTGTGTGTGTGTGTGTGTGTGTGTGTGTGTGTGTGTGTGTGTGTGTGTGTGTGTGTGTGTGTGTGTGTGTGTGAGAAGCCCTGTGATGCACTGGCCTCCCAATCAATATCGTCATAAATAGTTTTCCATGAGAGAGTCTGACCAGGATAAAGAGGTTACCAAAAATGTATTAATGATGAATTAATAAAGCTCTACAGCGTAAGACTATCTATTAGAACCAAAAATATTTAGTAAAGAATTGAGCGAAAAACTGCTTAAAACATTGAATTTAGTATAGTAAAAAAAACCATATTCGACTTTCTTTTCATTTCACTCTTTTTACTGTTTCATTCATATCTCCATCTCGAACATCAATAAAAGGATAGTGCCATATAGCGTGTAGTGGGAGAGTGGAAATGAAGAGTGTGAATGAGAGAGGAGGTCAGCCTGGATAGCCTGTAATGGCTGCCACCTGCTTTTGTGAGATGATGGCAATGGGTCTGATTGAGAGGTGACTTGGGGAGAGGAAAGTGCTATCTGCAGAGCGAGCGGGTGAAATTCCATGGCTGATTTTGAAAAGCGGCGATGAGTATGAAACACTGTGCATTACACAAATCCTGAGAAATGAGAAAGAGAGAGATGGGGAGAGAGAGAGAGAGAGAGAGAGAGAGAGAGAGAGAGAGAGAGAGAGAAAGAGAGAGAGAGAAAGAGATTACTGCTGCAGTGGACGAGAAAAGTTTCCCCATTCAGGACAGAGTGATATAGACACTGAAGTGCACATTAGCACATTTACTGATCTGAATCCAGAACTACTGGCACCCTAGCTAGGCAACTGTGTACGTTTTCACTTCCCATCTATATAATGACACCCATGAAATCAGCAGGAGTTGAGAATGGTAAAGTGATGGCAACATTTTTCATAGAAAGTACACTTAACATCTTGAATTTTAAGAAACTAATTGACCATACACTTACACTAAAACTAACATTTTTTGGTTTATGTGATGAGGCAAAGAAGAAAACAGGCTTTCTCAATGTAAACTATTACATTGTTAGTTTAATGTTATATCGTACCATACTGCACTATCCTGAATGAAATTACTACTTTATCTGTCAGTGAGAGTTATCTTAAAAATAACCAAAAAAGTAATAGTATGCACTGGCAAATTGTAGATGATTAAATCTAAAATAAATAAATAAATAAATAAATAAATAAATAATTAAATAAATAATTAAAAAGATTATTAGTCATAACACTGCAACCCCCACCCTTTTTTTTTTTTTTAAACTCCCTTCATAAATGCCTAGTGTACTGAGCACACCAATAACTCACACTATTCTGCTGGATAACCTTTAACCTCACCAGAGCATCTATAAGGCCAATGAGGTCACCTCTATTAAAATATATCACAGAGGGCATTCATGGAGTCACTCAAAACAAGTTACACATCATAATTACACAAGAGAGGCTATTTGGAGGCCGTGCTAAAGCCAGCAGCTCAGACTGGAGCAGAAAAATGTGCACTGCATAATGTCATGGGAGGTTAAAACAGATTACTGTGCAATCTTTCATCACAAAAGCAAAAAAAAATACTCTAACAAATGAGCATTTATGATTTACCTGATATACTATATAGTCAAAAGTTTGTGGACACCCGACTGTAAGATTAATTTGCTTTTTGAACATCCCATTCCACATTTATTCCCCATTTGCTGTTATATAACCTGCACTCTTTTGCGCAGCTATTCCAATACATTTCTTTAGTGTGTGTGAAATCATCCAGTCACAAGTTCGTTGGTAATCAATAGTAGGGTGTGGAGGCTTGGAGTGTAGTCAGCGTTCCAATTCAATCCAAAAATGTTCAGTAGAGTTGAAGTCAGAGCTCTGTAGCATGTAAATCATGTCTTCTGGTTTTGTGCACGGGGGATTGTCATGTTGGAACAGGTTTGGGTCTTCTGGTTAAGAGAGAATGAAATGGTACTGAATCCAAATATGTCCTATTTAATTATCTGCCTCCAACCTTGTGCTAACAGTTTGGAAACAACCATATAAGGCTGGAAAAATCAGTTGTCCCAAGTCCATATAGTGTATTTGCTTGCAGGAAAACCTACAGTGTGTAGTTAATCTAAAAACCCAAAAACCATTTCAGAATGGAACCCGAGAACCATTTTAGAGGAAATGAGTGTGGTGCTGTAAAACAATGTTGAAGCAATGTATACGTATGCTGCTATTAGAATGGAATACAAGTCTTTCCACTCTATGGACTGATGGATTTGAAGAGAAATATAACTAAAAGGTTGACTAACTGTATTACATATCATTTCTCATATAACATGTTTCTAATTTCCACCCCTCAAAAACACCACAGTAATCAATCTACACTTTCACATATACCTGGACTGGGAAACATCTCAATTACATTTTTAAGCCATTGATTTCCTCCCTGCTTTCTCTGCTGGTCATAACTCACAGTGACAAAGAGTAAAGTGTGTAACAGCCTATTGATTAGCCTAAGCTGTGCAGCACAAAGAAAAACTCCACCAGACAAATTGTTGTTTATTTACACACATTATCTTTCGCTGATGCCCTCTTTTTGTGTTTGTGTGTGTTTGGAAGGAAGTTGGAAGAGAAGAGTAAGAGATAGAAAACAAGAATGGTTTCTGTACACAGTGTGAAAGCCCAGAGAATCTGGTAGACTGCTCACAAAATCTCTTTTTGGTCTACAGAGAAATATAGCCAATCTCCTTCATTCACATAAAAAACACATACACCAACACATATGCATATAAGTCCTGCATTAAGAGGCACTTGATTGGTGTCAAAGTGCAGCTTCAAAATGTTTCACTTGCATATTTATACATATTTACTGCATATTGCATATTTCCTGAGTCAAACTTGATTTTATTTACTTGCCTTTTTATCAGTACAGTAAATTTTGTGAGGACCAATCCTACAATCTTAAAATTACACAGGTCTAAAAAACACAAACACATGCCGATGCACACACACACACACACACCACACACACACCTTCTGCTTATGGAAGCTCTGTATTCTGTGTTAAAAGGAGTCCTAGCAGGCAGTGTGGATGCTCTGCCCTGCAATTCTGCCCTGTGAGAAGATGCAAATGACCATTCGACCTGGCATGCCTAGCAATATGGCCATAGTTTTCAGAAGTACTGCTCTCCAAACAGCATTACAACACAACAATAAAAACGCCCACATTCCCCTAACTGAAAATGCCTTTGGATTTGGAATATGGTTAAAACTTTCTGAAAAGTTACACACTTTTTTCTTTACAAGTTGGTTCAGGACCAAAGGCTAGTATGGAGATTGTAGCTTTGTAAGAAAAATAATAAAATGTCTTGAAATCACATTTTAATCCACATGGAATCCCATATAAACATATATAACACATCCACACATCCACATTTTTGGAAGTCACATACTTTTATTTGTCACATTTGTAACCCAAGACTTCAATCATTGAGCCACCACTGCCCTGGTAAAACAGTATCAAATCAAACTAAACTCTAATTCAGTTGATAAACACACTTACTACTAATGACAAGCAATAACTAGTGTTGTAAAATCACTACTCAATGACAATATCAGTGCTTAGTGCAAACTTGTGTTTTAGTTCCTTGTGCATTTTTGCATCAGCTCTTGAGAATGGTGAGTGAGTATAAAGCCGGCCAATATATATCCAGAAAGGACGCTTAAGACCCATCATGAAACAGCTTGAATGGCTTCAATCAGGAAAGGACCAATCTGAGCTCTCGTTCGGGTAATAGCTTCAAGGATCTGACACTCTTCTGTCATGAAATTGAGGGTGAGGGGTCAAGGTTGACTGAGAAGTGAAATTACATTATGCCTTAAGACTTAGCTAAGGGGCTTTGCACTGACACCCATCATAAATTCTGTAATGGATAGCAAGGAAACTGGATTTTTTTATTATCCCGTGCTTAGAAAGAGATGGTGGACATGTAGGTGACAGATGATGTCCTCCATATTTTGCTGAAGACAGATGTGAGAAGAGGCTAATAACCAAAAGACACGGTCAGCGTAGTGGTTTTTATTGCCTGCGAGTTTCAGCACTGAATTTTCTGTTCAGGTTAAGAGCCACTGAAATATGGATTGCTTAGTATTTTATTCAGTGGATATATCACATTTCTGCCAATGCAATCAAATAATTCTAATTTGACATTTAGGTACCAACTATTCACATCTACCAAAGACTTGACATTTAAATAATGCTGCCTCTCATTAGCATCTCATCATGGCCTTTTTGAACAGTGGTAATGGGTTGCACTGGCAACCTTTCTTCATTGAAGCCTTAGCTGTCCACTACACAAGTCGAGGTGAGTCATGAGAAAGAAAACTGGAGTTTCAATTTTACCATGAACATGCAAGAGTAGAAAAGAATGCAATAATTCTGACTTTTCACTGACTACCTGCTCTGAAGCCTCTGAATTGCCCTAGTGATGTACGGAGAGCACTGGGACAGAATAAAGGTATTAGTCCTGGATGAAGGAGAACAAATGGGCCGTGGATGTGGACATACTTTTTTATCCTGAATATATGTCGGGTGATTTAATTGGCACAGAGAGATAAAGAGATGTTATCGTCTTTTTGTCCTCTTCAGCATGCCAGAACAACACTTGTGGTCCAGCAGATCAATGCTTGCTTCATCAGGCAAGGCTTTCTCTAGGATTGTGATCTAGGTGCCTTGTGAAAGTGCTCTGCTAAAACAATGCTAAAGATTTATATTCATTTATAATTTAGCTTTATTCTGGTACAGAAACCGACCCGAGGTGTAGGAGTGAAAGCTAAGTTATAATTTTTTGGTATGGATTTAGACTCATTTTCTCCCCGAACTGGTAATTTCCAACCCACCAGCTAGCACTCCCTTATTACACGACAGCTATCAAACAGCGGATAGCAGTCATGTGTTGTCTAAAACCCACGAACCAACTGCAGTTTTTTTAACTGCTGTGTCACAGAACAACAACAAAAACTGTGACCCTCTTTCCACATACATAAGCTAACAGGCAACAATAAATGTTTAACGTCACTTTGATTGAGCAGGACGATCGTGGAGAATGCCTTGTATATCTTCCACTCAAAATCTCTGATGGTTTGGTCATTGTCAGCAATAAAAAGCTTATGAAATTATTTCTTAAAGTTTTATAATAAAGATTACTTGGTTAATGTTTAATATTAAATATTCAATAAAATAGATGATCACTGTTATTTTCTACTATTGGCATTAAAACTGTATGAGGTGATGAAGATATGTCATGTGATTTAATGTGATGAAGATAAAATATCTGAATTGCCCTAAATACACTCTGGGAAAACTCAAGTTGCCTAGGTACCAAAGGTACCTTACAGAAACATTCATTATAGAGTTTTACATACAGTTTCTCCCAGAGGCACATCCCAAGATCGCTTATGAGTCTAGTTGGACCTAGGAGGGTATTCCTGCAACCACAGGCCTGCATATACATTTTTCATGGTCACATGTTCACTTCAGCAGCAGTACATGTGAACAATTTGATGACTGAAAAGAGCAACTTTACCTTTAAATCCTGTCTTGTTTATCTTTACTGTCTTTCACTCAGTCGCACTGTGTTATATGTGGAATAAATTTCAGCTCTGGCTCTGAATTGAGTTAACGAGGTTGTGAGAATAAATATTTGGCTAGTTACCAAACAATAATTGACATTTTTTTTTACATTGATGCCATTTTGAGAAACCAAGCTCTGAGTGAGAGAAATCAGTATCCATGGCTGTATTTAATCAAAAGCATATGCCCGGTTGTTTTCAGCGTGAAGAATGATTCGCATTTCCTGTTGCCAGTGCGAGTGAGAGGCAGGTCAAACGTCAGAGGAACCTCGTCCATATTTATGATGTGGTGCGGCCCGATTCAGTGGGAGCGCATCTGATTTAATATAAAGAGTTTCATTGGTTCACCTGAACCTGTTCGGCAATTTCATTGGTCTAATGTTATGGGTCTTTTGGCTTGAAGCTTGTGAAACGGGAAAAACCCAGGAAAAATCCATAAATAAATAGCCGCTTCGTTGTTTAAGCCGCGGGTTCAAGAGTGGGAAAAAAGTAGCGGCTTATAGTCCGGAAAATACGGTAAATGTCTTTGTTGGTAGCATAGAGACTAGCGTCATACTGTGATTTTAGTAGATACTGTCCTAAACCACTGCAACAACAGATTTTCACAATTCCGTGTTCCATTTTGGTGATCAGAATCAGTCAGAGATGCAGGTGATTCTGGAGAGAATGTGTGAACATAAGCTAGCAAGCTAATCATATAATCATCAAGTAGCAACTATTAAGACAATGCAGTAAAATGCAGGATAAAATATAGCTCCAACACCTCTACTATATTCATGTTCTTGTGCTGTTATTTATCTTCAAACACATGTTACATTTATGATAACCAGGCCAAAACTGAATGTGTACTGTTTCAATTGTCATGGAAAGTTCAACTGAGGAATTTTGGAGGCTGCGCTGTGACAGTACAGATGTGCCTGTTAATGCAGCGAAAAGACAGCACTTCGCATTGAATGAACGTCCACTGACAGAAATGCCTCTAAAACAGAGACAGGAAGCACTACCATTCTGATCACAGAGGCCTTTAGAGGATGCTTCGTAGAAAAGGCAAAAAACAGGGCGCTTATCAAAAACACAACCTAAGGCAGGATGCCACTAGAGGATGCATTTCATGGTCGTGTCGGATTCTCACCTGCCTATAGTGTGATCTCCTGTCACTTAATTTGATTGCTCTAGAGCCATGCAGCGCTGGCCCAGCTGGGAGAGAGTACGCCAGTGATTCACTATTAGCAACCCGGTTTCTCTCGTCTATTATTAAAAAAAAATCGTCAATTGAAAAAAGGGCAGCAAGAGGATTCATGCAATATCAACACTACCATCTGGGTAATAACGAGGCTTTCATCCTTATCAAAGGCCTTTTCATGGCTGACGGAAGCGGAGCAATAATGATGGCTTTTTGACAACCGACAATCAAAACTCAATTTCTCTACCAAGTGTGTTCTGCTACACAATGGCACCGCTGCAAACATGGCACACTCCTCATGGCACTGCATGTCACTGTGAGAGCTGCTTTCCGGCACAAACCCGCCATGAAAACAGCCACGTCTGTGGCGCAGCTGCCATTTTTTTTATTCATAACACATGTTTAGACGTTTGCGTCCCAAAAGGTTGGCTTTGATGCATCTTCATTCACTTCCTGTACTGATGTCAGTTTCTTTGTGAATAATGCGAGTTGATGTCATAGTTGCCATGGAGTGAAATTGCTGCATGAAATGTGCGTTTGTACCACTAGAGAGATAAAAATTTAAAAGTGAATATTTTGTAACTTTGCACATTTATATGCAAGAATGTAACCCACTTTAGGCAATAAAACATTGATCTATTACAAGCTCATCTGTATTTTGGCTTAAGGAATGTACTCAATATATGTATCGATAAAATATATTGTATTGCTTAAAGGTGCAAATTACAAACAAATAGTGTCATTATGTTGCATGAAGTAGACTTGTTAAATAGAATAGAATAAGTTGAAGACACACTCTTGTATAGTACGCCTTTGGATGTG
>JBCEWE010001452.1:0-7500 GCA_039877035.1 Silurus lanzhouensis
TCCTGCAAGCCCGGAGTTGGGTGGTCTGAAGTGCGACCGCTGCGAGCCCGGTTTCTGGAACTTCGCGGTATCGTGACTGAGAAGGCGAGCGGCTGTACACGTACGTCCTCTTTGGTTACTCATTTCTTCGTTCTGTCTTTAGTGTCACTCTCAATTTCTTTGTAGTGATTTAGGTTTCTGTTCGTCGGTCGAGCTTCCTCGCACCTCCTCGCTCCCGTTCGGATTGGTATTGACTGCGAAACGTTCTGCTTAAATCACTTTAGCTGTGTCGCTGCGCAAGTCCAGACACCCGAGTGTATCTCTCCCTGCCTTGACAGATTTTTATTGACTGAAGCGTTTAGAATGCGGAGGCTAGCAGGAAGTCTGTGCTTATGCACGCTTGACCTGTGAAGTCTGCCTTTAGAGCAGTGAGAATATTAGTGCATCAGTACGGCTCAGCAGAGGTAGAAAACAAGCATCGATTTGTGCAGCGTGAGCTGGTTTGTATTGTCCACAGGTGGTCAGGGGGTTAGTGTGTGTATGTGCTTGTGTGGGTGTGTGTTTTGTTTCTCACCTTCTCACCCTAGAGGTACATGACCATCCCATGAACCTGTATTGCTTTCAGTCCAGAGGTCATGGAACAGAACTGCTTTTGGGGGGGGGGGGGGTGTGTGTGTGTGTGTGTGTGTGTGTGTGTGTGTGTGTGTGTTTGTGTGTGTTTGTGTGTAGTGCAATTCAATTAGTGGCACAAGAAATCTAATAAAAACTGCCCAGTCGGTTTTATTGTTACAGCTCGTTATTTTCTCACTCTGTCACAATCTCTGTCTCTCCATGTAACTCTCTCACTCTGTCTTTCTTGTCCTCAGCCTGTCTTGTTCTATTCCTATCTTTTTCTGTCTGCCTGTGTCTCTTTCTTTCCACATCTCACCTTGTTTGTCCATCCATATCGTTCTGTTTTGCTGTAAAACTCTCTCTGTGTTTCCTGTGTCTCATTATGTCAATCTCTCCCTCTTCTGACATTCTTTCAGTGTTCTCTTTTCTGTCTCTTTCTATCACCTTTCCCTCACTGTATGTCCTCATCATCTCTCCTGTATCTCCTTTCACTGCTATCCATATCCTTATTTTTTTTTGCATCTCCATCCTGCTTTTTTATTCTCTTTTCTATTTATTTCTCTGTCTGTCCATCTCCCCTCTCTGGCTGTCAGGCTGTCTGTCTATCTATCGGTTTGTCTGTCTCCTTCTCTGTATTTCTTTCTCTTTCTGCCCTTCACTCCTTATGTCTGTCTCTTTCTATTTTCCTCTCTGTTGTGTTTTACAATTCTATGTTTCTCTCTGTCTGTACCTCATTCTGTTTCTGCCCATATCTCTGTGTGTTGCTCACACTTTCTGTCTGTCTCTCTGTCTGTCTGTCTGTCTGTCTGCAGCGTGTAACTGCGATGCAGTGGGATCAGTGAGGATGACTGCGAGCAGATGACAGGCCTTGCTCCTGTAAGACTGGAGTGAAGGGATGAAGTGTGACGTTTGCCCGACGGCAGCAAGATGGCCGCCAATGGCTGTGACAAAGGTAAAATCAACCTCTTCCCTACGCCAGCTGCTGCTGCTCACACTGTCAACAGAGGCAATCCTACTGGACCACACACACACACACACACAACACATGCTTCTGCCTCTCAGCTGCACCTGACAAGTTATGGTATTCTTTTTCCTTCTGAGATTCTAATGAGACTAAGTGTCATTTGTCTTGCTGTATCACTCAATCCACTTGCACCATTGGCCGCTATTAATTGCAGAAAATCGCTAATTTGATTTCCGAACACCGCGGCACAAGCATCGCTTTACCTTCTCAGAATCATGCCTCTAGTTTAACAAGATGTCTGTCGAATTAGGAAATCAGATACGAGTGAGGCAAATTAGTCGCACCCCGATGTGCGCCCACCGCATCAGCCTCGTTTTCCGTCTGTATTAGAGACCCAGTGTCAGATATTGACAGGACTGAAGAAGTCAGGTGCATAATGAAGCTAGCACTGTGAGTTGGGATGGCAGCCAGATGAAAGCACTTACATGAAAGGCGAGAAGAGAGAGCCCGCATGAAAACTCCTGCTGCAGATTGGCGCCAAAAGAGTTCAAAGTTCGCGGCCTTAATTGTCCCTGTAATGTGCACAGACAAGCCTGCGAGCGTGAGGTGAAATTATTAGTCTGACAGTTTTGTGTTTTAGCTCGGGCAAATTCATTGGTTAGAAGACAGTACAGCCGTGCATACAACATTGCGAGCCTGCAAAGGGAAAGACACAGAGGGCATTAACGGTAGGGCCGGAGTAATCTATTTAGAATAATGGATTTCATCCGAAATCAGACATTTGCAAGGTTTTTTTTCAGGCCCTGAGACTGGAGTTTAAAAGTAAATGTTGTGGTGAAGAAACACTAAGGTGCACATGAGTAGAATGTGTCCTTTTTCAAACTGTCACACAAAAATGGAGGCACATGATATAAGATAAAGGATTTTGGATGCAGTCGCATGAAATATTCCCTTCACTTTAAGTGAGACACAAATCTGTTTCAGCATAAAAGCATCCAGCATTCCGCTCCTGTGTTATTATTATAGTACTGAGGACTAAATGTGGAATAGAATTTTTAAGAAGCACATACAAATGTTTGCACATATAGCGTACTCTTATTTAATAAACGGATAAGTAAACATTCAGTTCTCAGAGTTGATGGGTTGCAAACAGAAACGTTTGGCAAATCTAAAGATCTCAGCAATTCAAGGACCAGTTTTTGGAGGAAGGAATCACTGCAAACCGGGAACCCCTGCACAAGAACGTCTGTTTTGCAAATGCCCTGATCCAGTCATTCAGCTTCACAAATGAAGCTCTTGTTAAAGTCACTCAGATTATGTATATATATATATATATATATATATATATATATATATATTATATATATATATATATATATATATATATATATGGTTGATAAAATGATGAAGAGATAATCAGTGTAAATCACTTCACCGCTCATGATGTTATATTCTCATAATGTTATGCCTGATTGGTGTATATTTACACCACACACACATGACCTCTTTATGGTTGATCAAAAAGCAAAAGGAAGCACTAGGATTCATCATAAAGTAAATGGTAATCAAAACAGTAAAAGGTTATTACTATTTGTGTACTGACCTAGGAAAAGTCCTCAAATAGTAGGGATTTGTATTATATATATATGGTCAGGATGTTTTTTTTGTTATGCATGTGTGTCAAGTACAAGTTGTAGCTAATTAAATTCTGGTACACTTCCAAAAAATAGAAAAACAGCATAAAATGCTATTATAGATATTAGCTAATTGATCATATCTTGATGTTCAGTGTGTCAAGAGATCACACACTTAGTTAGCAAGGTTATGGAGATCTTTATGCAGAGTGACTGCATTTGCTAAACTGATCTCTTTGCTCAATATAATCTTTGCAGAAATATGTGATTTAGAAGTGAATGAAAAACATTTCCATTGTTGGTTATTTAGATAAATCGGGGGGGGGGGGACAAAAAGTGAAAAAGTGGGACAAAGGCAGACATTTTTGGAGGCAAATCCTATTGTTAGGTGTTTTTTTGTTTGTTTGTTTATTTGCCAAAGGAATTAATCCACATCTACATTTTTACATCAAACTACCAACATGTTTCTAAATTGGGTACAGTGCAACCGAAGAGCCATATAAAGAACCATTTGTATATTGAGTGTAAACAAACCTGTGCTAATTCTACAATCATGTCTAAAATAAATCTTCTTGAGAATGAAATGAACTAATCACTCATTCGTTCATTAGCAAGAATTCTTTAGAAGTGGATGCTTTTGGGTTTGCCGCAGGTCCCCAGACATTATTGTCCTGTGCCGAGCTGCAGTGCCTCTACGGATCGTCTTGTGTAGAGGAGAACGGGTATGTACACTGCGAGTGTCCGTCTCCTGACTGCGAGGAAACAAACAAGACCAAGGTTTGCAGTTTCAGCATTGCATAACATAACATCTGGGATTGGTGTTGGTTGCGTTCACTTGGGCGTATTAACTCTGTGTGGTGTGTGTGTGTGTGTGTGTGTGTGTGTGTGTGTGTGTGTGTGTGTGTGTGTGTGTGTGTGTGTGTGGACAGGTCTGTGGAACGGACCATGTGACATATGCTGACTATTGCCATTTGAGGACTATTGCCTGTCGACAGCATAAGGAAATTACTGTGAAGCACTTAGGCCAGTGCAAAGGTGGGACTGATCTAAAGGTTACTTAACCAGCTTATCATACACACACACACACACACACATACTATTTCAAGCTCATCGATTACCCCCAGCATAACATTTATTATCCAGAGTAGCCAAATTTATTAATTAAAAAAAATATATTTTGAAATCATGTATAATTAGCGACTTTTATTAAAGTAAAAATTATGGCGTGATAAATAATTTAAGTAGTTTATTAGTCTTTATTTAGAATTCGATTTCAGAACAAGTAGTAGGTGTAAGTGATGGTCAAGATGAGATGTAAACGGTTCCCTGTCATAAATCAATAGAACAGATCATTGTAAATATGACATCATATAGAAGAACCGATAAAGTATGTATTATAGGGCCAAAGTATTGGGACACCGGCCCTTTCAACCATATGCGGTTCTTCCCCAAAATGTTACCATACATATAGTTTACATGGAGTAGAAGATCTTGAGTATAGAGTTCTGACTTCAACCCTATTGAACACCTTTGGGATAAATTGGAATCTGACTGAACCCCAGGCCTCCTCACTCAACTACATCAGTACCTACTTTATTTACCCTTACGACTTAATAAGCACAACCTCTATAATCCAGTGGAACATCTTCCCAAAAAGTGGAGGTTATTCTAACAGGGACTAAATGTGAAATCTAATGGTCAGGTCCACAAACATTTGTCTATAAAGTGTACTCTGCTTGCTAGCATAGACACAGCGAATATTTTAATGCAAGATGTTTTATGGAATTTTGTGGTGTATTCAGGATTCAATTGTAATGTTGCGAATATTAAATACCTAATATAATTCGAATTAACGAATAATTACAATCGGACAATTGAATATTAAAAATTTAATATTCTATTTTCTATTAAAATCTTTTGAACCACTGTTTTTTTTTTTCTACTGTAAAACCCATCTCTCAGCCACCGTGACCTTAACATGACAGCATCTGATTGGTGAGATGTTGACGGAGCCTTGTAAGGCGTGACCTTGCACAAACGTGTGGTTGTGACAGGCAATCCAGAAATCACATAAACTTAAAATTGAGCAAAAACAGCACGACGAAGCTGAGCATAGCATCTCACAAGTACAATGTTTTTTTAATTGTAATGAACTGAGGGGATGGAGTATTGGGGGAAGGGGAAGTAAGGGTGTGTTTACAATCCTTCACTTGGCTATTCAAGCTTTTGATTAGTCATTATTTCTTAAAAATTGTAAGTTCAACATACAAAAACAGAGAATAACAGATAGAGGGAGTATCACCTAAAAATAGAATGGTAGTAGGGATGAATGTCTACTAGTTAAAGTCTTTTGGCGTATATTAATGATTGCCACAGCAGTCTGAAATGAGGTATTGAATTTAGAAACTTTTAATTGAATACATTCAATCTCTCTCTCTCTCTCTCTCTCTCTCTCTCTCTCTCTCTCTCTCTCTCTCTCTCTCTCTCTTTTTTCCCTTCTTCTTCCTCACACACAAATGCACAACAGTTATAACTTAACCAACGCTGTTTTCCTGCTCAGGCTCTCTGCTAGTCTGCTGTGGTGAACTCCATAGCAAATAATAACTAAAGCCTCCAGTGTGTGTGTGTGTGTGTGTGTGTGTGTTATCTATGTAGAAGTGCATGTTGTGCATTATTGCGTGCATTTGTGTGTGTGTGTATTTGAGAGTGATTGGTTCAGGGGATCAGGAGACTGGCTTCCAGATGCTCTGCTGTAGATAGCTAGCTGCTGCATGGTTCCAAACCTGAGTCTTTGAATCCCTGATAGTAGGCGACATTTTGGCAGGTTTTTGGTCCGCACACTCGTGTGCGAAACGAGGGAGGAAGTCCGAGCACAGCGTGTGCGAGAAAACATGCTGCCGCTGCACCCCTTCATGGTCCTTCCTCTTTTTCGTTCCTTATCTTTCTTTTCCTCGCTATGGAGAGAGAGATTTCTGGCTGCGGGCCGAGGTCGGTGCGTCTCGTGCTGGCAGCGCGTGAAGAGCAGAATGGCAGCCTGCGTCAGAAGGCTCTCTACAGGGACCTGCTCGGAGACAGGCACTGAAGCAGGCAGCATGTGTGACGGGGTAGTGCAGCTGCTGGCTTCTCTAGCATGCCCAGGCTCTCGTGCCCGAAATCACACACAAACATGTACACGCACACATCACCTGAATTATCCACCTGCAGGAGCCCTGCATTGCTGCCATTTTGGCTTTGCACGCTCGTCTTCTGCCGGGGCTCCAGCTGGTATCGTGTAGCCATAATATTGTTCATGGTTCACGGCTATGACCGATACGCATTATTTTGCTCCTTTATTTATACATTTATTTTCATTTTTTACAGTCCTAGCACTTTTTATATTGTATTTTTTAAAATATATGTATATTCTGGTTTAAAATCCGAGCCTCCCTGCAATCCATGCTGCCGTCTTGTGATGTCATAATGAGCTTATCAGCTGCCCAATCAGCAGCTCTGCTTTAAAGTTCATGCAGGTGCATGCTGTAGGGTCCCTCTCTCCGTTAAACTATTCTTTATCTATTCCGTCCCTGTCTCTTGTTTTTAATTAGCTTTTTGCATTTCCTTCAGGAAACACAAATTGAACTCCCCGTCAGGCATGTAAAAACCAGAGCCACGTATACCTTTTTGTAGTTCTCGGAGGAAAAAAGAAAAAAAGGCCGCCGTAGTCGTACGGCCTGGGACAGAGCACCAACAGTGGCTGTTATTAATTTGAGCCGTAGAATACAGACCTCCAACTGCTACTCAGCCTGAGCTGGAGGCCAACTCACAAGCTCATTTCACGTGTGACTGAGTGGGAATTAGCGCAAACGCTTTTCCCCTCTTTGTTTCTTTCTATCCTTGTTTTTTTTTCTTTTTTAGCCCATCTCTTTTCCCTGGTCTCTTACATGCCACTGAACTCATACCATCATGAACAATTGACATCAGTGTCATTAAAGGAGTGTGTGTGTGTGTGTGTGTGTGTGTGTGTGTGTGTGTGTGTGTGTGTGTGTGTGTGTGTGTGTGTGTGTGTGAGAGAGAGAGAGAAAAGCCTGCTATGTGAGTAAGTCATGCTGCTCACAGAATGAAGAATGCTCTTTGGTGCCCTTTCAGCTCACTCGAGTGCTCAAGGAACTTTTGGCTCTGTGACCATTGAAGTCCTGGTAGTTTTTTTTTTTGCTTGCATATGGTGTCATCACCTGTAAACCTGTACATATGGCATGGGCTTCGCTTCATCTCAGTGGTAGCCCTGATTTTTCTAATTCTGGCCCAATGCATTTAATTTTTTATTCTACTCCT
>JBCEWE010001452.1:10000-15000 GCA_039877035.1 Silurus lanzhouensis
TTCTCACCTGCCCAAACAAGCTGCAGGGTTTGTTTGAAATGGAATAAACACTGCATATATAAAAGCTCCCAGAGATGGAATGATTCATAATCAGAAGTCATTTTTACAGAAACTTCTAGTACAGTGAATCAAGATTTGTTTGGACCACAAAACTGAGACCTACATATGAGGTGCATGAAAGATTATTTTTACCTTAGGATCCAGGGTACTTTTGTCAATCAATGCACATCTGTCATTATAACATTTGATCCTCATTTGCTTAAAATCAACCATATTTTCCCCAAATTCATCATCTCTCTGGGTCGTGCCAGTATACCTACCGATTTTAACGTGTGGTAATTGATTTAGCAATGTAGAACCCATTTCCAAAATCCTTAGTTAATAGCCTGGAAACAGCATTCAGTGTGGTATTGTCCTGAGAGTGCCTGAATAAGACTAGCTTCTGGCTCTTGTGCTGCCTGGCTGGGTTTCAAAGCTATTCTGCAGAGAGTTCAGGTGTTTGGACTCAATGAAGCCTAAATGACCTAATTGAAACATGATGCTTTTTGCAGGTGGGACTGGGTTTATTCACTTTCTTTTTCCTGCCCAGATGATTTTGAATAGCAATCTTCAATGCATTCATGATGGAGCTCAGGATTAGGACGCCTCTGCAGGGAGCCATTCTGAGAAAGGAAGGAAATAAAAGGAAACAGATTAGAGCCAAAATGAGTGTAGGAAATCATAGGGGAGCTCTAGAAGCATTTCCATCTTTGCTTACCCATCAATCCATTCCTGCTTTCTCCCAGAATCCATCTCTGAGCTGGGGTCAACCCCACCCCCTGGCCATCACTCCACACGCCACTCCCACTGCACCCGTCAAGGTCACCCCGACACACCATGGCCTCACCACCACCCCATTCGACTACGACGAGACGGAGGCGGATAAGTCTGTAGTGGAAGGTTCACCTCCGGCCCTGGAGTCATCCACGCCTTTCCCCACCCACAGCCCCACCACCACTTCTCACTATCCACCCCGCTCCACATCACCCTCCTCCGGCTTTGAGGATTCAGGCAGTGGGGAGCCCAGTGGGGATGACGACACCGAGGGTAGCACATTGGAAGCGAGCGGAGACGAGCCTGTCGGTAATATTGACCTCTCACTACCTCTCACTACATTTCCCATTATCCTGCAGCAGAAAACATTGGGGGTGGGGGTGAGGGTGATGTCAGGGTTACGGTGAAAGAGTCATGGAATGTAATTACATACGTATGATAATTCAGTTGGATGCGATTCGAAATAACTTTATTCATTTGAATGCCCTCTGCTTGACTTTTTAAAAACCATTTGATATAATTTCATAGTAAATTACAGCCTACCTGTAAAAAAAATATATATATAATAATGAAATCACGGAAAGGGTGTTTAAGATGCAGCCCAGTCGCCGGTGGTCTCTGCATGACCATAGACTTTTTGTACTGCACACAAAAAATGTTGACAGAGAGCAGCATGCAGGAGCCATGGCTAAACATTAGAATGCATGAAAATTACAGCCTGTATCTAGGGGGACTGTGTGTCAGCTCTCTCCAACAAAGCCCATAATCCATTTGCTGTTATTCCACTCCTCTGTGCTTGTGAAGTTTTTCAGCTGTTTTTTTTTTCTTTCTTTCTTTCAAAGCCATCAATAGGTCTGTGAACCTCAAGTCAGCTCATTGTATGTTTTTGACTGGATGAACGATTAAATTCGACAGTGAGAAGGTCCAGATATTGTCCTCTTCTTATTTGTTGGTCTGATAATCAGATATCAGCCTGCTGTGTGAGTGGGAATCCAAACCTTAATGCAGTATATGCATCAGCAAGTGTCATCAGTTCCACGTAAAATTTCGATTTGAATGAAACAGGTGGAAAATTTGTTTAGTAATCAGTTAAATGGTAGACTAAACACAATCTTTTTCAGCGGAAATCCTGGAATACGTGCGTTTAAACCGTGAAAAAAGCCAGTGTGCAAAAGCCTAGTCCAAGGAAAAAAACTAAGTTATATATTCTATTGGAACTTTGCAACAAGAATGTAGTTTTAATTAAAATATTAATTAATATAAAATCAAAATATAAAAATCAAAAAAGAATAAAAAATAAAATAATATAAATGTATTTTTATTAAATAATTACTAAATCAATAAATATTTGATAATATATTTAATAATAGTAACTAATATTATTATTATTTTTATTTAATGTTTTGCATCGATTGTCATATTAAAGCAAGGAGATTAAAATACCGAGGTGAAGACACTCAACCCAGCATTATCTAACTGACAGAACTCTCATGCTTCTTGTTGTTATGGTAACTTTGACAGTAAACGGCAAAAAAAATGGCTCTTCTGACATATAGTACACGAGTAAATAGAACATTTCAACACCACCAAAAAGACTTTGTTGAGATAAACAAAAAAGTTTCAGAAGGCCTGCTGGACTGGAGCGACCTTTGACACGCAGCTTGTTTACTATTGGACGTATGCTGGGGTCTCTTAATGGTGCCTTCTTGCCTCCCAGAGGTCCAATTGCCAAAGCATTGTGAGGCTTGATGTTTTTTCCCCCATGTTCCAGGAGCAGAGGCTCATAAATCAGTATGAAATGGTGGCGAATGTAAGCCCAGGGCCGTTCTCCTGCTTCGTGCCAAATGTCATTTTCCACTACACGCTCTTGCGCTGTTTCTCGCTGTCGCTCACTGCCTCACTCATGCTCACCGAGTCCTTGAACATCTCCCTGCTGACAGCTTTATGGCTTGTTCGGGTGAGAGGGAGTTGTTTTTTCTCAACCCATCAGGAGTAATCTGTGCCACATACTGTAGAACCCGGCAGCTGTAGCTACCAGACTTGAGACAAGTCATTGTTAGTGTTCTAGCGTTGCGAGCTACGTGACAAGTTGAAGAAATGTAAAAAAAAAATTAAATAAAAATTTTAGACTTTGACCTCTGCATAATTCTTACTAGCCTTTAGACTTCTTTAGATGGTTTAACACTGATATCGCAGACGACTTGCTCCGGATTTTAATATCCAGCACAGGCATTTCTTTTTTCCACTCTTTTTATCCGTTCGATTCTAATTAAGACATCAAATCAGATCTTTGACAGCCTAGCCAAGACACTGCTCAGATAATCAGGAGCGATTCCGCAGTAAAGCATCTTCACTCTTTCTAAATGACCTTTAAACGCCAGTTGTAGCAAGTTGCTTTCAGTCATGAAGTGGGTTTTTTTTTGTTTGTTTTGTTTTGTTTGTAATGAAAGACATGGGGAAACAGTTTCCTAGCAAATGAATCGCTGTGATATGTTCTGTTATGGATGGACACGTCATGTCTTCCTGCAGGTACCACTGTAGCAGCCACCACTTTCCCTACAGGTGAAGAACGTTCGTCCTGCGATAACACCCCTTTCGGTTGCTGCCCTGATGGCAAGACCGTTGCTGTCACCCCAGATGGAACCAACTGCCCGTGTAAGTACCTCTGACTCAGATAATTGCACCATCTCCGCCTTTCACATCATTCCTCACCAGCTGATGACCTCCTGAATGAAATCTCCATTCAGTCAAATATGGATGCAGCTTGAGGTTCCTTATAAGAAAGCCAGAAGCAAAAGAGTGGCAAGGAAAACCTCAAAGACAACGAGGGAACACAATTTTTAATGACAGCACCAGTAGAAAATCAACAGCGTCTAGAGAGGTTTATTCTACCTTTCAGGTGTCCATGTGTTCAGCCATCTAGAACAGCATCTCCAAGCTGAAGTAGAGCATTAAGATGAATCATAGCAGGTCAAGCAGTCAGGAAGTCTTTCCCTGGTAGTGTTATGTGATAAAAATCCAACACACTCAGACTATCACCTAGGACATGACAAGCCAAGGGTGCAGATTTGTTACCAAGCCATGCTGTGCTGGTCACGAAAACAAAACAAAACAAAAAACTAGTAGGCAGAAATCACAAGTCATGTGGCAGAAGTGTGAACAGGAAAGAAAAACTATTTTCACACAGCGCACTTTAGGAGGCGATAGATCACAAGCAAACGCGGCAACACACTCTTCTTCCAATATCTATTTTATGGATATGCCCACAGTATTACTCGCAGTAGCGCGCAATCAATATCAACTAGGCAGCAAGAGGCAGGTAGATGCTTTGTGTTTGTTTATATGGAAACGGCAGCTCAGGTGTTCGCTTATTCCCTGGATATATCTATCAACACTGAGGTCTTTTAACCGCTTGCCATGCATCAGTAACATGCCACTTTGATTGTAAGTCAAACAGAGAAGGGGGGATAACACTGCCTTCGTCATCACGTCAGAACAGAACGAGTACAATACAACCCCCCGCCCACCCCCAGCGACTGCTTGATCGCTATGTTAATAATTCCAACCTTGTCCAGCCTGCATCAGTAGAGAGGCCCGCCAGCCTGAGCAACGATGTAACTTAGTTACGATAGATACAGTGATGTTTAAATAATGAAATCCCACTCCTGTGGTTATGTCAAAAGAGATATTGAGTTAGGTATTCGTTTACAGAGGCAGCGCAAATGAAGTTTAACTCGGCGCAGAATTCGATTTACCACACCCACTGCACTCGTAATGAAAACGGGACTGTCAGTTTTAATATGCGCTACTTGGAAAATTATTAACGACGACCCGAAATAAGACGTGACAGGGAATTTCGCTCTTCTAATTTAGGGCCCACGGTGCAGTTTCTGTCAGTAAGAAACTCCTTTTCGCAAATGTTACAGATTTATAATCTGATCGATTCATTTGCAAAAAAAAAAAAAAAAAAAACGCAAATATTCTTGGGTTTTTTTATCCCTCCCCCAAAATTCCCATCAGATAAAAGGTGGCGAAGGCCCTTATCATGCAATTTTAACCAGCTTTTGTCACTCACACATGCCTGGGATTGAGAGACAATTACAGCTATCTTTCACGATAATCATAGTAGCACTCATCCCAGTCTGAGCCAAGCTGAAGCCCAGCAAGCGTGATTGATTTGGCCAATT
>JBCEWE010001452.1:17500-28250 GCA_039877035.1 Silurus lanzhouensis
TAGCTATTCATTCCAGCCCCAGAAGTATCGGTGAGTCAAATGTTTACTGACACGTGCTTGTGTTTCACAGAGATGGAAACAAGATGCACTTACAAAATTATGCGACAGAAGCCGAAATAATCTGGACGGGCGAGATGTTAGTCACATGACATTTACTGCTGCTCCCTGAAATGTGTTCATGTAATTACTTTTGCTCTGCCTTTAAATGTCAGTTTGTGCACCTAGACCCAGTTCAGTTTTCTACTATTTCCCACTGACACACTTTCTCATCTGGGAGGAGGAATGTGCTCTCAACAAAAAATAGACCTTTTATTGACGGCAGACATGTCTTTCTTTTCTTTTTTTTTTTACTTCTCCGTAGCTTAACGAGTTGTTCCGCAAGTCTGATGTAAGGAAGGACTTCCAAAGTGTCCGAGTGAAAAATCTGGCTCCCAGCAACTCCATCATGGCTATAATAGAGGCTCACTTTGACCCAGGTAATGTAGCACAGAGCTCAAGCTTCTTATTAAAACTATAAACCTATGTGCAGTCCTTTTATGTCATGGGTTTGATTTTATTCGTGCAGTGCTTCTAAGAGTAAACAGTCACAAAGCAGCTTTATATAAATCCAGATTTACATTTCGGTCTTTAGAGGAAGCTGAAGGTGACAGTGATAGGAACTCTAAGAGACAACATGAACAAGGAGCCTTAAAAAAAATCAGACTTAAAATTAAACCTTTTGTATGACAGCAGATAAGTTGAATTATAAATCAGAGAATAGAAGAATGGTTATTAGGAGCATGTTGTCTGTGTTGGTGACTAGTGTTTACTTTTACACAAGCATAATGCCCGAGACAGGATAGTAGAATTTACACCATGTCGTATTCAAACACAAACGCATGCCCTTGATTGTAAAATTGCGATAGAAATTATGGACCGTTGAAGAAAGCACTGTTTTCCTTCCTGGTATATTGATATGTGGTCTGAGTTATTGATTTAGTGTTTACATTTATGCAAGTAAAAAAGTTCCATATTGTTGTTTTTTTTCCCCAAGAGTTCATAAAACTTTGTCTTTAAACAAACAATTAAAAAAACATATACAAATTTAAGAAGAAAAAAATGGGATAAAAATACAGGCTGCTCTTGTTAGGGGGGTCACATTGCAGAAAATCCGACTCCATACCCCCCTGTCCTCTACATCTGCTTCTTTTAAACCAACCATCTGCATGTTATCCCTCACCCTCTTCCTCCCGATATACCCCATGTTTCTTTTCTGCACATGACCAAACCAACTTAATCGCACCTCTCTCACCTCGTCTTTAAAACCTCGTTGTAAGTCTCCGCATCTTCAACTCTGCCATCTCCAGCTCCGCACTCGTTTTTTTGTCAAGGGATCAAAAATACAGACTGCTGAAAAAATACTTTATTTATTCTGTCATGTTGGAACAAGGTCTGAGTTGGTGACGTTCAAAGGTCAACCAGTAGTGGATTTTACAGATACTTATAGCTAGGTTGGATCATACTTGACGATAACCGATTAATCAAGCAATAGTTTTTTAAATGGATTAAAAAAAAAACAAAAAAACATAACACTCCATGTAAAATAGTACAGAACATTATTACAACAATAAAAAATGCAGTACTGAATCATGAAAATGTGCTAAAGGGAATAAATGTTAATATTAATGAATATACTGTGTATATATATATATATATATGGTGTGCGTAAAAAATGTCCACACCACCTAGTCTTCACACAAACACATGCCTATAAGGTTTCAAAAATGGAACAGAAAATATGGATTGATTCAAGAAATCTTTTTCTTTTTTTCGTCAAACTTATGATGATGCAACATAAAATCAAGGGACCCTTTGAAAAAAGAAAAACAACAGGCCAGACTTGGCCACAACCTTTTTGAAAAGTACAAATACATTGGGATATCCATGAGGGAACATCTCCAGCAGCAGAAAGTGAGTCACGAGTGCAAAGGCTTCGAGCAGAATTAGAGCATCAAGATAAATCATGCAGAACCGTAGAACGAGAGGAGCCACGGCAGTAGAAGCAATAGAAGAGCAGTTCCCTGTTACTGGTTTGCAACATAAATATTATTATACGCTCAAAAGTGTCATGATTTGCGGTGGTGTGTAAGCAGCTTTTCTAATTAGACAAGCTTTAGACTATGCGATGCAGCATTGTAACAGCTCATTGTTAATGTAAAACATCTACATTTAAATTGCGATGTGGAAATGGATCTTTCTGGTGCGTAACTCGAGCTAACCTTGTGTGCGCATATCTGTGCTTTGAAGAGGTCTGCGTGAAGCGACTACACAATATTTCGCCAGTATATTTATTCCATCTCTTCCTATAGAGACACGTTTTCTCTCTCTCTCTCTCTCTCTCTCTCTCTCTCTCTCTCTCTCTCTCTCTCTCTCCCTTAGCTTTTTTTAAGCTAGTTGTGTGTTATTTGTGAAGTGCCTCTTATCACTTTAAGCGATGCAGGCATCTCCTCTACTCGAAGCACATGATAAATCCGTCAGTGCTCAGTGAAAAGTGTGCCTTTGGCAAGGACTTTAAAAAAAAAAAAAGCACAAAAAAGCCTCTCATGTGCATTAAAGCATATATAATTCTGCGGCGCATGGTGGAAATTGGTATTTTAATGTATATATAAACCAATGCGTTGTATCGGTTTTGTTGGCATGTTGGGTGTCCAGCGAGAATGCTCTCAGCAAGGTGATTTTACTTCCGATTGCTCAGGATCATCAATTCCCACTCGGCCCCGTGTGTCATTAAAGTGTCTCGTTTCACTACTGGAGGGTGGGGAAAAAAAATATACCGTCCTCCTGCATTCACCTTTTATTGGCCTCATTCGGCGTCTTTTACTCCCGCGCAAGAGCCTGTCGTAAAGTGTACAGTCGGCGGTAACAGGACCATCTGTGGAAGTGTTATGACAGCTCTTCATGCAGCCGTCCCTGAAACGTACGCTGCTTGGAGGACGTCCACTCCCTCGAGTCTATTACGTACAAGCAGCTATTACATGCCGTGTGTAATATCTAACGTCCTTCTATTTTGTTCTGATTCCCTCGGGTCGTGGCCTCGTGCTGCAGACACTAGATTTACAGTAGAGGACGTTGGGGGCGCCTTGCTGAAGCAGCTTAAGACAGCCAAAGAACCTGGCATCGTAGTGAAGAAACCTGAGGAGGACTTTATCCGTATTACCAATACTGGTAAGTGCTATGCTAGTCAATATTGATCTGTAGAAAATGTGCTAGCTCTTTAGTTATTTCAAATTTGGATTCTAACGATGAGCACTCTTTTTCTCTGTCTTTTTAATCTCTCAGGTCTCTCTTCCATTCCATTCTTCACTACCACCGCCACCACTGTTGCCACCGCCACACCCACTGTTGCAACCACCACCAGCACCACCACTACTACTCAAAGCGCCCTGCCTCCAACCACCGCTTCCATCACAACACGCCAGCCAGCCACCAGCAGACGGCCCTACACCACCCACAGAACCACCACAGCCACCACGACCACCAGCACCCTCCCAGAGCCCACCACCACCATTCCCAACAGCACCACCACCTTCGAGTCCTTACATACACAACCCAGCCTCTCAGCGAGCAAAGCCCCGGGCCCATGCGACTCACAACCCTGCGGCCATGGAGGCACTTGCGAGGAGGATGGCGATGATTTCACCTGCACCTGCCCTGCCGGAAGAGGAGGAGCTGTGTGTGAAAAAGGTACGATTTCGCCATCAACCCATGTCATAACAAAGTGAACAGCTCTCGAAATTGCAGTATGCAGCTCATCACATCAGGACTGTTTAACTAATCCTCAGCATGAAGAGATTATTACAATCACGGGACAAAAAAATTTACAGTCCTGCTGTCATTTTTGCATTTTTTGTCTCTTCGAGTAAGACGCCATTCTTTACAGCTGCATCAGATTATAATTGAGACTTATTACTTTAATAAGCATTAGTTCATGAAAAAAAAAATCAGTGCACTGAATAAATAATTGACAGTTTACATGCAGCACCGATGTCTCTTTGTGAACAGTCAAACAGTCCATTAATGAGTGATGAAAAAAGAAGACTTCATCAGCAAGCCATTCTAACAAGACAATGGTGCGGATGATAAATGCCAGATCAAAGCGAAACTCAGACGCAAACGCTCAAGGTTAACGCCCGAGTCCTCCCTAGAGATTATAGAGCGACTGTCGTTGAAATCATCATCATCTTTGCATCTCTTTCTTCCCAGATATACAGCATATCACAAATCATTCAGAGTAAAGGTAAAAAGATGCAGCACTCAGGATTTGTATATCATTGGGTGGCTCATAGCCTGGATTTTTTTTTTCTCTCTCTCGCTTACTTTATCAGCAGAGAGCAGACCATTGAAGTCCTGAGTCTTGCGTAAGACACTGATAACCCGGTTTATCTCACCTCTACTCTCTCTTTCCCAGTGATAAAGTATTACATCCCGTCTTTTGGCGGAAAATCGTACCTGGCCTTCCCGACCATGAAAGCCTACCACACCGTGCGTATTGCCATGGAGTTCAGAGCCTCCGACATGACCGGTATACTCCTCTACAATGGGCAGCAGGGCAAGAAGGACTTCCTGTCTTGGCTTTGGTGGAAGGAAAGGTCGAGCTCAGGTAGATCACATTTTACATGCAAACTCATATATATATATATATATATATATATATTAGGGATGGTAAGATTCTCCGATTTGCATCAGAGCACCAGCAAAAAAATTTACGATGTGATGCATCAATTTAAAAAGTGTGCGTCAGTTACAAGTTTGCATATTTGTATCTGTAAAGAACAATTTCTTTGTATAGCATTATGAGTAGATGCATTATACATTTATTTTTTAAACAGTGACCAATAATGTGTAACCAATATTTTTGATGTAAATTGATTTCTCTTCGCTAAACTGTTTCTCGAGCGCGTTCTCTCAGCACCACTGCTGCTACATAAAGAACGCATCACAACACTACGGAGACCAAAGCGTGTCCTTAGAGTCACATTGAATATTGATTAACATGGCAGAGGTAGAGCTGCATTTTCCAGGAGACAGTACAGGAAAAGAATGTCTGGTTTTATTGAATCTTTTTATTTTTATTTCCTTTTTTGCACTACAAAGGCCTGTTAAAGTGAAAGGGCCATGCGTTAGAAGTCACTTAAGTACATTTATGATTTGCTGTCTGAATCAAAAAAATAAAAGCAAACTATCTGTACTATATTGAATTGCATAGCATCATATTATCATTGCACTGCAATTGTGTTGAATCAAATCAAAATCATCAATGCATTGCAATAGGAGTGATATATATATATATATATATATATATATATATATAATATTAATTAACGTTAATAATAATATTGCCATTAAAATTAATTTGCGTCAACATGTTCATTTTGACAGCAGTAATTATATATGTATAATATATTTATAATTATAGTAATTATATATTTAATACGTTGGAATTAGGAATCTGCCATTTAATGATTCTAATAATAATATATTAAATTGAAATATACATGGCACCTGGAAAAAGCAATATTATAAATGACTTTCTCATTCACAGCAGGCAAGCAGGAACAAAGCGAGGGAAAAAAAACAAAGTTAACTCCGTATTGACTTTCGCCAAAAACTGATACTTTTGTCTGATACGTTTGTTCAAATCCACACACTCCGACTGGTTCATATATTTCTCAGTGGGGCAAAGCATCGACTGAAATTCATTTCTTCGACTCCTGTCACACCAAACTACACAAAAATCTACACCAGACTACACAAAACTGAATAAGACTTGATATAAGACTGTATGACTGATTAAGACGCTGAGGTACAAACAGGACTACATAAAGTGCATGTGTGAAAACATGTTTAAGACGCAATTACAATAAATACCAAATAGGCAGAGTGAATGAAAGTGCAACCCGTACTCAGTTCTACAGTAATGTCAACAAAATAGTGTAAAAAGATATTACTAAGGGAATAATGAGAATACAGCACCAAATGAAAACATTAGCACCAGACTCACTAAACACATTCCCAGTATTTTGTTTAAACATGTATATAGTGTTCACTTCAGCTAGCTATTTTTTCTCTCATGTACAGCGATTACCATTAGGTAGAAAGGCTACACTTTGACTTGGGTGTTATTAGACTAATGAGGTACTGATGAGGAACCTGTACTGTAATTATATTGACATTGATTGCATAATTAATAATGTTAAGAAATTCGGTTAAAAAACCATCACCCTTGTCTCCCCATGTCCCCTCTGTCAGGTTTAACACGGGTTCTGGAACGTGCTCGGTGGTCAGCAGCGTCACTGTGAAACCCGGTCGCTGGCATCACTTAGTGGTAATCCGAAACAGACGCAACGCTTCACTCAGTGTCGATAACGAGACGCCGGTCGAGGGACAGAGCCCAGCAGGCACTGACGGACTCAACCTGGACACTGATCTGCTCATCGGCGGGGTGCCTGAAGACATGATCGTAGAGTAAGACCTGCTGCTTTGAGGATTTTTTTTCTCCTCTCTCACATATTAAAATGTAACACTGCAGCCAGAATTGATTAGGAAATGAATAAAGAGTGTGAAGTGCAGAGTAAGAGCCAAGTCTCGGATAGTGGAAAGAAATGTGGATTAGTTTTTGCAGCTGTTGTGGAATTTCTTTCTTTCTTCCTTTTTTTTTTTTTAAAGCAGTAGAGCGAGAGAGGTTTTTTTTTTTATTCACCTTCAATTAAAGTTGACATTAATGCACTGGAACCAAATTATTATCAGTGTCTAATTACACTGTATGCACCGAGTCTGTTCTGTGAGCCTATTCATGCTAAATAATAAAATTTATAAGCTAAAGGTTAATAATACGTTAAAGATGAGTTTGTTATTCTTTAGCGTGAAAGAAAGGACTTCGGTCTCCACCAGTTTGATCGGATGTGTCCGCCTCCTGGATGTCAATAACATGGTGTACAACCTTCAGGAGAACGGGGGAAACGTTGTGTATGGCACGGCCGTCGGCGAATGCGGGAACAACCCTGTCTGCCCAACCCCTGCAAAAACGGTGCCTCCTGCCAAGCCAAAGGTGCGAGACGTTCCACTGCAAGTGCGTTAACGGCTTCTCGGGTGAGTTTGGCATCGTCGCCCCTCGCGAGTCTTTTGTTCTCCTGCTCCTGCATACTGTAGCTCTGAATCTTTGAGTAACTGAGGCTGTTTACAATTACATCAGCATCGTGATCTTGAATAAGCATCCAAATCCTTATTCAAGCTGCTCGACACGGTTGAAGGATGAAGCACGGCGCAAGAGGTGCCTGTGTATTCAGCGAGGATGCGTTATGATGGATGATTGTTTTCTCGCTTCCTTTAAGGGCATGTAAGATATATGTAGGGAGAAGAAGAACCCCGAGGGGAAAGATGACGGGCTGCTTACCACCATCTGTATAAGCAGCCATACTTTATTTCGTATAACCTTAGTTTTCTTTTATAGTTCAAATATTAGCATTAATGAGGGGAAATCTAGGGGTAAAACGCTTAGATGATATTATAAATCCCTTAAACAAATTCCATTAGGATTACCGGCGTGTTTAATATGCGTTCAAATTTTTCACTTCCTCTTTGCCTTCTCCAAGAAGGTAATTGGGTTTTTGGCGAGCGCTGCTTTGGCACTTGAACGTTTACAGTGCTGTTACTGCTGTTCCATGGCCTTTGCCCTAGTGTGCTCCGAGAACGGTTACGGTCCGCTAGTTCACCGCTAATAAGGCCATGAAGACAATGCAGCTGAGAAAAATAGCAAAGACACGCACACACACACACACACACACACACACCTCCATGATCTACAGCCTTAGAAATAAAACAGAGGCCTTAACTGTGATAACAGCCACCAAGCACAAGCTACATTATTCTCTTTGTTAACATCAGGGGTTTGTTTTTGTTTCTTTTCATACGTTTTTTTTCCCCCTCCAATCTCACAGCTTCTCCAGTCTCGAGACATATTGGCTGCAGTAAATTGTTCTGTTGTTCTGCTCGCCAAATTTATTGAACGAGGGTCAGTAATTCAGATCAATATCACTCGGTTTCTGTGGCATACGCCGTGAAGGTAAGGCTGAGGTGAAGAGAAATAAAAGCCCTTTTGAAGTAAGGGGATATAGAAAAGAAAGTGGCCACGGGGATAATAAGAAGGCTAAACTTTCATGTTTAAAAGAGCAAGGCGTGTGAGATGAAGGGATTTTTTTTTCCCCGCTCATGATGGAGCTGCTGGTTGCCAGAAGGAGTTTTTTTCCCGCATGACTGCTGCCCAGATCGTGATTTTCTCACAGGTTTAAAAGAAAACAAAAAAAAACAACGTTGGTAGAAATAGGCTGATGAGTTTGCGACACGAGCCAAACCGCCAACCACAAGCCTTTTTCTTTTCTCCATCCAAGCGAATTGCACGAGTGGGTTTTGGTGATGCAGGGCTTAATCTGGAATTGTAATATTTCTAAATCCTATTAGAAAATGACCTCTATTACAGTGTAAATCCTCGTCCCGGCTCCAAACAGCCAGCAATAGGATTTAGTACAGGAGCACAAGGCTGCTCGAGAAAGTAACCATCTCTATTTCTTTTTATGGATTTGTTTCTCTCCAGGTCCGACGTGCGCCGATTCGCATGACCCTTGCAAGCCGAACCCGTGCCATCCTTCTGCTCAGTGCCATGTGCTTCCAGAGGGGGGCTACAAATGCGAGTGCCCCATGGGCCATGAGGGCAAGCACTGCAGAAAACGTACGTGACTCCTTTTTTTCTGTCCGGAACGTTCTTTTTGCAGCGCACGGCTGCAAAAAAAAATGGTTGCAAAAATTATAAAAGTGTGAGCGGCTACAGTTTAAAGCTGCCTCTTTGACGCACGCACGCACACACACACAATAATTTTAGTAGTTCATGCTGATCAGCGTGCTCAAATGCAATTTCAGGGTTAAATGAAGGATAGAAGCATCAACAGACTCAAACACACACACACACACACACACACACATACACACACACACTAAAGCCGTTTAACACAGAGTATCCCTTTGACCAGGCAAGTCTTCATTAGCAAGTGATTAAAATAAATTGAGGTGAACCAAAATCAATGAGTTGAACGCACCCATCACATAAAGTGCAGCTCATTTTTATCACTTAAATCAATTGAGATGTAATTGTATCAGTCAGGCGCGCGTCGTGATTATGGGGACTCAGTCAGGCAAAGTGTCTGGGGAGAAAAAGGCGTGGTGAGATAAGGGACTGTCCAAGTGCAGGAGTGAGTGAGTAGGGTAGACAGATGGAGAGACAGAAGGGATGAGGAGGTGTGATAGCCTTTGTATACTGTCTATAGTAAGCAAGATGTCCCCTGTGTGAACGCAATCTGAAGTATAATGATGATGATTATGGCGATGATAGGTGACACCGACGATGATGACAGTGATGATGAGATTTGATGTTACCTTGGCCAGTGTTCGAGTTCACTACAGTTTGTATCTGCCAATCAATCTGTTAATAAGGCTTTTTTTTTATGCACTATTACGTGACTGTAGTGTCTGGCTTTAAGTTGGCTTTAACACTGCAATAGTGCCTGTGGCATAGAAAATAATGTCTTATTTATCGCTGCCATGTGCTCTGTACCACGTGAGAGAAAGTATTTCAATGTGATTCATCTCAATTGTGAGTTAATATCACTCGATTAAAAATGGTATACTCAGTGAGATATTTGCACAAAACTTCCACCTTTTCGTTGCATTTGCAAATTAATATCTTGCGATTTCTAGTTTAAACAAACAAATCCAACTTCATGCCTCGGTCTGTGGCGTTCATTATTTCCGTGTTTTGTAAAAAAAAAACTGTAATGACGATTTAAAAACTTTAAACTTCAGATTTCAAATACGGCTTATTTATGCATTCTTTTTTTTTTCTTTTTTTGGTTATTTGGTTTTGTGGTTCTCATGAACAACCTGGATGTAAATAACAATCAGGACCAAATCTGTCAGTGGCTTCATCCAACATTAGGAGTTAATATGTATCACTAAGTGCTTTTCAAATGCGACAAGAAAGTGACAGTAAATGATTCTGACACGCCCTCTTTTTTATGCTATGTACTATGTCATAGGGTATAGACATTCACTCCAGAGCATCAAAATCAAGTTCTACTAGATTGTCTGTGAACTCTTGCTTTAGTTTGTATTATTAGTTTATATTACATTATTACATCCAGACATTCCTTCCAAAGACCGCCAATGAAATTTGCATTTACTTTCAGGTTCGGATTGTTAGACTGAAAAAATTATTAAACAAATAGAAACATTTATAAATGTTTTTTTTTATCGTGCCTTTTTCGGCATTTAATATTAAGTCAAAAAAAAAAAGAGCGAAGGTGTCGTAATTCACATGTTGTCTTTCAATTTTGAATCAACATACAAATGAACGCAACATGCACAGACCTTCTCACAACCTCAAGTAAATTACTTCACGATTTCATGAAAACTTTCGATTGACTTATTTTCACTTCAAAATGTGAGTATTTATCATATAATGTGAGTTTACATCAATAGTAAAGACTTTATCTCACACTTTATCTCACACACTTTATCTTATGTCACATTAGCAAATTAAGATGAGCTAATTAATAAGTAAGTTTGGACTTTTAATTAAAAGTTATTACATAAAAAGTTATTATTATCACTTAATTTATAACACTAAACTTTTTAGTGTTATATATTCAGGTCACAGAAACTA
>JBCEWE010001436.1:0-28247 GCA_039877035.1 Silurus lanzhouensis
TTTCTGTCGTTTTTTTTGGCCTGAATCCTAATAAAAGCCCGTTTCTGCACATTAAACAAGTTTGCCTAAACATTTTTCTCGTAAATATCCAACATTTCTGGTGCATCATCGGTAACCATGTTGTCGGCCTGAAGTTTTAAGCTGTTGGTGTATGAACGGGGCTCATCTGCTTCATCTGTCTTGTTCAACCTCCCAAAGCTGATTGTTAGACAGAGTTCTCTCCAGGGATCAGAGTCTCAGTTTAACACATGCGATTCTATTGATTGTAGCCAATTTCAATTTCAATGTGTAAAGCTTTCTGGTATTACAGGAGGGTAAAGCTGCCCGAGTGGCAAAAATCGGAATTACGGAATTACGAGAAAAAAACTGCGAAAAATGAATTAGGCAAACTGTTTTTTATGTGGAAAAACGAGATTTCATATGAATCTTTTTCTCGCCCTCGCTGTTTTTTGTCCCTGTTCCTCCATATTTTTATTATACAGAGTCTTCTGTGTCACCTGTCCAGAGCGCCCCAGAGTTTAATGGATGGTGTGTCAGTAATAATGGTGGGGAAACACAATGCTGTGTGTAGTTAAATTGACTAAACGAAGCATTAATTCAAATAATCTGCCTCATGTTTCACTCAGGATTGTGACCCAAACCTGTTCCAGCATGACATGCTTTGAGTGCAAAGCCAGCTCCATGAAGATATGGTTTGCATGGTTTGGATTGGAGGATCTTGAGTGGCCTGCTATAGCGCTCTGACCTCAACCCTACTGAAAACTTTAGTAATGAAATAAAACACTGACTGAACTCAGGCCTCCTCACCCTACATCACTATCTGACCACTAACACCTTTGTGGATAAATTAGCACAAATCTTTACAAAGACAACTCCATGATCTAGTGGAACATCTTCCCAGCAGAATGGAGGTTATTATAAAAACAAATGGGCACTCGATGTGGAATGGGATGTTCAAAAAGCATGTACCAATCTGGTCCATTTGTGACCATAGGTTTACTTCTTGTCAATATACTGTACATGGTATGTTTAATCAAAATTTTTTTTTACTCAAGTTTGTACTCATGCATTATAAGAATGCATTAAAGTAATCAGTTAATTCATTTAATTAAACTCATATTGAGAAAATAAACCTGTGTCTAAGTAAGTCAGCACAATATACAAACATGTTCATGGAATGTTGTTTTTGGAAATTATTTCATACCCTAAATCAGTGGTCCCTAACCATTTTTGCGCCACGGACCGGTTTAATGCCAGACAATATTTTCCTGAACCGGCCATTAAAGTGTGGCGGATAAACACAACAAATAAAATGATATGACCGGCATAAAAACTGTCCTTTTTTTGTTCATTTTGTTAGCTTGGGGGTTTGAATTTAGCGATAATGTATTATGTGTTAGCGCCGGAGCCCCTTTAAGAAGGTAGTGGATGGAGGTAAGACATGTGACCGAGGCATCATGACATGCATCAAGAGTAATTCATAGACAGATGTGGCGGAGGGAAAAAATGAACCTCAAGACTTATTATTATTTTATGAGAATAGACAAAAGATTGATGCAGTGAGAGATCTCAGAGATTTCCTGAAAAAAACAGGAAGCAAAAAAAAAAAAAAAAAGAAAGGCAGAAAGAAACGGCATGAGGAAATGAAATCCTACTTAATGGGAATTTACCCAAAAAACTCAGTTCCTAGTATCAGTGAGATTGCAATAGCAGGCTACTGCTTTGTTTAGCAGAAACAAGTTTGATTTAATATAAGATTTAATATAAGATTTTGATTAAATATAAGATTTAAATAAACACACAGTATTACATAATTTTATATTTTAACATTTACATAAGAGTCAGAATATGACTATTTTATTATAAGAAAAATTGGACATTGACACCATTTAATCTGATATCTGTAGAGATAATAAGAGAAAGTGGAATGCACACACAGCAAATTCAGCACATGCACACACACACACACACACACACACACACACACACACACACACACACACACACACACACACACACAGATTATTTAGTACACACACACACAGAAAATTCAGCGCACACACACACACACACACACACACACACACACACACACACACACCACACACAGATTATTTAGTACACACACAACAGAAAATTCAGCGCACACACACACACACACACACACAACACACACACACACACACACACACACAACACACACAGCAAATTCAGTAACACACACAACAAATTCAGCACACACACGCACACACCACACACACACACACACCACACACACACACACACACACACACACCACACACACACACACACACACAGCAAATTCAGCAGTTCAACAGTATATTCCTGGATTTTTTTTATTCCAATTTATTTCAAACTGCCGGCTCCTGAATTTAAGAGGGAACTCTCACGCTCAAATAAACTCATAATTTACCATGACGATTTTCAAACAGTGTTCAGTGACTAACACTGCCCTTCACACCACACTGAGTTTGTATGCAGAGATCTAGAGATCTACTTTCCCTCCTGCTGCGTGTTGGTAAACATTACAGCAGCATGCTAATGACAAGATTTTGTGTTAGGTTAATCAAGGGAAGCTATTAAGCACATTTATTAATAAATAAATACTTAACAAAATCTAGTGGTGCCTTTTGTAGAAGAAGAAAAAATCTACAGAGTTTTCCTTTATATCTAACAGCTTGTAGGAACTTTGGGTCAAAAAAAAGGTCAGCCATGGTATGTCGTCAAGGGAGGAGAGAGTAAAGGGCTTGCTGAAGGGCCCACAAATGGCAGCTCGACAGTTCTTGGGCTTGAACCTACAAATCTCCTGAGCAATAACCAAGACCCTTGACCACCCGGCCAATAGAGATA
The DNA here is from genome assembly GCA_039877035.1 of Silurus lanzhouensis. NCBI lineage: Eukaryota > Metazoa > Chordata > Actinopteri > Siluriformes > Siluridae > Silurus > Silurus lanzhouensis. The sequence goes on from JBCEWE010001436.1 coordinate 2,872, forward strand.
TGGGTTTCACACTCATGTTGCTTATTAAACTTTACTTCAAAATCTAGCATGATTGGGTTAGGATATCAAATGCTTTGTGAGAGCTTTGGCAGTAAAACGTGTGGTTGACAAAGTCCACTCAATAATTACATCACGAAGCTGAACACATTTCGTCATGCGTTTCTGAGAACTTTTTCGTGTTCCTAAGTTAACTTTTGCTTTCTTGGCGATGCACAGTATTATGGAGTTAAGCTGAAGGTGCTAACAGAGATCTAAGGAAGAGCGCTTCAGTGCAACATCAAACCATCTTTGAAAAAGAAGTTTATTTCAGGATGCTGGAATGGCTCTTACAAGGAAAGAAGAAATAGGCATCCGGGTATAAAGTCAACAAATCAATAGTGCCTTTTTCACTACAGTAGTTCCCAAAGGTCTGAGTTGGCATAATGCACACACACACACACACACTTGATGCCTAACTTTCATAACATCGAAATGATTGATGTGAAAAGTCAGTATTAGAGACTGAGAACTCTGACATCATATGAGACGAGCAAAAAAATGAAACAGTCTCCATAAAGCAGTGACACATCAGAAAAGACATTCAAAATTAGAAACAGAATAAAGATGGATGATTCACTCTGAACAGTTCTTCATATTCCACTAGCACTGACAGACAGAGGAATAGAGATAGATAGATAGATAGATAGATAGATAATAGATAGATAATAGATAGATAGATAGATAATAGATAGATAATAGAGAGAGAGAGAGAGAGAGAGAGAGAGGAGAGAGAAAGAGAGAGAGAGAGAGAGAGAGCGAGAGAGCAGAAGATCATACTTCCTCATGTCCCATTAAAACGACAGTTTTGTTGCTTTGGCTGTGCTGTGGAAACAGAAAATGAGACAACCTCTGGATGACGTCCCGCAAGGCTGGATGGAGTGACTTGATTTGAGTAAATGTAAGCGGAAGTACTCTGATTGATCCACAGTGAAGGTGGAAAGCAATAATCGATACAAAGAGTAATAAAATCACTAAATGTGCAGAATTTTATATATAGTATATTCTCAGTGACAGCTTAGAAACGATATCTGATTGTAAATGCTTGTGTTTGGTGGACAGTTGCGATAATGACGTCCGATATTTATTTTAAGTCATGAGCGTGAAATTACACCGGTGTGTTAGACTTTTAAGCCAGTGTGACTGAGCTCACCGCTGTCATTTCAGCACAAATACCAATATCGAACAGGGTAATTACCACCCATCAATTCTGCAATGACTTCATCCGGGCATGAGAGAGAGAGAGAGAGAAGAGAGAGAGAGAGAGAGAGAGAGAGGGAGGGAGAGAGAGAGAGAGAAGAGAGAGAGAGAGAGAGAGAGAGAGAGAGGAGAGAGAGAGAAGCAGACAGACAGACTGACAGACAAGAGAGACAGAGAGAAGAGGAGTGAAAGAGAGAGAAAGAAAGCAGACAGACAGACAACAGAGAGAGAGAGAGAAGAGAGAAGAGAGAGAGAGAAGAGAGAGAGAGAGAGAGAGAGAGAGAAATTAAAACTGAACTCAGACAGCATGCAATGGGAACAGAGAGGACATCACTGCAGGGCAGACTGACACTCACAGTAATGAGATTATAACAGAGGCTTTTACTTGAGTGCCACGAATACAAAATAAAGACAGAGAGAGAGAGAGAGAGAGAGAGAGAGAGAGAGAGAGAGAGAAGAGAGAGAGAGAGAGAGAGAGAGAGAGAGAGAGAAAAGAAAGAGAGACTACATTCTAACCAACACTGAGTAACTGTTTAGGAGGACAGAGGGAGCACAGTGATCTGCCAGCACAGTATGTAACCATCTGAGAGACAATGAGACACAAACTCAACCGCACACAGCCCTAAATCACCTTTGAGCCAAGTGCTTTATTGTTAAGATTAAGAGTTAAGAGTTTATTGCTAGTCTCAACCTTTCCCAGAATACACTCCAGATGAGACACTTGTCTACTGTATCAATGGACACTCTCATTCACACACTCATTCACACCTAGAGAATATTTAGTAATGCTCAAGCAATTTAGAGAGTTGAGAGTACATGTGACAACCTGTAGAAACCCCACACAGACCCAAGTCGAAAAAAAAAAGAAATATAAAATTTATAAACAAATGATGTGACCCACCAACATGCAACCAATCAAGACAAGGAAGCATCTCTCCTTGATTGGAAGTCATGATGCCTCAAAAAAACACTGCACATATGTCATTAAATCTTGTTTAAATATTTATTCTTTAATTCTAACAATTAACAATCCTTAATGATCATGGCTCTACCAGCATGGGACTCTAAGATGGAGTATACTAACATAAGCAGATTCTGCTTTTCTTGGATCGATACTTTAACATTAGCAGGGCAGAAAGTCGCAGGGTGATTCAAGGCCACTCAGTACTTTAAACCATTACTCTTCGTTATTTTTCCCCTCAGTGTACCATTTCCAGAATGTGTGCTGCAGGAAGCCGCTGAGGTCAGACAGCTCTGCTGATGACCAGAGCAGAAATAAAGAAGTAGTGAGCTTTCTCTGCATTTTTGTGTTTCTCTGGTTTCCTTCTAACACATGACAGCCCAGGCTTCTCAAAACACAGAGTAAATATACAGTGGGGTCTAACATCTAAGAGCACTTCTATTTTGCATTCTATTCTAATGTATTTTGAAAATTTAATCACTGACAACATCTGAGTGAAAAGAAGAGTCTATAAAAATTAACTTTAGATTTTCTTCCTTAACGACAGTAAATTCGAGCCGGAGTTCCCGCCACAGTTTGTTCATCCATTTGACATACAATCTATCAAAGTGTCACCTGATCACATGCTTCAGTAGAAGAAAGAGTGTGGAATCCTGAATCTTAAATCTTATACACTTATTCGTTTTAAATATTTTAAATCTTTCCAATTTTTAAATAAATAATTCAAATATATGATTTTAAATGTGGTCCGAAAAGGCACCGCTGTATGTTCAGAATCAAAAGAATAAGCTGCAATTAATAAATGTAATGAATATGCTATCTGTAAATGAAAGATAAAACGATACACATTCAATAAGATGTCTATAAAGCCTTTACATATAAAATGGTACAATATTTGCTTATTTCTCCAATGTGACTATAAATATGTAAAACAGAGGCAGAAAAAGGCAGGAAATACCGTCATATGCTACACAACGGCATTTCTTTTGGAATAGTTAAAAGTTAGTCTTTTTATATTCATTCATAAATGAATAAGATAAAAAAAGAAGTTACATTTTCATCAAATTGTGTGGATAAACAAGCCATATAGAATTTGTAGTCATGTATGTAGTCAACAATAATGCAGGACCAATGACCTGGTTTGAAGCCTATCATTCCATGTTTACCTGATGAGTTTTCTTACATGTAAAATGACCCAAGCTAATGAGCAAAAAAATACAGTACTTTTTCTGAACTAACTGAACTTCCACGAATTTCATGTAAATGTTCATCTGAATAATAATGCAGTTTGATAAATAAGTTCCAGTGTGGTAATCATAGCAAGATCCCTTTTCCAAGAATGGAATTCTGGGTCATTAGGATAAAACTAGAAAGAGGAAACCAAAGACCATAATTTATAACCCAGCACATTAAACAACAACCACTAGAAAGGCCAGTGTCTGAAAATAATTAAAGAGATGAAGTCACCATGGTATTTTGCAGGGTTAAGAAGTCAAGGTGAGTAGCTGGTGTTTCTCTTTCTAATCGAACCGAAAACAAGTTAAACTTTCGTCTATGATAGATTTTTAGCAGGACTGCAATCAATAATATCTATTACAGCCGGCTCTGCGGGCCACTACAGAAGACTGACCCATATTACACCATTAGTGTTGTGAAAATCATTCTATTGACTGCAAAGCACAAAACCCTCCAAAGTCTAAGCTCTAAAATATTCACACCTGAAGAGTGAGTACACAAGATGACGAACATCATGATTAACAAGGAACTCGTGACAGGAGAAGCAGAAGTGTGACTGTAGGTTACACAATGTTATAGAAAGCCTTTATTAAGAAAAAAAGACTATTTAACTATTTAATAATGGAAACATGGAAGCAGTACTACAAGACTAGAGCTAGAACACACTAATGATGTAGAGCACTGGCAGACATGCTGAATGGAGCACTGGTCTAATAATAGCCCTGAACCTCATTTAAAATACACCCATGTTCTGTTTTTTTGGGCCTCTGAGAGACTTAAACCTCATTTGTCAGAGCGGGACTTAAACTCATTTCCATGGCTATCTGAGACAGCAGAGCTGGTAAACTATTCACTCTTTATCACAAAATTATTATATTATATATCAATATATATATATATATATATATACAGTGGAATCCGCTTATCTCGACCTCGGTTACCTCGACAACCCTATTAAGTCGACGTTTTTGAAGTGGAACCGCCAAATTCTCGCTTTTTCTAAGCATTTTTTATCGGTTATGTCAAACGTGTGATGACCAGCAAAATCATAGAATGAACCGGGATCGGGGGAGAATCCGCGATGCGCTTTGGGAAGAAAAGCGCAGCCGTTGAGAGAGTGCTGGTGGGAAGCACGTACCGGGATACCAACATATACCAACAATAACGGACAGTGAGAGTGTGGAAGTTTAAATAGGAGTGGTGATGATGCTAAACGAGCACCATATGTGCGTGATTGAAGCGGAGCTTCAGAGAAAGCGGCCGAGAAAGCACCTGACGCGCTGAAGGGGGCCGAAGGGGGCGTGGCAGGTGGATTCCTGACAGATAAACATGTACTGTATGTATTTTTATAGCATGCCTTCATCAACAAATCGCGGCAACGCTGTTGTGTAAAAAACCCTTCAAAAACACGTGCATGCACATTCTCATTTATTAACGCACATCATGTACATAAAGAAATTTCAAGCACGTTAATATATTGCCGCCATTTTGATTTTCGTTTATCTCGATCATCGGTTATCTCGATGCTTTTTGGCGACCCCCTAGGACATCGACATAACCGGGTTCCACTGTATATATATATATATATATATTATATATATATATAATATAAACTGTATATATATATATGTGTTGAGTTAAGTTGAGTTGAGTGTGAGGGTTCCAGTTGAATTTGAAAGAAAATAAAGTTCCTAAAACTTATAAGATTACTTGCACATACTCGCTGCTGATTGGTTACAGCGCATGTTAGTCTTAGATGCCACAGAAACAGTGAGCTGGAGGATGTTTACAGTAAGTGGAAATATGAGCCTAAATGAATCTACTGATGATTTCTGTCTATTTTTATTATAAAAATGTATAATATTGCAGCCATGCACTCAGCTTTGCATACTATTAATGTAATTATGTAAATGCTCAAATCTTGTCTAAAGGAAGTTGTGCTATTCAGAAGAGAGAATGTACAGTATATAAATGAATAAAACTTAAAAAACTTACATGTTAAAGCTCATTAAATAGCAAACTGGAAAAGCTTTTTGGAGTTTTTGTGTTAATGCTGAGATGCTTGCTGTTGCCTTCTAAACTAATGTTTTTGGTTTTGCGCTTACAGGTAACCTCTTTTCCTCCATCTCCCCCCCACCCTAAACATCTGTTTAGTCATGAAGCAAAGGTCAGAGTGGATAAACTGACACAGATCAGCAACTATACAACTTACTAACTAAGACGATGCAACTTTCTCTGAAATGTTTCACCATTTTCCATGTCATAATAATTTTGTCTTGTGCCCTCACTTATAATGACTTTGAATATAAAATAATTTGTCTGATCTTTAATCGTTGTGCTTTTACAAATATTCTAATTACACAATGACCCAATATGAACTGGCAGCTTGAGTAAAATACACAAACATGTACAAACTATGTCAGGTTTTACACGATGGGAATACCTTGACTTAAAGAGCAGGTCCTGTGCCATTTATTTATAGGGTTCATACAGATTGTTACCTGCACTGAACTGAATGAATACAAATGATACATATATAGTATAGTATTACATACCAATTAGATTTCTTTGTGCTATATTATTCTATTATTCATCCCCCTCTTTAAGCAGGGTAAAGTACAGTCTGGCTGGTAAATGGCTCCCTGTGTTCAAAGCCAGAAGGACCTCTCAGTAGGATAGAAGGCCCCAGTTCTGTAAAACCATATGGCCTTCAAAGCCAAACACTGCCAGAAATGTATCTGCCTCAATAACAGTAAACAGAATCAGCAAAGATTTCTATTACACACAGCATAAAATTAAATGTCAGAAGTCGTCATCTCAGAGAAAATGGCTTTCAACTAACTGAAAACTAACTTACTATTCATAGTTGCTACATTAAGTAAAAAAAAGTATGGTGGGAAAGTTCCTCAAACTGCTTCCCTGTAAAGAAAACATAACCACAAAAAGTTTTTGTATTTATTCTACAGCGATAACATACAATATAAAGCTGGGGACAGTGTTAGGAAACATGAGAACACTATGTGTCCTTGTTATACATTTGTAACCTGTTTACTCTCCTTGTACCTGAAACTGAAAGCCATCTGTGTGTCTTTGTTCCTCCACTCGAGCATGTGCCTAGACCCAATTTTCAAATCAGGAATAGAATCATGTTTTCCACTCAGCCCTATTATTGCGAGTGTACCCCATAGTGTTGACCTTTAAACCCACTGAAACCTGAAAATGTCCCATATTCTGTATATCAAGAACAAATAATACACAGGGCCCTAAATGTGCTTGGTGCAGAGTCTTTTAAGTGTGCACTCGTGACCTGTTAAGTAAGGGGTCTTTAAATGGGGCCTGTACATTAGCACTTCATGATCACTGAACGAAATAACTGCACATTAAGAGCCATTTTTTCAGTACAACCTTCAGAAGAGAGTGTGGAGTTTACCATCCAAATATCTACCAGAAAAATCCAAATTAATCCAAATACAAAGGAAATACATGAGTTTGGTTAAACTCAAATTTAAAAGTTGTTCCAAACTTATGCATTACATGTAAGCAAACCTGAGATACAATGTATTATGCAAGTTTTGTTTCTGTTACTGCAAAAACAAGACCATATAAGAATATATTTTCTAAAAGGTATTTAAAGCTCAGCTTTGACCCCTTTAAAAGCTGTGATAAAACAACAAATGAACAGAATAGATCATTAGAAATGGTATAACAAGCGACAGTAAACTAATTACATGCATTAATACAGACTGAGGAAAATAACTAAAAAGGTGAATCATGGGAAGAGGTGATTTTAAGTAATTATATTCTTTGGTCTAGTGTCCTTTATAATGATAATGACTGATGTCTATTAACTAGTGGTGATGAAGTATCATTTTGCACCATCAACAGAAAGGCAGAAGGTCACACTGGGTATGTGTTGTGGCTTCAGTTGAAACATGAAGATGTCATTAGAGCTTAGCAAGCTGTAGTTGATGCGTTTCTGAGTTTGCTGTTGTGTTAAATTCCATTGCTTTTTGAATGCACTGGGTGTAATGCCACTGGGAGGTGGTAGCTTAGTGGTTAAGGCATTGGACTTTGGATCTGAAGGTTTTAAGTTCAAATCCCAGCCACACCAAGCAGCCACTCTTGGGCACTTTAGCAGGGCCCTTTAGCTAATAGCTTCTCAGTTGTATGAATGAGATTACCGTAATTTCCGGACTATTAAGCGCACCCAGATATAAGCCGCACCCACTGAATTTGATTATCTACACTGAAACTAATGAACTTTACACAGGCTTTAATGAAAGACAGTGTCTGTTACACGGTGTAACGGGTGAAATATGTTGTGGCTCCTTTAAGAGCAGAGCGGCATTTTGGGTATAGCCTGCCGCCGCATTTTTTCTGGTATTACTGCCTGTGTGCAAGACCGAGAAATATGTCCTTATCATTTTCTGATGCTAATTTCTAAGTTTCTTTGACTAACCCATAACACTGTTGCCAAGAAAAATAAAAAAGCACGAGTTTTGGAAACCTGTCTGTGCTTATATGATTTCTGTTGCAACTGGAGTTAGCGAGCTCTCCCTTCACCCAGACTCAACGCGTTACAACGCTTGTATCTAAACAGTAGCCTACCAAGTAAGTCATTGTTCACTGTCTTCCTCCTTCCTTTCACAACTATTTCACTCGAGAGTTTATCTTTTGGCATCGTCGTGCGTTTAAAAATCACCACCGGTGGAAGTTTTTTCTCCCGATGGCGTGCAGCTCAGAACACAGGTGAAGAGCGTTTTTTCGTTTCCGTTCGGAAATTTCATTGGTCTAATGTTAAGGGTTCAGTTTTTTGGCTTGAAGTTTGTGAAATCGAGAAAAACCCAGGAAAAATCCATAAATTAGCCGCTTCGTTGTTTAAGCTGCGGGGTTCAAAACGTTGGGAAAAAAGTGCCGGCTTATAGTTCGAAAAATACGGTAATATAAGTCGCTCTGGATAAGAACGTCTGCCAAGTGCCGTAAATGTAAATGTACAGTAATCTCTTGTATAATCAGTTTGATCTCCCTTTTTTGTCTTTTTCAAACAACCTACCTTCTCTGGACCTTCCAAAGTATTATCGCACAAAAATTAAAAATCTCTTACACCGCAGCTACATCATGAGCAGACAAACAACAAATTTGCGCCATTCCGCAGGGACCCGCGCTGAGGATGTTCCATTTTTTAAGGTTTATTCATAAGCCTGTGCCTTGCAACAGTGAAAAGGACGTCAATTCAGATGTTCCCTTCATATGATAATTTATTCTACAATGTCACTTTGCACACCTGGTCAGTAAAGTGGGATGGAAATACAAAGAAAATGGAAAACAGGCTCGCAGGCTGAATGTCAGACCTTGTAATTACAGATCATTTCAAATTCAGCCTGGACATATTGTAGCTGTCTTTGTTATATTAAAAATGTGTGAGATGATGCTATAAGCTCAAGGTTTCAGACAAGAGAATTAATACAGATTGTTTTCCTAATTATTAATAATTTCCTAATTACTAAGTTCCCACTTTTAACATTGAGTCTTTGTCTTGTCCTTTCTTTGCCATAATGTCTTACTGATATATGGCTGATAAACAGGCAGCAAACTCCATGACACCACTGAATGAAAAGGTTTAGGACAGTGACGTAAGAGTCACATGTCTTACCTCATGGTCTTAGCTACTGACAACAGTAGCTTGTATGTCTGGCATATGAGATCACATGACATGTGATGTTTTAAATGAATCTTATACTTCCTCTACATTAAGCATGGATGCTGGATGGTATTGAGGTATTAGCAGCATTAATAGGAAGGATCATGTGATTGGGGGTGCGATCATACTATATTGTATCATCAGTTAAACAAGACGTCTGTCTGAACTGTCTGACTGACAGTTAACAAATGAAAAATAAATGTGTGTATATATATATATACAGTGTATATATATATATATATATATATATATATATATACAGTATATATATATATATATATATATATATATATATATATATATATATATATATACAGTGCCCTCCACAATTATTGGCACCCCTGTTTAAGATGTGGTCGTGGACTTCTAAAAATTCTCCTTTTTTTAAAAACAACATAGAACCCAAATGCAAAAAAGAGAAAAATCCAACCTTTCATTTAAGTACATTACTTTGGTGGTAAAAAAAAAAATCACACATTTAGAAAAAACAAACAAACTTGAAATCATGTGTGCCACAATTATTGGCACCCCTAACAATTCCTCTGAAAAATGTAATTGTTTTTTTTTTATATATATTTTCTGTAGTTGCTAAGGTTGGTCAGGGTATCTAGGGACTTTTAATTAGTAATTCATGATTTCCTGTTTCCCTGGGTATAAATATGACGTGACACAGAGGCCTAATTCTCTTACCCATTTGTCAACATGGCAAAGACAAGAGAACACACCATTCAAGTAAGGCAGATGTGTGTCGACCTTCATAAGTCAGGCAATGGCTACAAGAAAATAGCCACTCGCCTTAACTTGCCGGTATCTACAGTCAGAGGAATCATTAAGAAGTTTAAAACAACTGGAACAGTGACAAACAAGGCTGGAAGAGGTCCCAGTTTATCTTGCCACAACGCACAGTGAGGAGGATGGTAAGAGAAGTAAAAAAAATTCCCAAGCTCACCGTCACAGAATTGCATCAAAGAGTGGCATCTTGGGGTCACAGAGTCTCCAAAACAACCATCAGACGCTCTCTACATGCCAACAAGCTGTTTGGGAGGCATGCAAGGAAAAGCCTTTTCTCACTAACACTCACAAACGTAAACGTCTGGAGTTTGCTAAGCGGTACTGGGACTTCAACTGGATCGTGTGCTTTGGTCAGATGAGACTAAGATTGAGCTTTTTGGCAACAAACACTCTAAGTGGGTCTGGCGTAAAACAAAAGATGAGTATGCCGAAAAGCACCTCATGCCCACCGTGAAGTATGGTGGAGGATCTGTGATGCTGTGGGCCTGTTTCTCTTCCAAAGGCCCTGGGAACCTTGTTAGGGTGCATGGCATTATGAACGCTTTGAAGTACCAGGATATTTTAAATAAAAACCTGATGGCCTCTGCCAGAAAGCTGAAGATGGGTCGTCATTGGGTCTTTCAGCAGGATAATGATCCAAAACATGTGGCAAAATCTACACAAAAGTGGTTCAGCAGTCACAAACTCAAGGTCCTCCCATGGCATCTCAGTCCCCAGACCTCAACCCAATCGAAAACCTGTGCGGCGAGCTAAAGAGAAGAGTGCATAAGAGAGGACCCAGGACACTGGATGATCTAGAAAGATTGTGCAATGAAGAATGGTCAAAAATCCCTCTCTCTGTGTTCTTCAATCTTGTGAAATGTTATAGGAGGAGATTAAGTGCTGTCTTGTTGGCAAAAGGAGGTTGTACAAAGTATTAACATCAGGGGTGCCAATAATTGTGGCACACATGATTTCAAGTTTTTTTTTTTTTCTAAATGTGTGATTTTTTTACCACCGAAGTAATGTACTTAAATAAAAGGTTGGATTTTTCTCTTTTTTTGCATTTGGGTTCTATGTTGTTTTAAAAAAAAGGAGAATTTTTAGAAGTCCACGACCAATAATTGTGGAGGGCACTGTATGTATATATATATATATATATATATATATATATATATATATATATATATATATATATATATATATATACACACACACACACACACACACATTAGACTATAGTTAACATTTTGAAGCCATCAGTGTGATCAGTGTGATTGGACTGAAGATGGATCATCTGATAATTATTTGATTAAAGAAGCATCAGTATGGATCTGAGCTGCACATATGAGCAATATGACACGGCCATGAGGTGATAGAAGCAGCAAGGAAATGATCAGGATAAACAGTGTAACATCTATGGAAGATAATATCAGCCTTATGACTGTACAAGGAGGAAAAATAATGAGATTTGTGTGATCGCATCCCCAATATTAAAATACGTTTAACAGTTTAACATGGATGGATCAACAGCAGTATGATCTGATAGAGCAGTAAGATATATAATATAGTATTAAAGAGCAGCATGGTATATATTAGAGAAATAATAAACAAACGTATAATATGGTATAATAGAGTAGAGCAGTATGAGGTAGGATCTATAATAAAGCAGTAAGAGATAGTATGATAGCGCAGTAGGAGATATGATATTTAACAGATCAGTACAAGATATCAAATGATAAACCAGTATGATATATAATATGACAGAGAAGTATGAGATATGATGTATAATAGAGCAGCATGCGATATGATATTTGACAGATCAGTATATGTAATATGACAGAGCAGTATGAGAAAATGTATTATAGAGCAGTTTAAGATATGTATAACAGAGCAATGTGAGATATGATATTTGACAGATCAGTATGAGATATTATGTATTATAGAGCAGTATGGGATATGTATTATAGAGCAGTATGATATATCATGTATTATAGAGCTATATGAGATATGTATTGTAGAGCAGTAAGATATATCATGTATTATAGAGCTATATGAGATATGTATTGTAGAGCAGTAAGATATATCATGTATTATAGAGCTATATGAGATATGTATTATAGAGCAGTACGAGATGTGTATTATAGAGCTATATGAGGTATGTATTATAGAACAGTATGAGATATGTATTATAGAGCAGTATGAGATATGTATTGTAAAGCAGTATAAGATATTATGTATTATAGAGCAGTATGAGATATGTATTATAGAGCAGTATGATATGTATTATAGAGCAGTATGAGATATGTATTGTAAAGCAGTAAAGATATTATGTATTATAGAGCAGTATATGTATTATAGAGCAGTATGAGATATGTATTGTAGAGCAGTATAAGATATTATGTATTATAGAGCAGTATGAGGTATGTATTATAGAGCAGTATGATATATGTATTGTAGAGCAGTATAAGATATTATGTATTATAGAGCAGTATGAGATATGTATTATAGAGCAGTATGATATGTATTATAGAGCAGTATGAGATATGTATTATAGAGCAGTATGATATGTATTATAGAGCTATATGAGATATGTATTGTAGAGCAGTATGAGATATTATGTATTATAGGGCTATATGAGATATGTATTGTAGAGCAGTATGAGATATTATGTATTATAGAGCTATATGAGATATGTATTGTAGAGCAGTATATCATGTATTATAGAGCAGTATGAGATATGTTTTATAGAGCTATATGAGATATGTATTATAGAGCTGTGTATGGTATGGTATGGTATGGTATGAAATGACATGACATGCATGCTCACCGATCCCGCTTATCTCCTGTCGTATATTCAGTCGGTTCCGTTCGTCTGCGATGGCCTTCAGCATGTGCTGCAGGGACCGGTCCGGTTCTCCGTTCTCATCCTCCGCTGCTCCCGCCGTCTTACAGAAACTCGGGAAGGACGCCATGCCCAAACTGATCTCATGACAGTCTTATACGGCCGAGAAATAAAGCGCTTCGGAGGGAGAAAACACAAGCACAGCGATCTAAATAAACAACCTTTAAATGTCAGTGGTGAGAAGGACGCTGCAATCGTGCTGTCATGTCACAGATGCGGGATGACACTTCAGTTTTTATAGAGCTCTATAAACCGCAAGCGTCCTCTCCGCACTTCCGACTTCTTCAACACAAAAGCTCAGCTGACAGTTTCATTTCCCAACGGTATTGCGGAAAACCCGCCCTCTTCGTCACGATTGGCTAGTTGCGCCATTATCCGATAATGAACAGTAACCACAACCAATCAAAAACCTGTTTCATTGTAACTGAACTATTAGCCAATCAGCGTGAAAGGGCGGTGCCTATCAGATGCAGGTGGAAAAAAACACAGACGACTGGGAAACACCCGACTTCCTGTAACACAGGGCAACAGGGAGACTTTTAAAGGGGACGAGACGAGTCTCTTCCAAGTGCAGATCAAATCATAATAAATATCGCTAGGGCTAAATATTTGTGGACACCTGACCATATGTGCTTTACATTCCATATGTAGTCCTGCCACATTATTCTGCAATGGCTTTCCATAACATTTTAGAACATGTCTATCATGCCATTCAAAAACAAAACAAAATCAAACACTGATGTTTCGCAAGGAGATCTGGGGTGTAGTCATCATTCCAGTTCATCCCAGTGGAATTCACTGGGCTTGGGTTAGGCTTTTGTGTAGGACACTTGAGAACTTCCACAGCAACCTAACCAGTTTAATCTATTCAGCTGACAAAACTCAGGCAGAGATGATCAACTGGTAGACCACTTTAACCAGCTATTACATTATTTCCACCGTCCTTAATACACAAATTAATTAATCAATGAAGCTTGCAAATATTAAAGAAACTGTTGTGAAATATGTCACATCCTAACATGGCTAAAGTAACCAATCCACCTAGTGTTGAATGAATGCAGTGTGTGTTTTGTCTCAGATCTTAAAAAGCACACGTGTTTTTAGACTGTGGCTGCCTCCTGGTGGGTAACCAGACAAATCCTAACTACTGATAACTTCGTCCATGTAAGAATTATAAGAAGAATGTAAACAATAATAAACGAGTTGTGTTGCTACTGCGCATGTCTGGTCCTAAAGCATTTCCGGTGATGCCATTTTTTCAAAACAAAATGACTTACACATACTTTTCAAGTTTAGCTAAAACAAAACAGTTAAGATATTTATAAAAGCTAAAAAAAAAAAGGGTAAATCAATAATTAATTACATTGATAACTAAATTCCATTAAATTGTAGGGAGTGAATTTTTGGTTATAAATGATGCACTACAACTTTAAATAAGATTTGGAGATAATGCCGCGAGAACAGAGATTTTTAATATCGCCAGAAAGAACAGTCTGTGTGGGAGTTGTGAGAGTGTAAGAGAGAGAGAGAGAGAGAAGAGAGAGAGAAGATACGGTGTTAATCCGCTGTGGCTACTGTATGAGTTTCACCTCCTGATATTTAATAAACCAAGTGTACATCTTCTGAGCTCTTTGGTGATAAACCGATCAGCATAACCCATGAACTCACATGCTGATAATAACAGTAAAGCGAGCATATTACTAATAACATGCGTGTTACTAAATTAATTGTGTTCCATCATAACAATGTATACATAAATATTGCATACAAAATTTTTGTGGTTAGATTAGATAAAGTGTGTAGCTTTGTTGCGGTGGAACAGTGTGTAAGAGAGGGTTTGAAGGCTCCATCTGAACCCGGTGTATGTTCACGAATAAACGAGAAGCTGCATGCAATTCAATGCTGGCTAATTTGTCTTTTTATCTAATTTATATTTATTTATGATTCATATGTTGTTGGTTTTAGATAACAGTAAATATCCTAGAGTTGCTAGTCGGTATCCAGCCTTCACTATAATCCAAGTGTGACATTGTGTTTTGTTTTTCAGCAATTTAAACGCTCTAATTTCTGACAGCAAGAGAGAGAATGAACAGCATGGTCTTAGTTTTAATTTTGACATTTATAATCGCAAGAATAAACAATTTGCCGCAATCACACCGTGTATAATCCGTCTCCCAATGTTTTAAATGACTATGTTAACCGTAAACATCCTTGGACCAAAGAACTGGTTTATGGAGGCCACTGTGCTCTTGGGCACCTTCAGTAAACTTGTAATCTTCCGAAGTCTGTGCCTAGACACAATCCTTTTTCTGAGCTCTGCAGCCAGTTCTTTTGGTCTCATGGCTTGTTTTGGCTCTGATGCATTTTCAATTCAAAGTCCATTTGCATTCAGTCTAAATCCAATCAAATGAACGTTCCACAGATGGACCTCAGAGTGTAGAAACATCTCAAAGAGGATCCAGAAAAATAGAATACACTTGAGCAAAAAAGTAAATGCCATCGAAAAATGTTTTGATACTTATGTCAATGTGATGTTCCGATTTTGTCTTTTAAATAAACAATGTCAAACATGAGTTTGAATTTGATTTGTCAGTATGCAGCATGGCTGCAAATGCTCCCATCCAGATGTCTTTTTCAGGCAAGGCTTTACATATTTTAGCAAGACAATGCTAAACATCATACTGCATCTATTACAACAGCATGCCTTAATAGTAAAAGAGTCTGGGTGCTGAACTTGCCTGTCAGCTGTACAGACCTTTAACAAATTAAATACACTTGCTGCATCATGAAATAAAAATAAAACAGAAGAAGAAGAGGAAGTGAAAAATAACATATAAGACCAAGGACTGTTGAGCAGGTTGAATCTTGTATCAGGCACGAATAAAATATCAATCAGGTCCAAAACTTCAGTATCTCATCTAATTAGTTACCAGATGTAAACAAACTGTTGGTAAAAAAAAATATATACAAATAATGATGATGCTACACAGTGGTAAACAAGTCCCTATCCCAACTTTTTGGAGATTGTGGCAGCCATCAAATTCACAATTTTCATATATTTTTATTAAAATGGTAAATTTGCTCAGTTTAAACAATTGATATGTTTTCTATTTTTAAGGTGATAATGGGTATATTAGATTATTAAGTTATAGCATTCTGTTTTTATTTACATTTTACACAGTTTCTCCAACTTATTGGAATTGAAGCTATAATATTTCATGAAGGAAACACAACATCAAGTAAATCCCAACAAAGGTATAATTTAGTGGAATTTTAACAAACAACCCAGCACCAGGGGCCAGTGCCTTATCCATCAGGCCATTTGACTTTAGCTGTACAAACTGTAATGCAACTCAGAACTGCCCACTCATAGTAACTTTCATATTACAATGACTTACATCACAGCGGGGGAACAATGGTACAGACTACCTCAGGCTGGCAGGTGAAGGTTTTGACTTAAAAAGGGACTGCCTTTTCGAAAGATGCATTAGCACAAGGCTTAGGAATCCATTATGTTTAAACAATAATATATACAAGAATATAAAGAATATAAAATAAAGAGGCAACTCCCCACAAAGCACCCAAATATTCAAAAACAGTTCGGAAAAGGGATGGTGGAATAAAACTTGCTGGGAAATGTTATTGTTGTATCAAATTATACTATTATTTCATGCAATAGTTTTCAAAACATTTATCATCACTAAATGTGTCTAAAACTAAAATGTAATGTAGTCACTCTCTCTAGTGTGACTCTGTCTAGTCACAAAAGAAATAACACATTTTGGGATCTCAAATCATATATATATATATAGTGCAATGAACAACGATTTCCTCTTTCTTTATAAAATGTACTCTTTATGCATTCTTTGATAGAAGGGAATCTGCGAGGGAGAAAAGGGAAGTTTATAGGACTGTGGTGAGACCTGAGATGTTATCTGGTTTAGAGACAGTGGCATTGAGTAAAAGACAGGAGGTGGAGCTGGAGGTATGCGCTAAAGATGTTAAGGTTTTCGTTGGGAGTGATGAGGATGGACAGGATTAGAAATGAGTTTATTAGAGGGACAGCGCGTGTAGAACGTTTTTGAGACAAGGTGAGAGAGGCGAGATTGAGATGGTTTGGACATGTGCAGATTAGGGACATGGGGTACATCGGTAGGAGAATGCTGAGGATGGAGCTGCCAGAAAGGAGGAAAAGAGGAAGACCAAGGAGGTTTATGGATGTGGTGAGGGAAGACATGCAGGTGGTTGGTGTAAAAGAGGCAGAAGTAGAGGACAGGGGGGTATGGAGACGGATGATCTGCTGTAGCTACCCTAACAGGAGAAGCCGAAAGAAGAAGTTCTCTTTATGCATTCTGGCAAAAACGTTCATTATGACACATTTTGATATGATATAAAATAATAAATATGTAAATAATAATGAGACACTTGTGACTTTTTGTGATATTTTTCAGCATGCATCTACTTTACTGTGAACCTCCCCAGAGTTTCAAAGAGTGTACCTTGAAGGGGCAAATGTGGTGTTTATAACAATGATTTTATTTTACTTCAGGTGATGGGAAGTATGTAGTTGATGCTGATAAAACTTTATTTAAACTTATTGCAAATGATAATGAGCAAAGTATGTAATGTCTATTGATTTTGTCCCTTGAAACTCCATAGAGTTTCTAGGATTAAACCCTGAAGGTGGAAAATGTTTTCATTGCAGTGACTTTTTGATTTTATGTGGATGTGGGTGATGCTGATAAAACAAACCATAACCCATTTTACCAACGCATAAATTATTCAGATTTGTGAAAGCAATTGCAGTAACGAAGGTTTCAAAAACACATTATAAGGTTATATTTTCAGGTTGGCACTAATCTGTCGTGCCTTTGGACCAGGAGGAGTTTATAGACACCACAATATATTTTTTTATAAGCTGAAGTTTAGTTTTGGAGTCTGCTGTTTGTAAAAAATTTGTAACTAAATAGAAACTGAGGTTTACAAAGAATCACAGAAAGGTAAATAAACTCTGTGTAAAGCCTGATTACTCAATGCTAATTGTTGTAATTGGTAGCTTGCTAGCTGGTCAGCTAGCTAACTCACGTCGTTAGTTCGTTTAAAAAGAAAATATAACATGAACATTTTTATGTACAAATGTACTATATGATGATTTTAACAAAATCCCTCGACATAATAATTCTACTGTTTTATACTCTTTTCTGAGTAAAGCCTGTTGAGCTGGTGATTAAAACAAGGGCGAAGCTAACAAGCTACTTCCTGACAAAACCTTTTTGTTTTAGTCTGATGTCAGAAAAAAATATTTTTATATTATTATAACTATCGCTGAATAATATAATGTCTGAAGTTTAAAAAGCGTTTAATGCGTTTTAATTCGTTTATTGCACAATTCATCGTGTTTTTTAAACGATACTATTAGTGAGTCGAACGCGAGTGAGTCGATTCTTTCAGCTGCCTGTTTTTAGCTGACAGCTGAGAGTCGACTCACACAAAGCAATTCTGCGCATGGAAAGTGTGAGAGGTGAGATGTGTGTTTGGAGGATCTTTACCATGTTTAACCATGTTTAACATTCATACATTTATTAATTCATTCATGCATTCATATTTCACATTCCATTCATTTTGGTGTTTCTGATCAATGGCTTTGCATTGAACTCAGTGCAGACTTTCTCAAACACCATTAAAGCCATTAAAGCAGTCAAAACAGAACTTACTGCTTCCAGATAAACTACTGTCCAAAACACAGTGGCCCTCGATATCCTCCTTGCGAAGGATGGTGGAGTGTGTCATCTGGCTGGTGATCACTGATGATCCTTATAACCCACCAAATAACGCTGGTGTGATGACATTTCTCTGGCCCTCTGTGAAAAGTGTAGGATATCTAAACAAGGACGAACAGGGAGAGCAGACATGGGGTTGTCTTTGGCGATGGTTTAGTTGGTTAACACAATGCATAGTTACAGTTGTCCCTGTTACTTCGATCCTGGTACTTTTGCTTTTGTGGCCCTGGATTTGTAACTGGGATTTTAACTCAATGCCACACACTGCTCTAGATGCCCTGCAACATCGCCATGACATTTCCCATCTGCACATTAATAATCCTGCATATTATCCTGATCCCCTGAAATGTAATGATTCCTGATTAATTATTCTTGACAATGTTATTCTTTCGGAATGAAATTTTGTGTGTATCTAGTTTGTGTGACTTCTTATTACCTTTCCTTGCGTATTGTTATGCTGCGACTGTCATATCTTTATGATAAATGCTTGTATATGTACCAAGAACATGTATTTGATCTGATATGCAACTCCATGGTCTCAAAGTCCTCACGAAGTTCTGTATATACACAGTAATCTTTGGATATCTTTCATACTTATCTTGATGTCTGTGTGATTAGTATCCTTAGGCCTGCAGTGGAGAGACTGACCCAGAACATGTTGCTGGCTAAGAGATGAACCTAACACAAACATCATTTTTAGAATATAAATTTGGAAATAAGTTGAATGGGAATGAACAGAAGTAGCCCTTCAGTCGAATGATCTGACTTAATTAACAGACTTGCACTTCGGTCCCCAAATCAGCACATTTATTTAATTACTCAAAATGATTTGTAAAATAAATATTTTATAAAGACAATCTATAAAATGTTGACATAAAGTGGAGTTTTTAACTCTCCCATTGTGTTTATGCAAAGCAGACAGAGAGCAGGTATGTCCCGTTTGGGGGAAGAGAAGCAGAGGGATAACGGTGAAGGACAGCAGGCGACAAGGACAACACTTTACACTGGACATCGAGCCACACTTGTGGGTCTTTTTGAGGCACTGGAAAACATGGTGTGTCCATCCCGGTCAATCCAGTTATACCTGCGAGGGTTCTTCTAATCAAAGAAGTAGTGCCAAGGTGAGAAAAACAGTGAGAGTATTGAAATAAGACTAAATATATTTGTACATCCTTTAAAGAACCCTCACTTGTTACAGCACGACAGAAAATCCTAATTAGACAGTAAAAACAGTACATTTACAGGAATAAACCAGTAGGGTGTGCTGTTGTGTGTTATTTCTGTTACACCATAATAATTATATAATAACCAAATTAATAAATAACCATATATAATTACATTTAACATTTGGGTAGTCCCTGTTCTAGCTTTATTATTATAACCGAAAAAAACAGTTGTTATCTCACTCATCTATGTCTTGAAATTAATGAAACCAAAATATACAGCCCGAGAGTGCTGGTTATGGATTTGACATCGGAATCTCCTTTTATAAAATATCAAATAAGCATTTCTATATCATTTACTCTATATGGCTAGATCCAATGTAGCGCATCAGTCCCTGTGAGTTAGCTGTAACTATCGAAAAAAAATTTTTTTATATTGCTAATGCAAATATACATGATTTTATAAGCAGTAAATATGAAAAAATCAGACACCAAAATCAAAATCATGTGCAATGATTGGTCAGCTGAATGCTTGTAACTGATTTCATTCTCAGTTTTAAATTGTATGAATATACACTGATCAGGCATAACATTATGACCACCTACCTAATATTGTGTTGGTCCCCCTTTTGCTGCCGAAACACTTGAACTTTCAAGCATTAACAGCATTAAGTCTTTCAGCAATTTGAGCTACAGGAGCTCTTCTGTTGACCACACGGGCCAGCCTTCGCTCTTCACTTGCATCAGTGAGCCTCGGCTGCCTATGACTCTGTGGCTGGTTTAGCACTGGTACTTTCTTGGAGCACTTTTGATAGATACTGACCACTGCAGATCAGGAACAGCCCACAAGAGCTGCAGTTTTGGAGATGCTCTGACCCAGTCACAATCTGGCCCTCATCAAACTCAAATCCTTACACTTGGCCATTTTTCCTGCTTGGTACACATCAACTTTGAGGACAAAATGTTGACCTAATATATTCCACCCAGTTACAGGGCCATGATGCAGAGTGTTAATCAGTGTTATTCACCAGTCATAATGTCAATGTTATAATGTTATGCCTGGTCGGTGTAAATAGAATAAGGTTTGGAGATGATGATGGTGATGATGATGATTTACAGTGGAAGATTCTAGATCATGCCATGGGATTTCTTCTGGAGAAGGAAGCTTACCTCAGTAAACTCCTTGCACTGAAAGGTCAAACACGTGCACACACATTTTTCTTTATCTTTACAAGCACATCGTTTTTTGTTTTACCTGTATGAGTAGATCTTACATGTTATGTATCATTTATTCTTTTAGAAGTTTATCTGTATGATGATGGAGGACCAAAGAGTTTGGAAGACGTGCGAGACGAGTATAGGAGCCTCTATTCAAAAGACTTGTAAGAATGCACATCGTTCATATTAAGTACCACAAGATGGCAGCAAACCCTCACAGTAACAATGGCAGTGAATAGTCTAAATCTGTACTAATATTCTTTGCCAATTATATGCTAGAAGAAATTTTGTGATTTTCATCATGCATTTGACTGTAAGTTTTTGCTAAATAATTAAGGTTTCGTCATGCCCATTTTTCAGTGGTTATTTACTCGAATACATCATTAACGTTTGAGCAGTTTCAGCAGACACAGCCGTAGAGCTCGAGTGCCTGATGTAGATGAAGGTGATGAGAACAGTGATGTGGACTCAACTGATGAAGAAACGGACGAGCTACTTCTGTCCCAGTCATCTGAGTCATCCATCCCCAACATCCAGGAGTTTGAGGGGTGAGTTAGATTAGTTAGATGGAAAGCTCCAGATTCAGGATTGTTTGTCAGGTGGACAGTTGATTGCATTGTGAGGTAGAAAGTAAAACTTAACATGTTGCATCTTTTTTTATTATTATTATGTAAATTGTACTATACGAGGTGGTATCAAAAAAGTAGCTCTATTTACAAGAAAGTACAGTGGAACCTCGGTTTGCGAATGCAATTCGTTCCAGATAAGTATACTCAAACAAAATCATACGTATAACAAAGCGAATTTCCCCATAATAAATAATGAAATATTCGGATAATGCGTTCCAGGGCCCAGAAAATATTCAGATAAAATGAAAATATTACAATATACAGTAATACAGTGTGTTAATACATTTATAAGTGATTTTGTTGTATTACTGTATATTGTAATAATAATAAAATAGAATTAATAGAAAAAAAACTATGTTGTGCTGGTGTGAGGGAGACGAGGCAGATAAGGGGATAAGGGTTACTGCTAGGAAGGAGGGAATCCCCTTCCATTATGATGTCAGAATGGCTTTCACAATCTTTACGTTTTTATGAATCACTTTCAGTTTTTGACTCCCTTGAATCTATTTACTTTTCAACTTTTGCTAAAAACCGTCTAATGAAACCTCTTGACTGTTGTCGCTGATTTAGGAAACATGTTCAAAGAACCAACATGCCAGCGCGATGTTCGTATAATAAAGCTTCATACGTATAACGAGACAAAATTTCACGAAGATTTTTCGTTCGTGTAACAAAATATACATACACCAGGCATTTCGTAAACCGAGGTTCCACATCTACATGTACACACTATCACATTAATCCCCTTGCACATCAATACCTCGCTCCCAGTGTTCCTGACACTTCTGGAATGCGACTTTCAGCCGCATCTTCATCTTCAGGAAGAGGGTAAATTCCGCAGGAGTCAAATCTGCCGTAGGGTGGGTGCGGAAGTGAGATCATGTTGTTTTCCGGCGAGAAAAATCACGTGAGGAGTGCTCAGTGACTGAGTCTGTTCTTTGTTCTAACTTGCTGTCCACGATGTAATTTCACACGTGGTCACGCATGTGGTCAGAGTAGCACCAGTTACACAGCTCCCGATGAACACAGGACAATGTCTTTTGGCACACTGACTTGTGAAGGTCGGTGCTTCCTGTGATTGTGTGTGCAGCTTTGTGCTGCCACCTGTTGGTGTGTTATAAAAGTAGATTCAAAACTTTTTCATACAGCTCGTACTATACTTTATACTGTACGTAGTTATGACGAGTGCATGTACTTGCAAAATTTGGCAAATATGTATCTGAAAATTGCGATTTTATGCACCACTTTGTTTTTAAGCATGCTTTATGAATAAATTTGGTTCGAATTTACAAATTGCACTCTAATTTCACAGAAAGATCAACAACATTATCTAGATGCAACTGCTATTTATTGCTATAAACTAATCTAAACAATTGTTATTAAATGCATATAATTTATTATGCACAATTGAAATGCAATTCAATAAAATCATAACCTAATCAACCTAACCATAACAACTATCTCTATAGCATCTCTGTGCTTTTTTTTTTTTTTTTTTTACAAGCTTTTCAGAAATCCCACCCATCCAGCTATCATTTTATATTTATTAATGATATCCTTATTTTGTATAAAAAAAGGAATACATTTGCTAACTAGAAATCATTAGTATTTTTGAGTCCTAATTAAAGTAATTAGTTACAAGTAATCTTTTTAAACATTTGGAGTGATTGTAAGCTGATTTATTATGATTCTGAGCGAGCAAGTGCTCTGCCTATTTTGTACATTTATAAGATAATCTACATTGTGGTAAAAGCATCCCTGTCAGATTTAAAGTAATTGTTCGATTAAATTGGAAGTGATTTCTCACTTATTCTGATGATGTGCATCATCCACATGAGCCTCTGTCTAATATAACATTTACTTACAGCGATTAAACATGAGTCTTTTATTATCTTCACTCCACTGCTTACTGGAGAAATAAATAAATGATTTAATCGCTTCAGTTCTATTGGATAAATTCCATATCTTTTAATTGGCTGTTTAAACATTTCGATAGTGTCGTTTATTGAGAGTGTGTAAGTGCTTTTCTTTGTGTTGACGGCGATACGATGGCGCATGTACATTGACCACAATCGGAAAGCTGATATCTGGCTATAAACTTAATTGATGAGGCTGATGTCCATTTCGATACGTCACAGCTATCCAGCAGAGAGTGACATTTAATTCAAAACTGGTTTATTTGATCAGATGCAGATACTTTTAAAGGACCGCAACACAAAATGAGTGCATTTTTTGAAGCTTAATACCCCAAAAGAAATAAATCACACCTTCTGAGCTGAGAGAAACATTCTTTTGTGCAGATATCTCTTCTTCTACAGCGAGACTCTCGAGCTTCTCTTGCGCAGTGGAGTGCTTGCTCCAGATCAGACAGGTCTTTCTGTAGTGTCCGAGGCCATCTCAGGCCTGTGGAGCTCTCTTCCTCAAGAGCGAAGGGCAGAAGCACAGCAACATGCTCTAGACCAGAGCTCTGTCTCATGGGAAGGCCAATCTGAGACCACTGACTCACATCTCTTCAGCTTAAATCCATCTTATGCTGTTCAGGAGGTAAGAGTGATGCAGCAAATTTGGGTTTGTTTTGAAAAGCCATTTTCACTGCCTTTACGTTTTCAATTTTTTTCCCTCAGATACAAATGGCTATTGATGGCCCTCTGTTTCTCAGCCAACAGTTCTTTCTTTGAAACCCTGAGCTGAGACATCCCCCAGCACCATTAATTTTGTTAATGTGTCAATAACAGGGTCTGCTAGCTACCTAAACAGGATCTTTCCTCCAAGCCTCTTCCAATATGAAAGTTATTTTTCACTGTCTAGAGCACATCAGGCATAAGAGCAGAACGGGAAGTGTTGTGAAAGCATGTGTGATTTACAGCCAGCCGTACCACATGATCTTGTGACTGCAGTCATCATTTCATCTCCGAAAGGGTTTCTGCGTAGGAGTATCACTCTATTCTCACGCACAGGGCTGCAGAATTGCGTCTTCAACACTCTGATAATGGCACAGTGGTCCACTTCGGAAAACACTTTGATTTATGATAGCCTGACATCCTAAATACACGCGTTTCAGATTTCTCTTTTCACAAGCAGCGCCTCAGTAACGGAACCGTCGATGGAATATTCACAGACTGAAAGAAATAAGATGAGAAAAAAGAATCCTAACTCAATACCGTGAGCATTGTGAGTGTCTCTTCAAGCTTTATAAGAGCTCCAGGATTTGATATTTCTCTCCTTTGTGCTCATGTTATTATTTGCAGGATCTACTTCAGGATGCCTATGATGTGGTGCAGAGAGATATAGATGCCGCTTCGGTAAACAGGTAAAGCACATTTACACGAGTTCTACACTTTTCTAGCTAAACAAGAGTTTCGATTTACAATAAATATAATCTAAATTCTTGTAAAGACAAGAGTTTTTAATTACAAAAAAAAACCAAATGTCATCTACTATATGGTAAATATGGTATAATGGTAAAACACTGTTTTATTACTATTATTATTATTATTATTATTACTATTATTATTATTCTTTTAAAATAAGTTAAAGCATCTAAAATATTAGAATGAAATATAATTTTACAGTAACAGGTACCTGAAACTTTCAACAAATTTAAAGTCATGAAAATAAAAATAAAAAGAAGTGTTAATAACCATTTACGGAGGTATTCAGTTTTTTTTAAAGCATCAACAGAGGAGATGCCTGAAATAGCAAACATGTTTTTGATTGGTTGCTGAAGTTAACTGATTTGCACACTACAGAGCTAAGAAACGCAAATTTAAAAGCAA
>JBCEWE010001437.1:0-22500 GCA_039877035.1 Silurus lanzhouensis
AAAAAAATAAATAAATCTTGACCCATCTGTATTAGCTCATTTCAGAACCGTTGCACACTTACCCTTCCTTTCTAAAAAAATATATATATAAATAAATAAATAAAGACCTACTTATTTACCAAAGCCTTTGCTGTGTAGTAGACAGTGTGCAGTCTCCTGCTTCTTAACCTTTATTTAATTGTGTTTTAATGCTTCATTTATTTTAATTCTTAGGATTTACTTCTTTCTTTTATGATATTGTATATTTTATGTTAACTCTAATTGCATTAATATTTTGCACATTGAGCACCTAGGTTCTACCTACTAGTTTTTAGGTGCTCTATAAATAAAGATTGATTTGAATTGAACATGGCAGCATTTTCACAAAGCAAGCAATCGAAGAAAACATTTGCTCAGGGTTACCAGAAATGGCGGAACCAAAGAGATGCAAGATCGCAAGTGAGTGTAGAAAATTTCAGACTTCATGGAAACCAAGGAAAAAGCCATCGTAAGAACCAATCTGAGGCTGAGAGAATGACCTACCAACCAGTCAGTAGAAAATAAAGTGAAAATCTATTAATGGAGACTGTGATGGAGGATTTTTCCTTCAAACATGTTCAATTATTAAATCTAATTTACCTGCATTTGATTGATTTTTTCCAATATTAGTGCATTAAAAGTGAGGCAGTACCTCACGTGTAGCAAGAGGCCCAGTCCTTCATATATTTTTCTGTATGTCGCCCTCAGGAAAAAGATTTGGACACCCCTGTAATAATTGTTAAATGTGAATGCAAATTTAGTACCTTTTGAGAGTAATTTCCTGAATTTCTGTGTGGCAAGGAGCTGCTGGTCTGCATCTTCAGAAAAAATCATCTGAACCATGTCTGGTGTTATAACTGCATCCTGCAGGAAACAAACAACACCACCATTTCCACACCTGTGTCTCTGTGACGGGGTGTCACCCCCCATACGCTCACAATACAGGGAGTATTATGAAGTTGTGGAACAGGAGCTGAAAGCCACTCACTGAGGACATTGGCACGGTGGAGCTGATGTCTGGGTCCTGGATGGGACACTCAAGCATAGACTCATCACATGATGGTGCACACACATTCCTCCTCTTAAATAGCTGAATACAAGAAAAAACAATTCATCAACATCTGGGCTGTCATTAATCTTATATCCCATCTCCATTATATAACTCATATCTTATATTTAATCAGGCTGTCTGACAATAAATATGAGAAATTAGATAACATTTCATTTCAGTCAGTAATTTCTAAATCAGTGCATCACTAGTTGCCAGGGTGATGGTGAACAGCTGTAGTGTAAAAGTCTTCCTGTATGATAATGATGAACATTGTACAGTGAGTGAGGTGGGTACAAAAGGGAGGTGGTAGCTCAGTGTTTAAAGCTCTAGGTTACTGATCAGAAGGTTTGGGGTTCAAGCCCTGGAAATGTCAAGCTTGACACTCTCTGGGCCCTTGTGCACGGCCCTTAACCATCTGTGGCTCAAGAGGCACTGTATCATGGCCTGCACTCGACCCCAGCTTCCTAAAATTACTGGGATATGTGAAGAAAATAATTTCACTGGGCTGTAATGTACATGTGACAAGTAAAAGCTCTACTTCTACAAAAGAAAAGGGTAACATGTTACCACTTCCTGGAGGGGAACAAATAAATCAGCAGCACGATTCAGTGTTTACTCATATTATTAGTGCCTATTGTGTATGTGTTGATGTGAATGATCCACCTGCTCTTCTCTTTTCTGTTTGCGGAGCTGAATGCCCTCCTCCTCTCTGCGCCGTCGCATCTCCTGTGGGTTCAGAGCTTTGTTCTTGTAGCTCTTCATCCGATAATTCTCTTTTCCTGGACTCGCCATCGCACCTTCTAACATCAAACAGTAAACACCATCAGATCCGTACTTTCAAACTGAGACTTATATGTTTATCTGACAGTTATTTTTATATAGAACACACACTAAAAATTCTTTTTTTACATGCTGTGTTTAAATACGAGGCATTCATTTAATTATTTGCTGCTAATTTGTAGACTGGCAGTATGTTTTTAATTAAACTAAAAAAGCAAACTCAGTATTTCAGTTGAGAACAGCACATGAATTAAACTCGTGTTTGTAATGAAAATCTCTATTAGTTATGTTGTGTTTACATTCTATTTAAACTAATCCAACTTTTTAACATACAACCGAAACTCCATTCATTTATTAACTCAGGAACTGTTCAATCCACCCCCTAAACCTAACCCTAAGCCTAACCCTAAGCCTAACCCAACCCAACCCTAACCCTAACACCTGTGTGTGAGACAATGCACACAATGTTCATTGTTGAAAATGACTGTCCTGTGTCTTAGAACTTAGGAGTCAATTTTGTCATTATGTTGGTGTGAACATTTACAAAATCTGCTGAGCAGAGGTGTGTGTGTGTGTGTGTGTGTGTGTGTGTGTGTGTGTGTGTGTGTAAGAGGAAGGGATGGGTGATGTTCATGTGTGCCCATGTGTATGATGTGGCTCTTTGCGGTAACACAGTAAAAAATGTGGCTCTCGGTCTCTGACTGGTTGGCCACCCCTGCCATGAGTGAACCCCTGAGTGAACCCCTGAATGAACCTCTGAGTGAAGCTCATTCATATCCGCCCGAGCGCTCAACACCGACCGCTAACACTGCTAATGCTAATGAACTAGCCGTGTTAGCTTTAAAACTCCGCCCGAAACCAACACTTCCGATATTTTACTTTCTTCAGACTTAAAGCGGATTTAATTCCTGGACCATAAAAAGTAAATAAAAACTCAGCGATTCTCACCCATTTACTGTCAAAAACAAGCCGTATTTAATGTCCTCTCAGACTTCCTCCTGCACTCAGCACAGCAATATGGCGGCCACAAACCCTGACGTTTCCGCTACCTCACTTCCTGTTCTACTTCCGACCTTACTTCCGGTTTTATACTCCACCTATTCAGGTCAGCCCAATACAATTATATTTTTTTATACATTGATTTGTATATGCATGTCCATACTTATTTATTAATTCATTAATTTATGTATTTCTCTTCTACCGTTCTACACCGTCTGCTGTTCTATACTAGTATGTTCTATTCTATACTGCTCTATGCTTCTCTGTGCTGCTCGGTGTACTTCTTAGCAGCTGCATCTCACTGTGCTATTATTCTTTTCTGTACTGTGTTGTGTAGCGCTCAGTCCTGGAGGAACATTGTGTAATTTCACTGTATATTGTACCAACTGTTTGTATTGTTTTGTATTGTAACCCTAACCCTAGATTGTTACTCATTTTTTGCCAACATTCTCCACTTAAAGTCATACATGCAGTTTATAAGAGGTTCGCATGAACATCATGTTGATAAGAATCGGTTGCTACTATTTAGATCACTCATCTGACCAATCGTGCTGAGGACTGAGCTTAGGACGCCCACTTATTTACATATGGACAGATAAGTACAGAAATAAATGAAGAAATGCCCAGAGGTGGCAAAAGTGTGTGTGTGTGTGTGAGAGAGAGAGAGAGAGAGAGAGAGAGAGAGAGAGAGAGGCAGTTTAGTCTGCTAGCCTGTTAGTCTGCTAGCCGGATCTAAACGGAAGTAGATGATTGATAAAATTGCAGCTCCGCAAATTCGGAAATGACGTCATGATGAAAGCCAGCCGCGGCACGATCACTGAGTCAAAGCGGAACTTTTATTTTCATTTGTAAAGAAACGCAAAGAGACAAATAGTAACAACATTAATAATATCAGTCTCTGGATGAACGGACCAATCAAATGCGACTTCCTGTGTTTCAGTTCTCCAATCACATACACAGAATATGGAGAAAGGAGCCTGTCAGTTTCAGCGCGAGTAAGGACTAAAACTAAAACCGAAATTGTGTGTTTTCTCCCTCGGTCATGCCAGTGTGTGATATCTGCAGTGAGGAGCTAAGTTGTGACTCGGAGCTGAAGACTCACCTGCTCCTGACTCACCTGCTCCTGACTCACCTGGAGAATGAGGTCACGTGTCCTCTCTGCTCGCTCTCAGGTGTCACTTACTCCGAGCTGAACTTCCACATTTCCACAGCACACAGTGAGATGGGCAGTGAAAACTCACCTGTTACAACAGAACTACAGCATCCAAAGTGTGATTTGGAGACAGGAGCATCTGTGTCCTGGTCCCCAGAATGTAATGGTGGAGCAAAAAAGCGGAATTTTAGACCTGCAGGAAAAACCAGCAACCTTGATGGAACACATGAAAAGATGCAAGAAGACAAGATGGAGCCTCTCCACAGACACCTAAACTCCCTGAGCAGAGGTGAGCTGCAGAGGAGACTTTAGTGTTTAAATAAAATCCCAGTGTATCTATAATGTGTGTGTGTGTGTGTGTGTGTGTGTGTGTGTGTGTGTGTGTGTGTGTGTGTTTTACAGGCAGGACGTTCTCTTGTCCACTGTGTAATCTGGTCTGCTCTGACTGCTTAATGCTGCAGGAACATGTGGAGCTCCATTTTCAGGCCCATGCTGTTCTGATGGTGTGTAGATTCTGATCCTGAACAGCAGCAGCACCATCACACCTCATGTCCCAAATGCCACAACTGAGCTAATGTAATGAAGATGTCCACCAAAAGCCCCTCCTAAAACTTCTCCACAAAACACAGGAACTTTTACTCTGATGAAGTGCAGGATCAATTCATTTTCTTAGGAGCTTTGGTGTGTGTGTGTGTGTGTGTGTGTGTGTGTGTGTGTGGCAGGAGCTGTTTTAGTGTGTCCCATGTGTGAAGTGGTGTGTGATGACAGCTGGTCTTTGCAGGAACATGTGGAGCTTCACCTGCAATGTAGTCACGCAGGTACACACACACACACACACACACAGTTGATAGCCCCCTGTGCTACTACCTAAGGTGAATGTTCTTGGGCTGTTTGTGGTTTTAGATATTGATGGAGATCTACAATTTGCTCAGAAGCTGCAGGAGGAAGAGGAGCATCAGAGAAAGCAGGAAGAGGCTAAACGTGAGGCCGAGGAGTTCACACAGCTGCAGGTCAGCAGTTTGCACATCATTTACATCAGTATTTATACACAGTTGAACAAGAACCTGAAATCGAGTTTCATTAACCATAAAAACAGAGTGTAATGTGGAGGTCATTTTGATTTTTTTTATTAGTATTGCATTATAGTGTAAAGTATTCAGGCTTCGGTCTGTGTGTGTGTGTGTGTGTGTGTGTGTGTGTGTGTGTGTGTGTGTGTGTGTGTGTTTAGAGGCAGTTTGGGCTGGATAATGGTGGTGGATATCGTAAGCAGATG
The DNA here is from genome assembly GCA_039877035.1 of Silurus lanzhouensis. Taxonomy (NCBI): domain Eukaryota; kingdom Metazoa; phylum Chordata; class Actinopteri; order Siluriformes; family Siluridae; genus Silurus; species Silurus lanzhouensis. Next base: position 5,275 of record JBCEWE010001437.1, read on the forward strand.
GAGAGGAGCCTGGAGCGAGCTGTGTCCGAGGTCACATGAGTCCAGCTGAGTTTCACATGAAGCGAGTGGAGATGATGGAGACTCTGGGCTCAGGATTGGATGAAGGCCAGACTCGAACCACAGGTTCTTAAACCTCGAATAAATCTCCAGCTGAAAAGTTTGGTCTAAACTAAATAAAACCTTCACCATGTTTGTGATGATGTACCATTGCACACACTGTACACAGTTTCGCGGTTCTGTGGTAATGAGCTTCATAAGTTTTTTTTTTAACCATTTTTGTGTGTGTGTGTGTGTGTGTGTGTGTGTGTGTGTGTGTGTTTAAGGTTTGCTGTCAGCGATGTATAATTTTTACCAGCGTGGGATTCAGGACGGGGCCCGTGTCTGGCTGTGTTCTGAATCAGAACACTTTTCCTCTTCAGATGGAGACAGAGGCTGGGGCTGCGGCTACAGAAACTTCCAGATGCTTCTGTCTTCATTACAGAGATTGGAACAGTACACCATTCTACACAACTTGCCAGGTAACTAACACACACACAAGCTTACCTTTTTCAGTGTTAAGTATGTGCAATGTATATGAATATTTATTATTATTATTATCATGAACACCAGTGTGTTTTGCTTTAACTTGTAATAAAATAATGTATGTGTATCCTGGTTTTATGCTACATATAGTTAATAAAGCTCAGTGTGTTATATAAAGTGTGTGTATTAGTGAAAATTACTTTGTGTAAAACCCTGTAAAAAAAAAATAAACAAAATGCTACATGTGCCATGGCGTGTGTGATTTACCTCCTGCAGTCATTCAAGAGGGAAATTACTTATTCAGTGCAATTAAAATGCCCATGGGTTTAAAAATGGAGTGAAAACACCTCGTTCTTATACTTTTGCTGCAGTGTTCTGACCTGAGTAGAGTTTCCATTCAATCAGAATAAGGTGTTTTGTATAAAGTCCTTTTCACTTGACATTATAAACATTTCTGTGTGAAATTGATTATTTGGGGTTTGGCCCTAATAATAATATATCTACAACCAGCAGCTGTACTCTTCTAAACGTTTTCCTGTGCTTTAGACTCATTTCCCAGCATCCCGCGGGTGCAGGCTCTCATTGAAGCAGCATGGGCAGAAGGCATTGATCCACAGGGTGCATCTCAATTTAAACGGGAGACTGAGAGGCACTCGTGCATGGATAGGGGCTACAGAGATCTATTCTGTACTCACCTCCCTCCAACTGAGGTGTGTGAGTGTTTGTAACCTGATGTGTGTTGAATTTTCCATCATTATCAGGATTCATTGTTATTCCTTTGTGTACAATGGGGTTATATAATTGGGGTTCCCTGTTTCTAGCTTTTCCCTCAAACAGGTCATGCAGCAAACTGATGCTGAATGTCTCAGGAGTGTATTTATTTAATTCTTCCTAATATTTTGGTTTATAATTAAGACCCTAAAAACGTAGGTAAGCCAAAAGAAGAAGAATTAAGACCCTTAAAAGCTTAATATTATATCCTTTGTGGTTTGCGTTGATTTATTTATTTTTTTGCACAGAAGTGTTGTCGTCTTCTTCTTCGGCTGCTCCCATTAGGGGCCTTCACAGTGGATCATCCGTCTCCATCCCCCCCTGTCCTCTACATCTGCCTCTTTCACACCAACTACCTGCATGTCTTCCTCACCACATCCATAAACCTCCTCCTTGGTCTTCCTCTTTTCCTCCTCCCTGGTGTCTCCATCCTCAGCATTCTCCTACTGATATACCCCATGTCCCTCCTCTGCACATGTCCAAACCATCTCAATCTCACCTCCCTCACCTTGTCTCCAAAACGTCCTACATGCGCTGTCCCTCTAATAAACTCATTTCTAATCCTGTCCATCGTCGTCACTCCCAACGAACATCTCAGCATCTTCAGCTCTGCTACCTCCAGCTCCACCTCCTGTCTTTTACTCATGCCACTGTCTCTAATCCATACAACATCTCAGGTCTCACACAGTCCTATAAACTTTCCTTTCACTCTCACAGATACTCTTCTATCACAAATCACTCCTGCTATCACTCTTCTCCACCCACTCCCCCCTGCCTGCACTCTTTCTTCACTTCTCTAACACACTCTCCATTACTCTGCACTGTTGACCCCAGGTACCTGAACTCCTCCACCTTCTCCACCTCTTCTCCCTGCAACCGCACCCCTCCACTGCCCTCCCTCTCATTTACACACATGTACTCTGTCGTACTCCTACTGACTTTCATTCCCCTTCTCTCCAGCGTGTACCTCCATCTCTCCAGGCTCTTCTCCACCTGCTCCCTACTCTCACCACAAATCACAATATCATCCACAAAATTCATAGTCCACAGAGATTCCTGTCTGACCTCGTCCTCCACCCTGTCCATCACCACTGCAAACAGGAAAGGGCTCAGAGTCGATCCTTGATGCAGTCCAACCTCCACCTTAAACCAGCCTGTCGTTCTTACTGCACACTTCACTGCACACTTCACTGTCACACTGCCCTCATACATGTTTTGCACCACCCTCACATACTTTTTCTGACACACCAGACTTCCTTATACAATACCACAACTCCTGCCTACTTTTCTCATCACTCTGTCGATCCCAATTCTGTTTCTCCAACCTCTTTCTCCTTCTGCTCTCCTGCACTTCCTCATTCCACCACCACGTCTCCTTATCTTTCTTTCCAATTTCCAGATGTTACACCAAGTATTTTCTATCTGTCTCCCTCATCACTCCTGCAGTAGTTCCACAATCATCCAGCACCTCTTCACCACCACCGAGCTCCTGTCTGACCTCTTCCCTGAAACCTCACACTACAGTCTTCCTCCTTCAGTTTCCACCATCCTATTCTTCTTTCAGTCCTCACTCTCCTCCTCTTCTTCTTCACCTCCAAAACCATCCTACAGACCACCATCCGATGCTGTCTAGCTACACTGTCCCCCGCCAACACCTTACAGTCTCCAATCTTCTTCAGGTTGCATCTCCTACATAAAACATGGTCCACCTGTGTGCACCTTCCTCCACTCTTATACGTCACCCTGTGATCCTCCTTCTTCTCAAAACACTTGTTCACCTCTGCCATTTCCATCCTTTTAGCAAAATCTACCACCATCTGCCCTTCCACATTCCTCTTCTTTAGGCCATACCTACCATCACCTCCTCATCACCTCTGTTCCCTTCACCTACATGTCCATGAAGTCTGCACCAATCACAATCGTTCATTCCTAGCTTCACCTTCTACCACTTCATCTAACTCACTCCAGAATGTTTCCTTCTCCTCCATCTCACAACCCACTTGTGGAGCATAAACACTGATGACATTTATCATCACGCCTTCAACTTTCAGCTTCACGATCATCACCCTATCAGAAACTCTCTTCACCTCCACTACACTCTTACTGTACTCTTCCTTCAGAATCACCCTACACCATTTCTCTTTCCATCCACACCATGATAGAACAGTTGAAACACCTCCAATGTTCCTGCTCTTACTCCCTTTCCACTTGGTCTCCTGAACACACAACATATCTACCTTTCTTCTCTCCATCATATCAGCTCCCTCTCTCTCTTTACCCGTCATAGTACCAACATTTGAAGTACCAACCCAAACCGCCACTCTCCTCTCCTTCTCCTCCTTCAGCCACAGTAGCCCAATTTCCACTAAGAGTGCACTGACTTGTGTAACTATAATGGCTAAGTTTTTTTGCACAGAAGTGCACACTCTTACACTGTACACAGCATCTATTTGAAGATGAGGATTTACAGATGAGGTATAGGTAAGGTATGAGATTAGGTAAAATCTTAATCAGTAAAACACATCTTTGCTCTCTCCCTCAGGGCACGTATCATAGACTTCCACCAGCCCACCGGTCCAGGTGACACCCACCCTCAACTGTTCCAGTGGGTGAAGAATTATTTCTCCTTGTCGACTACCACAGGTGGCAGAGTTCCACCCAGAGTAGTGAAGACGAACCTGCCACCGATCTACCTTCAACATCAAGGTGCCCTTCATCACTCTCTAACACACCTCTCTTGTGCTTTATCTGTTCCAGGCCTTGTTTCAATCCACAAAATGCAACACTCCTCTGTAAATAGTTTGTGTGTGTGTGTGTGTGTGTGTGTGTGTGTGTACACAGGTCACAGTCGATCCATAGTTGGTGTGGAGGAGAGGAGGAATGGCAGTATATGTATGTTATTGTTTGATCCAGGATGCTCTCCAGCTGACATGAGACAAATTCTAGGTCCAAACACAAGTTCCAACCACCTTAATCGGCTGCGAAAATTCCCTACCCACCTCAAACACCAACAATACCAAGTAGTGGTGGTGGAAGGAGTGCTGTCCAAAGAGGAGAAACAGGTAAACTCAGTCTGGCATGGCATGCTCTGTATGGCCAAGGGCAGTATACTGTGCTGTAATTTGTTGAAAGCAACAGGTGTGACTATACATGTAATTTATTATAATTATTTTAATACTTTAATAAAACTGATGGGTGATTTTTAATAAAAATGTAATAGAATGTGTAATTTAATCTGAACAAAAAACAACTGTTTTATGTAGCACCAGGGTTCTGGAGAAATTTTTCATTTCACTGTGTACTGCATCAGCTGAATATGGTTGAACGACAATAAAAGCTTATTGACTCTTGAAAAACATGGTTATATTAAATATTTATATAAATGTTTATTTGCTTTTTGATTCCAAAGTTGACATGGGATATGCCATTTTCAAATCTAAATTTATGATGCAGTTTTACCTTCCTGATGTGCAGAACAAAATCTCAGACCCTGAATACACACACTGTTTTCAGTTATATATCCAATATAATATCAGACTCTTGTACGTGACTTTGCAAAACCTTACCCATGTTTACACACACACATATATTTTTCCTTGTGTTTCAGGAGCGTGTTGTTGGTTCAGGACATTTCATGCTGAAAGAATTCCCTGATGTCTCTGTACAAATCAGTGTGTTTAAATGAACCATTGTGAACATTGTGTGTGTTTGTGTGAGTTAATTAGATAAGATAATAAACTTAAACTTTTTTAACTTTAGTATTTTTATTTTATTTTTTTACTTTTTCAAAATATTACTAGAGGGCCACATATAAATCATGGAGCTCCTTAGTGCAGAAATAACAAACAATTCAAAGATGTTTTTGTTAATCTCCTGTTGTTTATATATATGGAGAATATCTGTATATTGGGGTGTAATGGTTCACGTCTTCGTAGTGAAATATCTCGGTACAACCCCTTTTACTTGCGGAACATAGTTACAATCCCACACAGTAAAATGAATGAATGAAGGATGGAAGACATTTTTAAAGTCTGCTGAAATAACTAGAAAAGTTAATATGAAATATTAATAAATATTTAAATGTAAACACACATACTCACATGCACATCTGTATTACCCAAATGGGGTCTAACAAATGTAAACATTTCCATTTATTTAATTTGTGCCAATGTAATTGATTACTCATTTAATAAAAGGTTTATTGCATTAATTTGATTTACTCTATTTTTATCAAATATTTAATATTATTTAACCAAGCAATCATTTAATTTAAAATAGTTTAAAAAATTAAATTGTTCAAATGTTGATCACAATTAATAATAAACTGCATTAATAAAAATAATAATTTCTTCCCCTAACTGTACTGAAATAGAATCAAACCCTGATTTAAAAACCGAGGTACGTCCCGAACCTTGAATTTTGAGTGCTGTTACACCCCTAATATACACACAATGAAAAACCTGCATTATGTAGTCAAAAGTATGTGTACTTCTGGCCACGTGTGCCCATTAAGAACCACCTTTATTACCACCGTTTACTCCAATTTACAACTTTTACAAATTGACTGACTGTGGGAGGAAGATTTTTTTATCTTATGCTATCTCTGGAAATGCTTTCTACCAGATGTTGGAGTATGGTTGTGGGGATTTGGTCTAAACACAGCCCAAATTAGCTGTGGCATGATAAAACAAACCAATTTTTGCTTTTAATGTAAAACATTTTATTATTTGGTTAATCATCATCACTGCCCAAATGCAAGGGGTCAAAATCAGGATCTTCTTCATCCAGCTCCAAATCATCCATGTCCTGGAATAAAGATTCGTCTACTTCCACACTGTTTCCTGCTGAAAAAGACAAAAATTCTTTGTTGTGTAGAGGACTCGAGTGAAAAATAAATCCATTGTAAATATATTGTTCTAAACCACTTCAGCCTCAGGTATGTGTTACATCACTAATGAACTGAGCATAAGGTGGACATGGTACAACCTTTTTCTACTGCAGACACTGTAGCTAATTCAGAACAAAAATTTGTTTTGAGATCAAAAGAGTTCAGATAAATATATATATATATATATATAATAAAATAAAATTGCTGTTTATTTTCGCCCAATGTGCCAACTGGGAAGACTTCATTTATTCAAAAGGATAGACAGCTTTTGAAGCTTAATGTTTGTGGGTAAAAAGTAACCTTATATATATATATATATATATATATATAAATTATGCTCACATACAATTTGGTGGTATGACAAAAAAAGCTTTAATGTTTTAAATGTGATGGGAAAAAAATAATAAAAGTCTTAAATTCATCTTGTTATCTTAAACCCAAAAGTCTTCATTCCACAGCAAAAATCTATTGGCCACGTTGTTCCAATAACTTTAGAAGAAACAGAACAGTAGTTTTGTAGCTGTAGTATATAAACAAACTTTACAAGCTGAAAACTTCACATTTCTTACTGAACCATCCCCAATTTAAATTACAAAAGTGAACCATAAGACACTGAATAGCAAATGGCACTAAATTAAATGTACTTTAATACAAATTTAAATGAATACTTAAAATTAGCACTATGCTAACCCTTTCCAAGACAATTTTTAGACTCATAATAGAAGTAATCTTTCACCTAGTGAACATTGATACCAGGATGTTTATTGACGGACGTGATCGCACTCCTGCAAGTCACTCTGCATAAAAGCCATTTGCAAAAATGTATATGTAAAACTTCTCACCATCCTCCAAGAACTGAATATCTGATGTGTCCAGGTTACGGTCCGTTTCAAACAACTGCTTTCCTGGTATAATAATAAAAAATAAAATATATATAAACATATTGATCTTTAGGATCTTTCACAAATACTGGGTCAGACTGTCAAAAGAAAATCTATAATTTTTTATACTTTTCCTCCACCACTACTCATAAAAAACGAGAAGGTTTGTTTTATTCAAATATATTTTTTAATTTCCTTTAAACCCAGACAATGATCAGCTAATAATCTGATTTATAGCTGTAATATTTTGTTATATTATAGTGCAGGTTTATATCAACACACGTTCTGATATGGTTTCTATAGTAACGTTTTGTTCAAAGGGATGTGTACAGCGTTTCACTTCACGTAAAAGGGTTACAAATGTGGTGAAGTTCTCTATAAGATGAAATGTGATCAAGTTTCATGTATGGACGTCGTCTCCAGTGTCAGCAGACTGGAACAGTCAGAGGGAACACTAAGGTTTCTCACAACTTCATGACAGAAGAATTTTATTATCTTTATTAGAGGGAGAATAAAGAGACCTGGTGAGTCGAGTGTTTATAGCCACTATAATGTAAATGACGACAGAAAAAGGTAACACTATAATATTACTCCATAATTATAAGTGCAAGTAAAATTGTCAATGGCGATTAAAAAAATACCAAAATCGTTTGTTTAGGTATAAGAGCATTTAAACTCCGGTCAGGTGTGTTTGACTATAAATATCTGTCCTTATTATCGTCAAACACTTACCCGTGAGTTTGGTTTTTCCCGCCTGCTCATCCTCTTTCTGTTTTTTCCTCTTCAGCTCAGCCATCTCTCGCTCAAACTGTGCTTTCCATGCCAGGAAGTTCTCAATCGTAACTACAGTTCCCTGGAATGCTTTCTGCAGAACACATGTAGCAAAATAGACTCAAACTCACGACACCATTATTCATTATAACACTGCTTTTACTTTCCTTTACAAAACACTGCAAGTGGAACTGTGACTTTTAATGACGTATCATTTTTTTCTTTATGTGAAATGAAGCTACAGCTTTAGCTTAACATTATAGTCCAATATGTTTCATATGAAGTATGTGAGTTTTATACAGACAATAAAAATCCCTGCTACATCACACACGTTTGTTACCTTCTCAGCCTCTTCAGCTTCTCTTTCTTGTCTCTTTTGTTCTTCTTCTCTTCTGATCTTCATCTGATCTATGATTTCGTTTAGTTTTTCCTGCACAGCTGTCACTAATGTGAAGATCATCACCATGCCTAGGTTCTCCTCTGCCTGTACACACACACAAATACAAAACCGACTATGCCAAATATTCATTTTCTTTCGCTTACAATACTGTGTTTTATTTCTACATTTAATTCTTTGTACTACTCGACCATAATCAAACAATTTATAAATTATGACTGTAGAATTTATATTTATGAAAAAATAAGCATGAGCATGGGGAAAACCCCATAGAGACAACATCTAGGATGCTGTATCTGAACAGCAAATCCAATAAGGGAAGCAAAAAAAAGGAAAAACAACATGTCTGACAGCCAAGCAGTAAAAAGTCTAAACAGTATTGCATGACTGAAAATGTGCTGTTTTTGTATTCCCTCAGAGAGAGACCCTCCGAGACGTTGTACTTTTATCCTTTTTTTACTTTGATCTTTAAAGTTGACCTTTACAGTGATCCTGAGTGTGAACAGAAACTATATATCTATTTATCTAACTGTTTGTGACCAATATAAATCTGGAATCTTGCAGTATGATGTCACACTCCAGCAGCGTGATGTCACACTCTAGCAGCGTGATGACACACTCCAGCAGCATGATGTCACACTCCAGCAGCGTGATGTCACACTCTAGCAGCGTGATGACACACTCCAGCAGCGTGATGTCACACTCCAGCAGCGTGATGTCACACTCCAGCAGCGTGATGTCACACTCCAGCAGCGTGATGTCACACTCCAGCAGCGTGTCCCTCTCTATTAAAACTGATGTCATCCCAGACCTGCTGGTGTAACAGAGAGAGGATGTCTTCAGTGTCTCTGTCTTCCAGGTTTTCCTGGGATTGAATCTCCCACAGCGGCGCCTCGTCTGGGTAATTCTGCACGTAGGTGAACTTCAGCGTCACCTGCACCACTGGGAGACAGACAGTTTTCACTGGAATGTAGTTGTATAGAGTGTTTTACTGTAATCTGGACTTTTATATAACTTACTCTCATCACTCTCTCCAGCATCTGAGGAAACTGTGATGGTGAAACTTATCGGCTCTTCACACAAAACTGCAAATATTTAATTCATGAAAAATAAAGATGAGAAACGTATTTCAGTCTTTTCTTTACTTTAAATTAATACAGAGGACGAATCTGTGAGTTTAAACTCGATAACTCTATATGTTTTATACTTCTATAAAGTTCTGCAAGGTTCTGTAGGGTAATGTAAGGTTCTGTAATGTTCTGTAGGGTTCTGTATAGTTTTGTAGGGTTCTGTAGGGTAATGTAAGGTTCTGTAATGTTCTGTAGGGTTCTGTATAGTTTTGTAGGGTTCTGTAGGGTAATGTACGGTTCTGTATAGTTCTGTACGGTAATGTAGAGTTCTGTAGGGTAATTTAAGGTTCTGTAGGGTATTGTAAGGTTCTGTAGGGTAATTTAAGGTTCTGTAAGGTTCTGTAATGTTCTGTAGGGTAATTTAAGGTTCTGTAGGGTAATTTAAGGTTCTGTAAGGTTCTGTAATGTTCTGTAGGGTAATGTAAGGTTCTGTAGGGTTCTGTAGGGTAATGTAAGGTTCTGTAGGGTAATTTAAGGTTCTGTAGGGTAATGTAAGGTTCTGTAATGTTCTGTAGGGTAATGTAAGGTTCTGTAGGGTAATGAAAGGTTCTGTAAGGTTCTGTAGGGTAATGTAAGGTTCTGTAATGTTCTGTAGGGTAATTTAAGGTTCTGTAATGTTCTGTAGGGTAATGTAAGGTTCTGTAGGGTAATGAAAGGTTCTGTAAGGTTCTGTAGGGTAATGCAAGGTTCTGTAATGTTCTGTAGGGTAATTTAAGGTTCTGTAATGTTCTGTAGGGTAATTTAAGGGTCTGTAATGTTCTGTAGGGTAATGTAAGGTTCTGTAGGGTAATGAAAGGTTCTGTAAGGTTCTGTAGGGTAATGCAAGGTTCTGTAATGTTCTGTAGGGTAATTTAAGGTTCTGTAATGTTCTGTAGGGTAATGTAAGGTTCTGTAATGTTCTGTAGGGTAATGTAAGGTTCTTTAGGGTAATTTAAGGTTCTGTAATGTTCTGTAGGGTAATGTAAGGTTCTGTAATGTTCTGTAGGGTAATGTAAGGTTCTGTAGGGTAATTTAGGGTTCTGTAATGTTCTGTAGGGTAATGTAAGGTTCTGTAATGTTCTGTAGGGTAATGTAAGGTTCTGTAGGGTAATTGAAGGTTCTGTAATGTTCTGTAGGGTAATGTAAGGTTCTGTAGGGTAATTTAAGGGTCTGTAAGTTCTGTAGGGTAATGTAAGGTTCAGTTTTGATGGTAACGCGTTACAAGTAACGTGCGTTACGTAATAATATGACTTTTCTGGAGAAACGAGTAAAGTAGCGCGTTACTTTATAAATGTACACATTAATATCTGAGTTACTTTCCAGTTAAATTATTTTGCATAAAAAAATAAATACTGAATTAAAATGAACGTAGTCACGTAGAATCACGTGCTCACACGTGCGAGCCGCGGGTACAGAAGCTGGTCAGAAGCGGAGATGACAGGCAGAGCATTACATCACTGTGATGGAAGTGTTCTTATTATTGTGAAATAGTGGAGGAAAAGGAGAAAGGAATAATGGTTAAGTGTGGATTATGTGTTGGTGAAAAGCTCCTGTCAACTACAAAAAATACCACTTCAAAAAAAACAACATCTGCATGCAAAGCACAGCACTACAGATGTGTGTGTGTGTGTGTGTGTGTGTGTGTGTGTGTGTGTGTGTGTGTGTATAATGTTGAATATATGGAAATGGAGACAGAAATATAGAAAACTTTTGCCGACTTTCCACCACTGCAGATCCACTGACTGCTCAGAATAAAAGTTCTCCGTGAAAGACACATTTGCGATGCCATCACAGCGGAGAGATAGAGAGGGAGAGAGAGAGAGAGAGAGAGAGAGAGAGAGAGAGAGAGAGAGAGAGAGAGAGCGAGAGAGAGAGAGAGGGAGAGAGAAAGAGAGAGAGAGAGAGGGAGAGAGAAAGAGAGAGAGAGAGAGAGAGAGAGAGAGAGAGGGAGAGAGAGAGAAAGAGAGAGGTTCTGTAATGCTCTGTATGGTAATGTAAGGTTCTATAGGGTAATGTAAGGTTCTGTAATGCTCTGTAGGGTAATGTAAGGTTCTGTAATGCTCTGTGGGGTAATGTAAGGTTCTGTAGGGTAATTTTAGGTTCTGTAAGGTTCTGTAGGGTAATTTAAGGTTCTGTAAGGTTCTGTAGGGTAATTTAAGGTTATGTAAGGTTCTGTAATGCTCTGTAGGGTAATGTAAGGTTCTATAAGGTTCTGTAATGCTCTGTGGGGTAATGTAAGGTTCTGTAGGGTAATTTTAGGTTCTGTAAGGTTCTGTAGGGTAATTTAAGGTTCTGTAAGGTTCTGTAGGGTAATTTAAGGTTATGTAAGGTTCTGTAATGCTCTGTAGGGTAATGTAAGGTTCTATAAGGTTCTGTAATGCTCTGTGGGGTAATGTAAGGTTCTATAAGGTTCTGTAATGCTCTGTAGGGTAATGTAAGTTCTGTAGGGTAATGTAAGGTTCTGTAATGCTCTGTAGGGTAATGTAAGGTTCTGTAGGGTAATGTAAGGTTCTATAGTGTAATGTAAGGTTCTGTAATGCTCTGTGGGATAATGTAAGGTTCTGTAGGGTAATTTAAGGTTCTGTAAGGTTCTGTAGGGTAATTTAAGGTTCTGTAAGGTTCTGTAGGGTAATGTAAGGTTCTGTAATGCTCTGTAGGGTAATGTACGGTTCTGTAGGGTAATTTAAGGTTCTGTAAGGTTCTGTAATGCTCTGTAGGGTAATGTAAGGTTCTGTAGGGTAATTTAAGGTTCTGTAAGGTTCTGTAGGGTAATGTAAGGTTCTGTAATGCTCTGTAGGGTAATGTAAGGTTCTGTAGGGTAATTTTAGGTTCTGTAAGGTTCTGTAGGGTAATGTAAGGTTCTGTAATGCTCTGTAGGGTAATGTACGGTTCTGTAGGGTAATTTAAGGTTCTGTAAGGTTCTGTAGGGTAATGTAAGGTTCTGTAATGCTCTGTAGGGTAATGTAAGGTTCTGTAGGGTAATTTAAGGTTCTGTAAGGTTCTGTAGGGTAATGTAAGGTTCTGTAATGCTCTGTAGGGTAATGTAAGGTTCTGTAGGGTAATTTTAGGTTCTGTAAGGTTCTGTAGGGTAATGTAAGGTTCTGTAATGCTCTGTAGGGTAATTTAAGGTTCTGTAAGGTTCTGTAATGCTCTGTAGGGTAATTTAAGGTTCTGTAAGGTTCTGTAATGCTCTGTGGGATAATGTAAGGTTCTGTAGGGTAGTTTAAGGTTCTGTAAGGTTCTGTAGGGTAATGTAAGGTTCTGTAATGCTCTGTAGTGTAATTTAAGGTTCTGTAAGGTTCTGTAATGCTCTGTGGGATAATGTAAGGTTCTGTAGGGTAAGGTAAGGTTCTACAAGGTTCTGTTTGAAAACAGTGCTATGTTGTGAGCTAAGCATGTGATAATTTGTACAATTAAATACAGCTCAGTGTAAACGGCTAAATGCTGTAAGTGTTTTATCTGATTTTAAATTTCATCTAATTTAATGAACGCATTTAATTTTCACCATGTTCATATTTCCGACTTGGAAAACAGCGTGTGATTATTAGCTTAGCATGCTAACATTACAATGCTAACTTTCCAACCTGTGAATGAATCGGGATAAATGGACTGAATCGCCTCCAGCTCATTCCGCTGTTCCTCTCCGTAATCGGTCATTTTATAATATTTTTAACACAATTATCCATTGACTAAAGTCGCAGTCTGGAACAGAAAACCGAAAAGCGTGTGAGAAGCTGATACAGTCGATGAACGGGTTGCCAGGTTGATACTTTTCATTATGGGTTGCCAGATTGAAGCGTTCCTGCAGCTGTTCGATGTTAATGCAGGAACGTTGCCAGCGTGGACCAAAATGTGTGCAAACACTACACATTCTCAAATAAATAGTGTTTGTACGGACTATTTAATATAGTGTGTACATGAAATTATATAGCTCACATTCTATACATATTAAAAATTATCTCTTAAATAAAATAAAAACTTTTATTTTAACAAATGAAATTTTGTTAAGTGCATAGCATTCTGATGAAGACCTGTTTTATAATATGAGGATATCCAGAGCAAAAGATCTTGTAGATTTTACTTCTTACTATAAGGTGAACTAAAACAAAGATGTAGTCCATGAGGTTGTTGTGTCTCTTCAAAAATGTTTGTTAATAACTTTTTAAAAACTCGAATATCCAGAAATCGCTGTAATCAGAAATATATTCTAAAGATCAGGTTTTTTTTTTTTTTTTCATTTGATGCACAGTCTCTGATGTAAAGTTTGTGGAAGGAGCGACTGGTTTCCTGGTATACAGCACCCACAGCCCATGAGGGAAATTAGTTAGAAAGATTCCTGAGATAAATAATCAAGTCAAATCAAAAAACTTTTTACTAATCACTGATAGAAGAAGTAAAGGTTCACTGCAGAAATAACCACCTTATAATGACGGCCTCTTGCTTCACAACTCACAGTTTTAGAATATGCTTTTATAAATATTTGTGTAAAACATGCTGTGTACTCTTGAATGAGTATTTTTAAGAGAAATTGATGTGATGTTACAAATGATGTACACACAACAAAGTTTTATCAATAGTAATGATGTGTTTTTTGTTTTATTTTTACTCTTGTGTCTGATTAAACTGTGTTTGCTCAGTGACTGTTGTTTTTTAATCCTGAAATACAGCGTAATACAAAAAGTTTGTTTTGAAAAGGCAATTTCGAGTTCAGGTCAGTTCAGGTCAAACAGTGCCATGTAACAGCATACCGTTTGGGTTTCAATTAAAATCCCAAACAGACTTCTAACAAGATGTTTTACTAATATATACGACACCAGAGTTGTTTTTGGGGTCATTGTCTTGTTGGAAAACAATGATTAGATAGGATGGCATGCCAGATAGGATGGCATGTCACGGCAAAATGCTGTGGTAGCTATGTTGGTTAAGTGTCACAGGGTCACCAGCAAAGACCATCCACACCATCACACTTCCTCCTCCATGCATCACATTGGGAACCACACATTCAGGAACCGTTTGTACTCAGTCTGGGATGATGATTGCAGGTAACCTTGCTTAACAGAAGAACAACAATGATTTCCAGCACCACCCCACTTTCGAAGCTTCCAGTCTGTAATTCTACTTTTTCCACCCAGTAACAACTGATGTTTTACTTAACTTGAATCAATTATCTATTTGTTAATTTGTAGCTGTTTTGAGAGTATGAAATGTATCTTCAATAGGGAAAATTGTTAATAGAGGTTAATGAACACACAACGCACACACACCGTAGCCACCCGCTAACCTGACACCAAGACGTTCTGAGAAAACTTTAGTGTCTGAGGTAAATAACTTTAAACTTTTATATGTTGTTAATTGTATATATTTTTTACATTCACTGCATTCTATAAAGCTGACTATCAGGACCGGCGTATGTTTCAGAGTGTCACCTTGTGATCCGGTTATTTGTACCTCAAAAATATTATTGTTAATGCGTTATAGGTAGGGGGTCATTATTATTGCACCACACTGCCATCAAGTGTTCGTTTATTTCTACATGTATATTGTGTGATCTATTGTCACATTACTTTCATTATACAGAGCTCCTCAGAGTTAAAACAGAACACACACACTAGTGTATATGTTCCTGTTTACTGTTATACAGGTTTAAAAAATGATATATTTAATATATGTACTATTGGGTATCAGCATTCTGTGAAAAGCCTGCCCTCTAGTGGTGACTTATGTAGAGCAGTTCTGAGTAAAGACAATGTGAGTTAACACGACTCAATCTTACTGCTGCGTATTATTCTTCTGTCAGCATACACAACAATATATATCAGAATAACAACTGAATTATTCAGATTATTTTTATTTAAAACTATATTGCATTTTAGAAGATATTTTTTATTTTAACGCTTGTTGAATGTTTAACTAAAGTGCCCAATCCAAGGTTAAGTTTAGGGTCAAGGTAGTGCTACTAGTGTTACTAACCCTAACCCTAACCCTAACCCTAACCGTAGCCCTAAACCTAACCCTAACCCTAACCCTCTAACCCTAACTCTAACCCTAACCCTAACCCTAACCGTAGCCCTAACCCTAACCCTAGCTCTAACCCTAACCCTAGCCCTAACCCTAACCCTAACCCTAACCCTAACCCTAACCCTAACCCTATCTCTAACCCTAACCCTAACCCTAACCCTTTTCCAACTGATGGAACAATCTCAGTAATTCAAATATTTTTTTAACCGGGGCTCTGAATTTCTCTTTCTGTGCATCAATAGTCTGTTTATTATGATTATTGTGGCGAATCCCCCCCCCCCCCCGTTTTTATTTAATTGTTTTTTATTTTTTTGTTGTTGTTTACCCTGCTTTCGTTTGGGTCTTTGTTTTTCAGATTATTATTTTTCGTGGTGTCCCGCTTTTTGCCACCAGTTGAATGTGGCTGTTGTTGAGGACGTTTTGGAGCACTTTCCACTGTCTCCAGGATGGGTCATAATCCCTCCATTTTGGGCATGACTTTGGTGATGCTGGATGAAGTTTAGTGCTCCTATAGTAACTTCTTTTTTGGGGAATATTATATCCCAAGTAATTGGAATCATATTGATTCCACTCATCAGGATGGAGATGTCTTTTCTCCCACCACCAATTATTGGTTGGGGTATCGTCTCCCCCACCCTGGATAGAATGGACCGCGGTAAGACATGTTTTAAATGAGAGGCAAGTCTGTCTCTAGAGAGCCTTCATCAAGCATAGACTTGCCAAAAAAAATTAAAAAAGGAAGTGAGAAAAACGAAAAGATGGAAAACAGTGGATACAGAAGAGGAAAAAATAATTTCCAGATAATAATGATATTAATGAGAAATTAAAGGAAAGGATTGTGGAAAATATGGTAAAGATATAAAGACTTTTTTTTAGGAAGAATTTAAGATGGGATAAATAAGGGGAGAAAGACAGAAGCCTTTTACACACCTTTAACCAACTCTGAACTAAATCTTCTCCAAAAAAAGCTCTAAAAACAGCACCAAATCCACAATGATGCTCCTGTAGCTCTGACTCGATTAGAGAGGCTGCCTGCAGGTGCGCTCTCACACACACACACACACAGCAAGCTCCGCCCCCTGCCCTAGTTTTCAGAGAGACACACAGAGAGAGGATTTTTCCACTCCTTGGAAAATCCGCAATATATTTCTATGTGGAGTTAATTCTAATTTTCTCTCAATTCATATTTTTCCCTTTTCCTCTTAAAAAATATTCTTAAAAAACTTCTTGCATCCAAAGTTATTTAATTAAATAATCATCCTACTTTTTTTTCTCTTTTCTCCTTCAAATAATATTTTTGGAATGCTGACAGGGTTCAGGTAAGTGTTATCAGGTAAGTATCAGTTAATAAAATGGTTTGAATTGTTTTTTTAATTGTGCCAAACTATTAAGATTCCACTATAAGTAGATTTCCTCATTAAATATTTTTTGTTTTTGCAGATCCCATGGATGATTCTGAGATTCCAAGTTGCTCAGTGGTCGGGGGTGGCACTGGCTAGGTTAGGTTAGGGGAATGACTGCAACACCAGAATCTGTTTGGCTCCCCACCAGGGATGAGGGTTAGGGTTAGGGGTTAGGGTTAAGGTTAGCGGTTAGGGTTAGGGTGGTCAGGGTTAGGGGTTTGAGGTTAGGGTTAGAGTGTTAGGGTTAGGGTTAGGGGTTAGGTTTAGGTTTTGGGGTTTAGGGTTGGGGTTAGGGTTAGTGTTTAGGGTTGGGGATTTAGGGTTAGGGTTAGAGTTAGCGGTTAGGGCTAGGGTTATGATTAGGGTTAGGGTTTAGGGATAGGGTTAGCGGTTAAGGTTAGGATTTAGGGATTAGGGTTACATTTTAGGGTTAGGGTTAGGGTTAGAGGATTAGGGTTAGGATTTA
>JBCEWE010001439.1:0-28241 GCA_039877035.1 Silurus lanzhouensis
TTTTTTTTTTTGTTTTTTTTTTTAAAATTTTAAAAGAGACCTGTTTTTAAAAGATTGCTTTACTTTTTTTCTTTTTTTTTTGAAAGACTTGTTTGGCCTACTTTTAATATGAGTTACATGGTGTTGAAGTATAGGAAAAGAAGCCATTTTGGTTCATTAGGCCCATTGACTGCTTGCACAAGGGAGAAAAGATAGCTCAGTCAAGTGTTGGTTTATCGATCAGCAGGTCCCCACAAGGTTGGGGTTCAATCCCAGGCATTGCAAGTAAAATTTTTTAATTTTCTTTTGAAATCTAATAGTTTGTCTACTTTGTAAAAAAAACTATACATCTACTTGTTAATTAAAGAGACCTTTTAAAAGATTGCTTTACTTTTTGAAAGACTTGTTTGGCCTACTTTTAATATGAGTTACATGGTGTTGAAGTATAAAAAGAAGCCATTTTGGTTCATTAGGCCCATTGACTGCTTGCACAAGGGAGAAAAGATAGCTCAGTCGGTAAGGTGTTGGTTTATCGATCAGCAGGTCCCACAAGGTTGGGTTCAATCCCAGGCATTGCAAGTAAAATTTTTAATTTTCTTGAAATCTAATAGTTTGTCTACTTTGTAAAATTAAACTATAAATCTACTTGTTAATTAAAGAGACCTGTTTAAAAGATTGATTTACTTTTGTCTTTTTTGAAAGACTTGTTTGGCCTACTTTTAATATGAGTTACATGGGTTGAAGTATAGGAAAAGAAGCCATTTTGGTTCATTAGGCCCATTGACTGCTTGCACAAGGGAGAAAAGATAGTCAGTCGGTAAGGTGTTGGTTTATCGATCAGCAGGTCCCCACAAGGTTGGGGTTCAATCCCAGGCATTGCCAAGTAAATTTTTTAATTTCTTTTGAAATCTAATAGTTTGTCTACTTTGTAAAACAAACTATAATCTACTTGTTAATTAAAGAGACCTTTTTTAAAAGATTGCTTTACTTTTTGTCTTTTTTGAAAGACTTGTTTTGGCCTACTTTTAATATGAGTTACATGGTGTTGAAGTATAGGAAAAGAAGCCATTTTGGTTCATTAGGCCCATTGACTGCTTGCACAAGGGAGAAAAGATAGCTCAGTCGGTAAGGTGTTGGTTTATCGATCAGCAGGTCCCACAAGGTTGGGGTTCAATCCCAGGCATTGCAAGTAAATTTTTTAATTTCTTTGAAATCTAATAGTTTGTCTACTTTGTAAAATTAAACTATACATCTACTTGTTAATTAAAGAGACCTGTAAAAGATTGCTTTACTTCTTGTCTTTTTTGAAAGACTTGTTTTGGCCTACTTTTAATATGAGTTACATGGGTTGAAGTATAGGAAAAAGAAGCCATTTTGGTTCATTAGGCCCATTGACTGCTGCACAAGGAGAAAAGATAGCTCAGTCGGTAAGGTGTTGGTTTATCGATCAGCAGGTCCCCACAAGGTTGGGGTTCAATCCCAGGCATTGACAAGTAAATTTTTTAATTTTTTTGAAATCTAATAGTTTGTCTACTTTGTAAAATTAAACTATAAATCTACTTGTTAATTAAAGAGACCTGTTTAAAAGATTGCTTTTACTTCTTTGTCTTTTTGAAAGACTTGTTTGGCCTACTTTTAATAGAGTTACATGGTTGAAGTATAGGAAAAGAAGCCATTTTGGTTCATTAGGCCCATTGACTGCTTGCACAAGGGAGAAAAGATCAGTCGGTAAGGTGTTGGTTTATCGATCAGCAGGTCCCCACAAGGTTGGGGTTCAATCCCAGGCATTGCCAAGTAAAATTTTTAATTTTCTTTGAAATCTAATAGTTTGTCTACTTTGTAAAATTAAACTATAATCTACTTGTTAATTAAAGAGACCTGTTAAAAGATTGCTTTACTTCTTTGTCTTTTTTGAAAGACTTGTTTGCCTACTTTTAATATGAGTTACATGGTGTTGAAGTATAAAAAGAAGCCATTTTGGTTCATTAGGCCCATTGACTGCTTGCACAAGGGAGAAAAGATAGCAGTCGGTAAGGTGTTGGTTTATCGATCAGCAGGTCCCACAAGGTTGGGGGTTCAATCCCAGGCATTGCCAAGTAAAATTTTTTAATTTTCTTTTGAAATCTAATAGTTTGTCTACTTTGTAAAATTAAACTATAAATCTACTTGTTAATTAAAGAGACCTGTTTAAAAGATTGATTTACTTCTTTGTCTTTTTTGAAAGACTTGTTTGGCCTACTTTTAATATGAGTTACATGGTGTTGAAGTATAGAAAAAGCCATTTTGGTTCATTAGGCCCATTGACTGCTTGCACAAGGGAGAAAAGATAGGTCAGTAAGGTGTTGGTTTATCGATCAGCAGGTCCCACAAGGTTGGGGTTCAATCCCAGGCATTGCCAAGTAAAATTTTTTAATTTTCTTTTGAAATCTAATAGTTTGTCTACTTTGTAAAACAAACTATAAATCTACTTGTTAATTAAAGAGACCTTTTTAAAAGATTGCTTTACTTTTTTGTCTTTTTTGAAAGACTTGTTTGGCCTACTTTTAATATGAGTTACATGGTGTTGAAGTATAGGAAAAGAAGCCATTTTGGTTCATTAGGCCCATTGACTGCTTGCACAAGGGAGAAAAGATAGCAGTCTAAGGTGTTGGTTTATCGATCAGCAGGTCCCCACAAGGTTGGGGTTCAATCCCAGGCATTGCAAGTAAAATTTTTTAATTTTCTTTGAAATCTAATAGTTTGTCTACTTTGTAAAATTAACTATAAATCTACTTGTTAATTAAAGAGACCTGTTTAAAAGATTGCTTTACTTCTTTGTCTTTTTTGAAAGACTTGTTTGGCCTACTTTTAATATGAGTTACATGGTGTTGAAGTATAGGAAAAGAAGCCATTTTGGTTCATTAGGCCCATTGACTGCTTGCACAGAAAGATAGCTCAGTCGGTAAGGTGTTGGTTAATCGATCAGCAGTCCACCAAAGGTTGAGGGTTCATCCAGGCATTGGCAAGGAAAATCTTTTAAATTTTCTTTTGAAATTAATAGTTTGTCTACTTTGTAAAATTAAACTATAAATCTACTTGTTAATTAAAGGAACCTTTTAAAGATTGCTTTACTCTTTGTCTTTTTAAAAGACTTGTTTGGCCTACTTTTAAAGAGTTACATAGGGTTGAAGTATGGAAAAGAAGAGCCATTTTGGTTCATTAGGCCCATTGACTGCTTGCACAAGGGAGAAAAGATAGCTAGGTCCAGTAAGGTGTTGGTTTATCGATCAGCAGGTCCCCACAAGGTTGGGGGTTCAATCCAGGCATTGCAGTAAAATTTTTTAATTTTCTTTGAAATCTAATAGTTTGTCTACTTTGTAAAATTAAACTAAAATCTACTTGTTAATTAAGAGACCTGTTTAAAAGATTGATTTACTTCTTTGTTTTTTGAAGACTTGTTGGCCTACTTTAATATGAGTTACATGGTGTTGAAGTATAGGAAAAAGAAGCCATTTTGGTTCATTAGGCCCCATTGACTGCTTGCACAAGGGAAGAAAAGTAGGTCAGTCGGTAAGGTGTTGGTTTATCGATCAGCAGTCCCCACAAGGTTGGGGGTTCAATCCCAGCATTGCCAAGTAAATTTTTAATTTCTTTTGAAATCTAATAGTTGTCTCATTTGTAAAACAAACTATAAATCTACTTGTTATTTAAAGAACCTTTTTAAAGATGCTTTACTTTTTTGTCTTTTTTGAAAGACTTGTTTGGCCTACTTTTAATATGAGTTACATGGTGTTGAAGTATAGGAAAAGAAGCCATTTTGGTTCATTAGGCCCATTGACTGCTTGCACAAGGGAGAAAGATAGGTCAGTCGGTAAAGGTGTTGGTTTATCGATCAGCAGGTTCCCACAAGGCTTGGGGGTTCAATCCCAGGCATTGCCAAGTAGAATTTTTAATTTCTTTTGAAATCTAATAGTTTGTCTACTTTTTAAAACAAACTATAAATCTACTTGTTAATTAAAGAACCTTTTTAAAAGATTGCTTTACTTTTTTGTCTTTTTGAAAGACTTGTTTGCCTACTTTTAATAGAGTTACATGGTGTTGAGTATAGGAAAAGAAGTCATTTTGGTTCATTAGGCCCATTGACTGCTTCACAAGGGAGAAAAGATAGCTCAGTTGGTAAGGTGTTGGTTTATCGATCAGCAGATCCCCACAAGGTTGGGGGTTCAATCCCTGGCATTGACAAGTAAATTTTTTAATTTTCTTTTGAAATCTAATAGTTTGTCTACTTTGTAAAATTAAACTATAAATCTACTTGTTAATTAAAGAACCTGTTTAAAAGATTGATTTACTTCTTTTCTTTTTTGAAAGACTTGTTTGGCCTACTTTTAATATGAGTTACATGGTGTTGAAGTATAGGAAAAGAAGCCATTTTGGTTCATTAGGCCCATTGACTGCTTGCACAAGGGAGAAAAGATAGCTTCAGTCGGTAAGGTGTTGGTTTATCGATCAGCAGTTCCCACAAGGTTGGGGTTCAATCCCAGGCATTGCCAAGTAAAATTTTTTAATTTTCTTTGAATCTAATAGTTTGTCTACTTTGTAAATTAAAGTATAAATCTACTTGTTAATTAAAGAGACCTGTTTAAAAGATTGCTTACTTCTTTGTCTTTTTGAAAAGACTTGTTTGGCCTACTTTTAATATGAGTTACATGGTGTTGAAGTATAGAAAAGAAGCCATTTTGGTTCATTAGGGCCCATTGACTGCTTGCACAGGGAGAAAAGATAGCTCAGTTGGTAAGGTGTTGGTTTATCGATCAGCAGTTCCCACAAGGTTGGGGGTTCAATCCCAGGCATTGCAAGTAAATTTTTTAATTTCTTTTGAAATCTAATAGTTTGTCTACTTTGTAAAAAAAACTATAAATCTACTTGTTAATTAAAGAGACCTTTTTAAAAGATTGCTTTACTTCTTTGTCTTTTTTGAAAGACTTGTTTGGCCTACTTTTAATATGAGTTACATGGTGTTGAAGTATAGGAAAAGAAGCCATTTTGGTTCATTAGGCCCATTGACTGCTTGCACAAGGGAGAAAAGATAGGTCAGTTGGTAAAGTGTTGGTTTATCGATCAGCAGATCCCCACAAGATTGCGGGTTCAATCCCAGGCATTGCCAAGTAAAATTTTTTATTTCTTTTGAAATCTAATAGTTGTCTACTTTGTAAAAAAACTATAAATCTACTTGTTATTTAAAGAGACCTTTTTAAAAGATTGCTTTACTTTTTTGTTTTTTTGAAAGACTTGTTTTGCCTACTTTTAATAAGAGTTACATGGTGTTGAAGTATAGGAAAAGAAGCCATTTTGGTTCATTAGGCCCATTGACTGCTTGCACAAGGGAGAAAAGATAGCTCAGTCGGTAAGGTGTTGGTTTATCGATCAGCAGGTCCCCACAAGGTTGGGGGTTCAATCCCAGGCATTGACAAGTAAAATTTTTAATTTTCTTTTGAAATCTAATAGTTTGTCTACTTTGTAAAATTAAACTATACATCTACTTGTTAATTAAAGAGACCTGTTTAAAAGATTGCTTTACTTCTTTGTCTTTTTTAAAAGACTTGTTTGGCCTACTTTTAATATGAGTTACATGGTGTTGAAGTATAGGAAAAGAAGCCATTTTGGTTCATTAGGCCCATTGACCGCTTTGCACACGGGAGAAAAGATAGCTCAGTCGGTAAGGTGTTGGTTTATCGATCAGCAGGTTCCCACAAGGTTGGGGGTTCAATCCCAGGCATTGCCAAGTAGAATTTTTTAATTTTCTTTTGAAATCTAATAGTTTGTCTACTTTGTAAAATTAAACTTAAATCTACTTGTTAATTAAAGAGACCTTTTTAAAAGATTGCTTTACTTCTTTGTCTTTTTGAAAGACTTGTTTGGCCTACTTTTAAATGAGTTACATGGTGTTGAAGTATAGGAAAAGAAGCCATTTTGGTTCATTAGGCCCATTGACTGCTTGCACAAGGAGAAAAGATAGCTCAGTCGGTAAGGTGTTGGTTTATCGATCAGCAGCCCCACAAGGTTGGGGGTTCAATCCCAGGCATTGCAAGTAAAATTTTTTAATTTTCTTTTGAAATCTAATAGTTTGTCTACTTTGTAAATTAAACTATAAATCTACTTGTTAATTAAGAGACCTGTTTAAAAGATTGCTTTACTTCTTTGTCTTTTTTAAAAGACTTGTTTTGGCCTACTTTTAATATGAGTTACATGGTGTTGAAGTATAGGAAAGAAGCCATTTTGGTTCATTAGGCCCATTGACGCTTTGCACAGGGAGAAAAGATAGCTCAGTCGGTAAGGTGTTGGTTTATCGATCAGCAGGTTCCCACAAGGTTGGGGGTTCAATCCAGGCATTGCCAAGTAGAATTTTTTAATTTTCTTTTGAAATCTAATAGTTTGTCTACTTTGTAAAATAAACTCTAAATCTACTTGTTAATTAAAGAACCTTTTAAAAGATTGCTTTACTTTTTTGTCTTTTTTGAAAGACTTGTTTTGCCTACTTTTAATGAGTTACATGTGTTGAAGTATAGGAAAAGAAGCCATTTTGGTTCATTAGGCCATTGACTGCTTGCACAAGGGAGAAAAGATAGGTCAGTTGGTAAGTGTTGGTTTATCGATCAGCAGTTCCCACAAGGTTGGGGGTTCAATCCCAGGCATTGCAAGTAAATTTTTTAATTTCTTTTGAAATCTAATAGTTTGTCTACTTTGTAAAAAAACTATAAATCTACTTGTTAATTAAAGAGACCTTTTTAAAAGATTGCTTTACTTTTTTGTCTTTTTTGAAAGACTTGTTTGGCCTACTTTTAATATGAGTTACATGGTGTTGAAGTATAGGAAAAGAAGCCATTTTGGTTCATTAGGCCCATTGACTCTTTGCACAAGGGAGAAAAGATAGCTCAGTCGTAAGGTGTTGGTTTATCGATCAGCAGGTCCCCACAAGGTTGGGGGTTCAATCCCAGGCATTGCCAAGTAAATTTTTTAATTTTCTTTTGAAATCTAATAGTTTGTCTACTTTGTAAAATTAAACTATAAATCTACTTGTTAATTAAAGAGACCTGTTTAAAAGATTGCTTTACTTCTTTGTCTTTTTGAAAGACTTGTTGGCCTACTTTTAATATGAGTTACATGGTGTTGAAGTATAGAAAAGAAGCCATTTTGGTTCATTAGGCCCATTGACTGCTTGCACAAGGGAGAAAGATAGGTCAGTCGTAAGGTGTTGGTTTATCGATCAGCAGGTCCCACAAGGTTGGGGTTCAATCCCAGGCATTGCCAAGTAAATTTTTTAATTTTCTTTTGAAATCTAATAGTTTGTCTACTTTGTAAAATTAAACTATAAATCTACTTGTTATTAAAGAACCTTTTAAAAGATTGCTTACTTTTTTGTCTTTTTGAAAGACTTGTTTGGCCTACTTTTAATATGAGTTACATGGTGTTGAAGTATAGAAAAAGAAGCCATTTTGGTTCATTAGGCCCATTGACTGCTTGCACAAGGGAGAAAAGATAGGTCAGTGGTAAGTGTTGGTTTATCGATCAGCAGGTCCCACAAGGTTGGGGGTTCATCCCAGGCATTGCCAAGTAAATTTTTTATTTTCTTTTGAAATCTAATAGTTTGTCTACTTTGTAAAAAAACTATAAATCTACTTGTTAATTAAAGAGACCTTTTAAAAGATTGCTTTACTTTTTGTCTTTTTGAAAGACTTGTTTTGCCTACTTTTAATAGAGTTACAATGGGTTGAAGTATAGGAAAAGAAGCATTTTGGTTCATTAGGCCCATTGACTGCTTGCACAAGGGAGAAAAGATAGCTCAGTCGGTAAGGTGTTGGTTTATCGATCAGCAGGTTCCCACAAGGTTGGGGGTTCAATCCCAGGCATTGACAAGTAAAATTTTTTAATTTTCTTTTGAAATCTAATAGTTTGTCTACTTTGTAAAATTAAACTATACATCTACTTGTTAATTAAAGAGACCTGTTTAAAAGATTGCTTTACTTCTTTGTCTTTTTTGAAAGACTTGTTTGGCCTACTTTTAATATGAGTTACATGGTGTTGAAGTATAGGAAAAGAAGCCATTTTGGTTCATTAGGCCCATTGACTGCTTGCACAGGGAGAAAAGATAGCTCAGTGGTAAGGTGTTGGTTTATCGATCAGCAGTTCCCCACAAGGTTGGGGGTTCAATCCCAGGCATTGCCAAGTAGAATTTTTTAATTTTCTTTTGAAATCTAATAGTTTGTCTACTTTGTAAAATTAAACTTAAATCTACTTGTTAATTAAAGAACCTTTTTAAAAGATTGCTTTACTTTTTTGTCTTTTTTGAAAGACTTGTTTGGCCTACTTTTAATATGAGTTACATAGTGGTTGAAGTATAGGAAAAGAAGCCATTTTGTTCATTAGGCCATTGACTGCTTGCACAAGGGAGAAAGATAGCTCAGTTGGTAAGTGTTGGTTTATCGATCAGCAGTCCCACAAGGTTGGGGGTTCAATCCCAGGCATTGCCAAGTAGAAATTTTTTAATTTCTTTTGAAATCTAATAGTTTGTCTACTTTGTAAAATAAACTATAAATCTACTTGTTAATTAAAGAGACCTTTTAAAAGATTGCTTTACTTTTTTGTCTTTTTTGAAAGACTTGTTTGGCCTACTTTTATATGAGTTACATGGTGTTGAAGTATAGGAAAAAGAAGCCATTTTGGTTCATTAGGCCCATTGACTGCTTGCACAAGGGAGAAAAGATAGCTCAGTCGGTAAGGTGTTGGTTTATCGATCAGCAGTTCCCACAAGGTTGGGGGTTCAATCCCAGGCATTGCAAGTAAAATTTTTTAATTTTCTTTTGAAATCTAATAGTTTGTCTACTTTGTAAAATTAAACTATAAATCTACTTGTTAATTAAAGACCTTTTAAAAGATTGCTTTACTTTTGTCTTTTTGAAAGACTTGTTTGCCTACTTTTAATATGAGTTACATGGTGTTGAAGTATGGAAAAAAGCATTTTGGTTCATTAGGCCCATTGACTGCTTGCACAAGGGAGAAAAGATAGCTCAGTCGGTAAGGTGTTGGTTTATCGATCAGCAGGTCCCACAAGGTTGGGGGTTCAATCCCAGGCATTGCCAAGTAAAATTTTTTAATTTTCTTTTGAAATCTAATAGTTTGTCTACTTTGTAAAATTAAACTATAAATCTACTTGTTAATTAAAGAACCTGTTTAAAAGATTGCTTTACTTTTTGTCTTTTTTGAAAGACTTGTTTGGCCTACTTTTAATAGATTTACATGGTGTTGAAGTATAGGAAAAGAAGCATTTTGGTTCATTAGGCCCATTGACTGCTTGCACAAGGGAGAAAAGATAGCTCAGTTGGTAAGGTGTTGGTTTATCGATCAGCAGGTCCCACAAGGTTGGGGGTTCAATCCCAGGCATTGCAAGTAAAATTTTTTATTTTCTTTTGAAATCTAATAGTTTGTCTACTTTGTAAAATTAAACTATAAATCTACTTGTTAATTAAAGAGACCTTTTTAAAAGATTGCTTTACTTCTTTGTCTTTTTGAAAGACTTGTTTGGCCTACTTTTAATATGAGTTACATGGTGTTGAAGTATAGGAAAAGAAGCCATTTTGGTTCATTAGGCCCATTGACTGCTTGCACAGGGAGAAAAGATAGCTCAGTCGGTAAGGTGTTGGTTTATCGATCAGCAGATCCCCACAAGGTTGGGGTTCAATCCCAGGCATTGCAAGTAAAATTTTTAATTTTCTTTTGAAATCTAATAGTTTGTCTACTTTGTAAAATTAAACTATAATCTACTTGTTAATTAAAGAGACCTGTTAAAGATTGCTTTACTTTTTGTCTTTTTTAAAAGACTTGTTTGGCCTACTTTTAAAGAGTTACAAGGGTTGAAGTATAGGAAAAGAAGCCATTTTGGTTCATTAGGCCCATTGACTGCTTGCACAAGGGAGAAAAGATAGCTCAGTTGGTAAGGTGTTGGTTTATCGATCAGCAGGTCCCCACAAGGTTGGGGTTCAATCCCAGGCATTGCAAGTAAATTTTTTAATTTTCTTTTGAAATCTAATAGTTTGTCTACTTTGTAAAATTAAACTATAAATCTACTTGTTAATTAAAGAGACCTTTTAAAGATTGATTTACTTCTTTGTCTTTTTTGAAAGACTTGTTTGGCCTACTTTTAATATGAGTTACATGGTGTTGAAGTATAGGAAAAGAAGCCATTTTGGTTCATTAGGCCCATTGACTGCTTGCACAAGGAGAAAGATAGCTCAGTCGGTAAGGTGTTGGTTTATCGATCAGCAGGTTCCCACAAGGTTGGGGTTCAATCCCAGGCATTGCCAAGTAAATTTTTTAATTTTCTTTGAAATCTAATAGTTTGTCTACTTTGTAAAATTAAACTTAAATCTACTTGTTAATTAAAGAGACCTTTTTAAAAGATTGCTTACTTTTTTGTCTTTTTTGAAAGACTTGTTTGGCCTACTTTTAATAGAGTTACATGGTGTTGAAGTATAGGAAAAGAAGCCATTTTGGTTCATTAGGCCATTGACTGCTTGCACAAGGAGAAAGATAGGTCAGTTGGTAAGTGTTGGTTTATCGATCAGCAGTCCCACAAGGTTGGGGGTTCAATCCCAGGCATTGCAAGTAAATTTTTTAATTTTCTTTTGAAATCTAATAGTTTGTCTACTTTGTAAAATTAAACTATAATCTACTTGTTATTAAAGAGACCTTTTTAAAAGATTGTTTACTTTTTGTCTTTTTTGAAAGACTTGTTTGGCCTACTTTTAATATGAGTTACATGGTGTTGAAGTATAGGAAAAGAAGCATTTTGGTTCATTAGGCCCATTGACTGCTTGCACAAGGGAGAAAAGATAGCTCAGTCGGTAAGGTGTTGGTTTATCGATCAGCAGATCCCACAAGGTTGGGGTTCAATCCCAGGCATTGACAAGTAAAATTTTTTAATTTTCTTTGAAATCTAATAGTTTGTCTACTTTGTAAAATTAAACTATAAATCTACTTGTTAATTAAAGAGACCTGTTTAAAAGATTGTTTACTTCTTTGTCTTTTTTGAAAGACTTGTTTGGCCTACTTTTAATATGAGTTACATGGTGTTGAAGTATAGGAAAAGAAGCCATTTTGGTTCATTAGGCCCATTGACTGCTTGCACAAGGGAGAAAAGATAGCTCAGTGGTAAGGTGTTGGTTTATCGATCAGCAGGTCCCCACAAGGTTGGGGTTCAATCCCAGGCATTGCCAAGTAAATTTTTTATTTTCTTTTGAAATCTAATAGTTTGTCTACTTTGTAAAATAAAACTATAAATCTACTTGTTATTAAAGAGACCTTTTAAAAGATTGCTTTACTTTTTGTCTTTTTGAAAGACTTGTTTGGCCTACTTTTAATATGAGTTACATGGTGTTGAAGTATAGGAAAAGAAGCCATTTTGGTTCATTAGGCCCATTGACTGCTTGCACAAGGGAGAAAGATAGCTCAGTGGTAAGGTGTTGGTTTATCGATCAGCAGTCCCACAAGGTTGGGGTTCAATCCCAGGCATTGCCAAGTAAATTTTTTAATTTCTTTTGAAATCTAATAGTTTGTCTACTTTGTAAAATAAACTATAAATCTACTTGTTAATTAAAGAGACCTTTTAAAAGATTGCTTTACTTTTTTGTCTTTTTTGAAAGACTTGTTTGGCCTACTTTTAATAGAGTTACAAGGGTTGAATATAGAAAAAGAAGCCATTTTGGTTCATTAGGCCCATTGACTGCTTGCACAAGGGAGAAAAGATAGTCAGTCGGTAAGGTGTTGGTTTATCGATCAGCAGGTCCCACAAGGTTGGGGTTCAATCCCAGGCATTGCCAAGTAAATTTTTTAATTTTCTTTTGAATCTAATAGTTTGTCTACTTTGTAAAATTAAACTATAAATCTACTTGTTAATTAAAGAGACCTGTTTAAAAGATTGCTTTACTTCTTTGTCTTTTTGAAAGACTTGTTGGCCTACTTTTAATATGAGTTACATGGTGTTGAAGTATAGAAAAGAAGCCATTTTGGTTCATTAGGCCCATTGACTGCTTGCACAAGGGAGAAAAGATAGGTCAGTCGGTAAGGTGTTGGTTTATGATCAGCAGTTCCCACAAGGTTGGGGGTTCAATCCCAGGCATTGCCAAGTAGAATTTTTTAATTTTCTTTTGAAATCTAATAGTTTGTCTACTTTGTAAAATTAAACTCTAAATCTACTTGTTATTAAAGAAACCTTTTTAAAAGATTGCTTTACTTTTTGTCTTTTTTGAAAGACTTGTTTGCCTACTTTTAATGAGTTACATAGTGTTGAAGTATAGGAAAAGAAGCCATTTTGGTTCATTAGGCCCATTGACTGCTTGCACAAGGGAGAAAGATAGCTCAGTTGGTAAGGTGTTGGTTTATCGATCAGCAGTCCCACAAGGTTGGGGGTTCAATCCCAGGCATTGCAAGTAAAATTTTTATTTTCTTTTGAAATCTAATAGTTTGTCTACTTTGTAAAATTAAACTATAAATCTACTTGTTAATTAAAGAGACCTGTTTAAAAGATTGCTTTACTTCTTTGTCTTTTTTAAAGACTTGTTTGGCCTACTTTTATATGAGTTACATGGTGTTGAAGTATAGGAAAAGAAGCCATTTTGGTTCATTAGGCCCATTGACTGCTTGCACAGGGAGAAAAGATAGCTCAGTCGGTAAGGTGTTGGTTTATCGATCAGCAGGTCCCACAAGGTTGGGGTTCAATCCCAGGCATTGCCAAGTAAAATTTTTAATTTTCTTTTGAAATCTAATAGTTTGTCTACTTTGTAAAATTAAACTATAAATCTACTTGTTAATTAAAGAGACCTTTTAAAAGATTGCTTTACTTCTTTGTCTTTTTTGAAAGACTTGTTTGGCCTACTTTTAATGAGTTACAAGGTTGAAGTATAGGAAAAGAAGCCATTTTGGTTCATTAGGCCCATTGACTGCTTGCACAGGGAGAAAAGATAGCTCAGTCGGTAAGGTGTTGGTTTATCGATCAGCAGGTCCCCACAAGGTTGGGGGTTCAATCCCAGGCATTGCCAAGTAAATTTTTTAATTTTCTTTTGAAATCTAATAGTTTGTCTACTTTGTAAAATTAAACTATAAATCTACTTGTTAATTAAAGAGACCTGTTTAAAAGATTGATTTACTTCTTTGTCTTTTTTGAAAGACTTGTTTGGCCTACTTTTAATATGAGTTACATGGTGTTGAAGTATAGGAAAAGAAGCCATTTTGGTTCATTAGGCCCATTGACTGCTTGCACAAGGGAGAAAAGATAGCTCAGTCGGTAAGGTGTTGGTTTATCGATCAGCAGGTCCCACAAGGTTGGGGTTCAATCCCAGGCATTGCAAGTAAATTTTTTAATTTTCTTTTGAAATCTAATAGTTTGTCTACTTTGTAAAATTAAACTATAAATCTACTTGTTAATTAAAGAGACCTGTTTAAAAGATTGCTTTACTTTTTGTCTTTTTGAAAGACTTGTTTGGCCTACTTTTAATATGAGTTACATGGTGTTGAAGTATAGGAAAAGAAGCCATTTTGGTTCATTAGGCCATTGACTGCTTGCACAAGGGAGAAAAGATAGGTCAGTTGGTAAAGTGTTGGTTTATCGATCAGCAGGTTCCCACAAGGTTGGGGGTTCAATCCAGGCATTGCAGTAGAATTTTTTATTTTCTTTTGAAATCTAATAGTTTGTCTACATTTTTAAAAAACAAACTATAAATCTACTTGTTATTTAAAGAAACCTTTTTAAAAGATTGCTTTACTTTTTTGTCTTTTTTGAAAGACTTGTTTTGCCTACTTTTAATATGAGTTACATGGTGTTGAAGTATAGGAAAAGAAGTCATTTTGGTTCATTAGGCCCATTGACTGCTTGCACAAGGGAGAAAAGATAGCTCAGTTGGTAAGGTGTTGGTTTATCGATCAGCAGATCCCCACAAGGTT
The DNA here is from genome assembly GCA_039877035.1 of Silurus lanzhouensis. Classification (NCBI taxonomy): domain Eukaryota; kingdom Metazoa; phylum Chordata; class Actinopteri; order Siluriformes; family Siluridae; genus Silurus; species Silurus lanzhouensis. The sequence continues at coordinate 13,951 of JBCEWE010001439.1, forward strand.
GCGGGTTCAATCCCAGGCATTGACAAGTAACATTTTTTAATTTTCTTTTGAAATCTAATAGTTTGTCTACTTTGTAAAATTAAACTATACATCTACTTGTTAATTAAAGAGACCTTTTTAAAAGATTGCTTTACTTCTTTGTCTTTTTTGAAAGACTTGTTTGGCCTACTTTTAAAGAGTTACAAAGGGTTGAACTATAGAAAAAGAAGCCATTTTGGTTCATTAGGCCCATTGACTGCTTGCACAAGGGAGAAAAGATAGCTCAGTGGTAAGGTGTTGGTTTATCGATCAGCAGGTCCCACAAGGTTGGGGGTTCAATCCCAGGCATTGCAAGTAAAATTTTTATTTTCTTTTGAAATCTAATAGTTTGTCTACTTTGTAAAATTAAACTATAAATCTACTTGTTAATTAAAGAGACCTTTTTAAAAGATTGCTTTACTTCTTTGTCTTTTTTGAAAGACTTGTTTGGCCTACTTTTAATATGAGTTACATGGTGTTGAAGTATAGGAAAAGAAGCCATTTTGGTTCATTAGGCCCATTGACTGCTTGCACAAGGGAGAAAAGATAGCTCAGTCGGTAAGGTGTTGGTTTATCGATCAGCAGTCCCCAAGGTTGGGGTTCAATCCCAGGCATTGCCAAGTAAATTTTTTAATTTTCTTTTGAAATCTAATAGTTTGTCTACTTTGTAAAATTAAACTATAAATCTACTTGTTAATTAAAGAGACCTGTTTAAAAGATTGCTTTACTTCTTTGTCTTTTTGAAAGACTTGTTTGGCCTACTTTTAATGAGTTACATGGTGTTGAAGTATAGGAAAAAGAAGCCATTTTGGTTCATTAGGCCCATTGACTGCTTGCACAAGGGAGAAAAGATAGCTCAGTCGTAAGGTGTTGGTTTATCGATCAGCAGGTTCCCACAAGGTTGGGGGTTCAATCCCAGGCATTGACAAGTAAATTTTTTAATTTTCTTTTGAAATCTAATAGTTTGTCTACTTTGTAAAATAAACTATAAATCTACTTGTTATTAAAGAAACCTGTTTAAAAGATTGATTTACTTCTTTGTCTTTTGAAAGACTTGTTTGCCTACTTTTAATATGAGTTACATGGTGTTGAAGTATAGGAAAGAAGCATTTTGGTTCATTAGGCCATTGACTGCTTGCACAAGGGAGAAAAGATAGCTCAGTCGGTAAGGTGTTGGTTTATCGATCAGCAGGTCCCACAAGGTTGGGGTTCAATCCCAGGCATTGCAAGTAAAATTTTTTAATTTCTTTGAAATCTAATAGTTTGTCTACTTTGTAAAATTAAACTATAAATCTACTTGTTAATTAAAGAGACCTGTTTAAAAGATTGATTTCTTTGTCTTTTTGAAAGACTTGTTTGGCCTACTTTTAATGAGTTACATAGGGTTGAAGTATAGGAAAAAAGCCATTTTGGTTCATTAGGCCCATTGACTGCTTGCACAAGGAAAAAGATAGTCAGTCGGTAAGGTGTTGGTTTATCGATCAGCAGTCCCCACAAGGTTGGGGTTCAATCCGGCATTGCCAAGTAAATTTTTTATTTTCTTTGAAATCTAATAGTTTGTCTACTTTGTAAAAACAAACTATAAATCTACTTGTTATTTAAAGAGACCTTTTTAAAAGATTGCTTTACTTTTTGTCTTTTTGAAAGACTTGTTTTGCCTACTTTTAATATGAGTTACATGGTGTTGAAGTATGGAAAAGAAGCCATTTTGGTTCATTAGGCCCATTGACTGCTTGCACAAGGGAGAAAAGATAGCTCAGTCGGTAGGTGTTGGTTTATCGATCAGCAGGTCCCACAAGGTTGGGGGTTCAATCCAGGCATTGACAAGTAAATTTTTAATTTTCTTTGAAATCTAATAGTTTGTCTACTTTGTAAAATTAAACTATAAATCTACTTGTTAATTAAAGAGACCTGTTAAAAGATTGTTACTTCTTTGTCTTTTTTGAAAGACTTGTTTGGCCTACTTTTAAAGAGTTACAAAGGTTGAAGTATAGAAAAGAACCATTTTGGTTCATTAGGCCCATTGACTGCTTGCACAAGGGAGAAAAGATAGTCAGTTGGTAAGGTGTTGGTTTATCGATCAGCAGGTCCCCACAAGGTTGGGGTTCAATCCCAGGCATTGCAAGTAAATTTTTTTAATTTTCTTTTGAAATCTAATAGTTTGTCTACTTTGTAAAATAAACTCTAAATCTACTTGTTATTAAAGAGACCTTTTTAAAAGATTGCTTTACTTTTTGTCTTTTTTGAAAGACTTGCTTGGCCTACTTTTAATATGAGTTACATGGTGTTGAAGTATAGAAAAGAAGCCATTTTGGTTCATTAGGCCATTGACTGCTTGCACAAGGAAGAAAGGTAGGTCAGTCGGTAAGGTGTTGGTTTATCGATCAGCAGTCCCCACAAGGTTGAGGGTTCAATCCCAGGCATTGCAAGTAAATTTTTAATTTTCTTTTGAAATCTAATAGTTTGTCTACTTTGTAAAATAAACTATAAATCTACTTGTTAATTTAAAGAACCTTTTAAAAGATTGCTTTACTTTTTGTCTTTTTTGAAAAGACTTGTTTGGCCTACTTTTAATAGAGTTACATGGGTTGAAGTATAGAAAAAGAAGCCATTTTGGTTCATTAGGCCCATTGACTGCTTGCACAAGGGAGAAAAGATAGGTCAGTCGGTAAGGTGTTGGTTATCGATCAGCAGGTCCCACAAGGTTGGGGTTCATCCAGGCATTGGCAAGTAAAATTTTTAATTTTCTTTTGAAATCTAATAGTTTGTCTACTTTGTAAAATTAAACTATAAATCTACTTGTTAATTAAAGAGACCTGTATAAAAGATTGCTTTACTTCTTTGTCTTTTTAAAGACTTGTTTGGCCTACTTTTAAAGAGTTACAAGGGTTGAAGTATTGAAAAGAAGCCATTTTGGTTCATTAGGCCCATTGACTGCTTGCACAAGGGAGAAAGATAGCCAGTCGTAAGGTGTTGGTTTATCGATCAGCAGGTCCCCACAAGGTTGGGGTTCAATCCCAGGCATTGCCAAGTAAATTTTTTAATTTCTTTTGAAATCTAATAGTTTGTCTACTTTGTAAAATAAACTATAAATCTACTTGTTAATTAAAGAGACCTGTTTAAAAGATTGCTTACTTCTTTGTCTTTTTTGAAAGACTTGTTTGGCCTACTTTTAATATGAGTTACATGGTGTTGAAGTATAGAAAAGAAGCCATTTTGGTTCATTAGGCCATTGACTGTTGCACAAGGGAGAAAAGATAGCTCAGTCGGTAAGGTGTTGGTTTATCGATCAGCAGGTTCCCACAAGGTTGGGGGTTCAATCCCAGGCATTGCCAAGTAGAATTTTTAATTTTCTTTGAAATCTAATAGTTTGTCTACTTTTTAAAAACAAACTATAAATCTACTTGTTATTTAAAGAAACCTTTTAAAAGATTGCTTTACTTTTTTGTCTTTTTTGAAAGACTTGTTTTGCCTACTTTTAATGAGTTACATGTGTTGAAGTATAGGAAAAGAAGTCATTTTGGTTCATTAGGCCCATTGACTGCTTGCACAAGGGAGAAAAGATAGCTCAGTTGGTAAGGTGTTGGTTTATCGATCAGCAGGTCCCACAAGGTTGGGGTTCAATCCCAGGCATTGACAAGTAAATTTTTTAATTTCTTTTGAAATCTAATAGTTTGTCTACTTTGTAAAATTAAACTATAAATCTACTTGTTAATTAAAGAGACCTGTTTAAAAGATTGATTTACTTCTTTGTCTTTTTTAAAAGACTTGTTTGGCCTACTTTTAAATGAGTTACATAGGGTTGAAGTATAGGAAAAGAAGCCATTTTGGTTCATTAGGCCATTGACTGCTTGCACAAGGAGAAAAGATAGCTCAGTCGGTAAGGTGTTGGTTTTCGATCAGCAGGTCCCCACAAGGTTGGGGTTCAATCCAGCATTGCCAAGTAAATTTTTTAATTTTCTTTTGAAATCTAATAGTTTGTCTACTTTGTAAAATTAAACTATAAATCTACTTGTTAATTAAAGAGACCTGTTTAAAGATTGCTTTACTTCTTTGTCTTTTTGAAAGACTTTTTTGGCCTACTTTTAATGAGTTACATGGTGTTGAAGTATAGGAAAAGAAGCATTTTGGTTCATTAGGCCCATTGACTGCTTGCACAAGGGAGAAAAGATAGGTCAGTTGGTAAGGTGTTGGTTTATGATCAGCAGTTCCCACAAGGTTGGGGGTTCAATCCCAGGCATTGCCAAGTAGAATTTTTTATTTTCTTTTGAAATCTAATAGTTTGTCTACTTTTTAAAAAAAACTTAAATCTACTTGTTATTTAAAGAACCTTTTTAAAAGATTGCTTTACTTTTTGTCTTTTTTGAAAGACTTGTTTGGCCTACTTTTAATATGAGTTACAATGTGTTGAAGTATAGGAAAAGAAGCCATTTTGGTTCATTAGGCCATTGACTGCTTGCACAAGGGAGAAAAGATAGGTCAGTTGGTAAAGTGTTGGTTTATCGATCAGCATGTCCACAAGGTTGGGGGTTCAATCCCAGGCATTGCCAAGTAGAATTTTTTATTTTCTTTTGAAATCTAATAGTTTGTCTACATTTTTAAAAACAAACTATAAATCTACTTGTTATTAAAGAAACCTTTTTAAAAGATTGCTTTACTTTTTTGTCTTTTTGAAAGACTTGTTTGCCTACTTTTAATGAGTTACATGGTGTTGAAGTATAGAAAAGAAGCATTTTGGTTCATTAGGCCCATTGACTGCTTGCACAGGGAGAAAAGATAGCTCAGTTGGTAAGGTGTTGGTTTATCGATCAGCAGTCCCACAAGGTTGGGGTTCAATCCCAGGCATTGCAAGTAAATTTTTTAATTTTCTTTGAAATCTAATAGTTTGTCTACTTTGTAAAAAAACTATAAATCTACTTGTTAATTAAAGAAACCTTTTTAAAAGATTGTTTACTTCTTTGTCTTTTTTGAAAGACTTGTTTGGCCTACTTTTAAAGAGTTACAAAGGGTTGAAGTATAGAAAAGAAGCCATTTTGGTTCATTAGGCCCATTGACTGCTTGCACAAGGGAGAAAAGATAGCTCAGTCGGTAAGGTGTTGGTTTATCGATCAGCAGGTCCCACAAGGTTGGGGTTCAATCCCAGGCATTGCAAGTAAAATTTTTAATTTTCTTTTGAAATCTAATAGTTTGTCTACTTTGTAAAATTAAACTATAATCTACTTGTTAATTAAAGAGACCTGTTTAAAAGATTGATTTACTTCTTTGTCTTTTTTGAAAGACTTGTTTGGCCTACTTTTAATATGAGTTACATGGTGTTGAAGTATAGGAAAAGAAGCCATTTTGGTTCATTAGGCCCATTGACTGCTTGCACAGGGAGAAAAGATAGCTCAGTCGGTAAGTGTTGGTTTATCGATCAGCAGGTCCCCAAGGTTGGGGTTCAATCCCAGGCATTGCCAAGTAGAATTTTTAATTTTCTTTTGAAATCTAATAGTTGTCTACTTTGTAAAATTAAACTATAAATCTACTTGTTAATTAAAGAGACCTGTTTAAAAGATTGCTTTACTTCTTTGTCTTTTTTGAAAGACTTGTTTGGCCTACTTTTAAAGAGTTACATAGTGTTGAAGTATAGGAAAAGAAGCCATTTTGGTTCATTAGGCCCATTGACTGCTTGCACAAGGGAGAAAAGATAGCTCAGTCGGTAAAGTGTTGGTTTATCGATCAGCAGGTCCCACAAGGTTGGGGGTTCAATCCCAGGCATTGCCAAGTAGAATTTTTTAATTTTCTTTTGAAATCTAATAGTTTGTCTACTTTTAAAACAAACCTATAATCTACTTGTTATTTAAAGAAACCTGTTTAAAAGATTGCTTTACTTTTTGTCTTTTTGAAAGACTTGTTTGGCCTACTTTTTAATATGAGTTACATGGTGTTGAAGTATAGGAAAAGAAGTCATTTTGGTTCATTAGGCCATTGACTGCTTGCACAAGGGAGAAAAGATAGCTCAGTGGTAAGGTGTTGGTTTATCGATCAGCAGATCCCCACAAGGTTGGGGTTCAATCCCAGGCATTGCAAGTAAATTTTTTAATTTTCTTTTGAAATCTAATAGTTTGTCTACTTTGTAAAATTAAACTATAAATCTACTTGTTAATTAAAGAGACCTGTTTAAAAGATTGCTTTACTTCTTTGTCTTTTTTGAAAGACTTGTTTGGCCTACTTTTAAAGAGTTACAAGGGTTGAATATTGGAAAAGAAGCCATTTTGGTTCATTAGGCCCATTGACTGCTTGCCAAGGGAGAAAAGATAGCTCAGTCGGTAAGGTGTTGGTTTATCGATCAGCAGTCCCACAAGGTTGGGGGTTCAATCCCAGGCATTGCAAGTAAATTTTTTTAATTTTCTTTGAAATCTAATAGTTTGTCTACTTTGTAAAATTAAACTATAATCTACTTGTTAATTAAAGAGACCTGTTTAAAGATTGCTTTACTTCTTTGTCTTTTTGAAAGACTTGTTTGGCCTACTTTTAATATGAGTTACATGGTGTTGAAGTATAGGAAAAGAAGCATTTTGGTTCATTAGGCCCATTGATGCTTGCACAAGGGAGAAAAGATAGCTCAGTCGGTAAGGTGTTGGTTTATCGATCAGCAGGTCCCCAAAGGTTGGGGGTTCAATCCCAGGCATTGCCAAGTAAATTTTTAATTTTCTTTTGAAATCTAATAGTTTGTCTACTTTGTAAAATTAAACTATAAATCTACTTGTTAATTAAAGAGACCTGTTTAAAAGATTGCTTTACTTCTTTGTCTTTTTTGAAAGACTTGTTTGGCCTACTTTTAATAGAGTTAAAGTGTTGAAGTATAGGAAAAAAGCCATTTTGGTTCATTAGGCCCATTGACTGCTTGCACAAGGGAGAAAAGATAGCTCAGTCGGTAAGGTGTTGGTTTATCGATCAGCAGGTCCCACAAGGTTGGGGTTCAATCCCAGGCATTGCAAGTAAATTTTTTAATTTTCTTTTGAAATCTAATAGTTTGTCTACTTTGTAAAATTAAACTATAATCTACTTGTTATTAAAGAGACCTTTTTAAAAGATTGCTTTACTTCTTTGTCTTTTTTGAAAGACTTGTTTGGCCTACTTTTAAATGAGTTACATGGGTTGAAGTATGGAAAAAGAAGCATTTTGGTTCATTAGGCCATTGACTGCTTGCACAAGGGAGAAAAGATAGCTCAGTCGTAAGGTGTTGGTTATCGATCAGCAGTCCCACAAGGTTGGGGGTTCAATCCCAGGCATTGCCAAGTAAATTTTTAATTTTCTTTTGAAATCTAATAGTTTGTCTACTTTGTAAAATTAAACTATAAATCTACTTGTTAATTAAAGAGACCTGTTTAAAAGATTGCTTTACTTCTTTGTCTTTTTTGAAAGACTTGTTTGGCCTACTTTTAATATGAGTTACATGGTGTTGAAGTATAGGAAAAGAAGCCATTTTGGTTCATTAGGCCCATTGACTGCTTGCACAAGGGAGAAAAGATAGCACAGTCGGTAAGGTGTTGGTTTATCGATCAGCAGGTCCCCACAAGGTTGGGGGTTCAATCCCAGCATTGCAAGTAAATTTTTAATTTTCTTTTGAAATCTAATAGTTTGTCTACTTTGTAAAATTAAACTATAAATCTACTTGTTAATTAAAGAGACCTGTTTAAAGATTGCTTTACTTTTTGTCTTTTTAAAGACTTGTTTGGCCTACTTTTAAAGAGTTACAAGTGTTGAAGTATAGGAAAAGAAGCCATTTTGGTTCATTAGGCCCATTGACTGCTTGCACAAGGGAGAAAAGATAGCACAGTCGGTAAGGTGTTGGTTTATCGATCAGCAGTCCCCACAAGGTTGGGGGTTCAATCCCAGGCATTGCAAGTAAATTTTTTAAATTTTCTTTTGAAATTAATAGTTTGTCTACTTTGTAAAATTAAACTATAAATCTACTTGTTAATTAAAGAGACCTGTTTAAAAGATTGCTTTACTTCTTTGTCTTTTTTGAAAGACTTGTTTGGCCTACTTTTAATATGAGTTAAATGGTGTTGAAGTATAGGAAAAGAAGCCATTTTGGTTCATTAGGCCATTGACTGCTTACACAAGGGAGAAAAGATAGCTCAGTCATAAGGTGTTGGTTTCGATCAGCAGGTCCCCCAAGGTTGGGGGTTCAATCCCAGCATTGACAAGTAAAATTTTTTAATTTTCTTTGAAATCTAATAGTTTGTCTCTTTGTAAAATTAAACTATAAATCTACTTGTTAATTAAAGAGACCTGTTTAAAAGATGCTTTACTTCTTTGTCTTTTTTGAAAGACTTGTTTGGCCTACTTTTAATATGAGTTACATGGTGTTGAAGTATAGAAAAGAAGCCATTTTGGTTCATTAGGCCCATTGACTCTTTGCACAAGGGAGAAAAGATAGCTCAGTCGGTAAAGTGTTGGTTTATCATCAGCAGTTCCCAGCAAGGTTGGGGTTCAATCCCAGGCATTGCCAAGTAGAATTTTTTAATTTTCTTTTGAAATCTAATAGTTTGTCTACTTTGTAAAATTAAACTCTAAATCTACTTGTTAATTAAAGAAACCTTTTAAAAGATTGCTTTACTTTTTTATCTTTTTTGAAAGACTTGTTTTGCCTACTTTTAAATGAGTTACATGTGTTGAAGTATAGGAAAAAGAAGCATTTTGGTTCATTAGGCCCATTGACTCTTTGCACAAGGAGAAAAGGTAGCTCAGTTGGTAAGTGTTGGTTTATCGATCAGCAGGTCCCACAAGGTTGGCGGGTTCAATCCCAGGCATTGCCAAGTAGAATTTTTTATTTTCTTTTGAAATCTAATAGTTTGTCTACTTTGTAAAACAAACTATAATCTACTTGTTAATTAAAGAGACCTTTTTAAAAGATTGCTTTACTTTTTTGAAAGACTTGTTTGGCCTACTTTTAAAGAGTTACATGGGTTGAAGTATAGGAAAAAAAGCCATTTTGGTTCATTAGGCCCATTGACTGCTTGCACAAGGGAGAAAAGATAGCTCAGTCGGTAAGGTGTTGGTTTATCGATCAGCAGGTCCCACAAGGTTGGGGGTTCAATCCCAGGCATTGGACAAGTAAAATTTTTTAATTTTCTTTGAAATCTAATAGTTTGTCTACTTTGTAAAATTAAACTCTAAATCTACTTGTTAATTACAGAGACCTTTTAAAAGATTTATTAATTCTTTGTCTTTTTTGAAAGACTTGTTTGGCCTACTTTTAAATGAGTTACAGGGTTGAATATAGAAAAAAAGCCATTTTGGTTCATTAGGCCCATTGACTGCTTGCACAAGGAAGAATAGTAGGTCAGTTGGTTAGGTGTTGGTTTATCGATCACATGTCCCCACAAGGTTGGGGGTTCAATCCCGGCATTGCCAAGAAAAATTTTTTTATTTCTTTTGAAATCTAATAGTTTGTCTACTTTGTAAAAACAAACTATAAATCTACTTGTTATTTAAAGAGACCTTTTTAAAAGTTTGCTTTACATTTTTGTCTTTTTTGAAAGACTTGTTTTGCCTACTTTTAATATGAGTTACATGGTGTTGATGTATAGGAAAAGAAGCCATTTTGGTTCATTAGGCCCATTGACTGCTTGCACAAGGGAGAAAAGATAGCTCAGTCGGTAAGGTGTTGGTTTATCGATCAGCAGTCCCACAAGGTTGGGGTTCAATCCCAGGCATTGCCAAGTAAAATTTTTTAATTTTCTTTTGAAATCTAATAGTTTGTCTACTTTGTAAAATTAAACTATAATCTACTTGTTAATTAAAGAGACCTGTTAAAAGATTGCTTTACTTCTTTGTCTTTTTTGAAAGACTTGTTTGGCCTACTTTTAATAGAGTTACATGGGTTGAAGTATAGAAAAAGAAGCCATTTTGGTTCATTAGGCCCTTGACTGCTTGCACACAAGGGAGAAAAGATAGCTCAGTCGGTAAGGTGTTGGTTTATCGATCAGCAGGTCCCCACAAGGTTGGGGTTCAATCCCAGGCATTGCAAGTAAATTTTTTAATTTTCTTTTGAAATCTAATAGTTTGTCTACTTTGTAAAATTAAACTAAATCTACTTGTTAATTAAAGAGACCTGTTTAAAAGATTGCTTTACTTCTTTGTCTTTGAAAGACTTGTTTGGCCTACTTTTAATATGAGTTACATGGTGTTGAAGTATAGGAAAAGAAGCCATTTTGGTTCATTAGGCCCATTGACTGCTTGCACAAGGGAGAAAGTAGCTCAGTCGGTAAGGTGTTGGTTTATCGATCAGCAGGTCCCCACAAGGTTGGGGGTTCAATCCCAGGCATTGCCAAGTAAATTTTTAATTTTCTTTTGAAATCTAATAGTTTGTCTACTTTGTAAAAAACTATAAATCTACTTGTTAATTAAAGAGACCTGTTTAAAAGATTGCTTACTTTTTTGTCTTTTTTGAAAGACTTGTTTGGCCTACTTTTAATATGAGTTACATGGTGTTGAAGTATAGGAAAAGAAGCCATTTTGGTTCATTAGGCCCATTGACTGCTTGCACAAGGGAGAAAAGATAGCAGTCGGTAAGTGTTGGTTTATCGATCAGCAGGTCCCACAAGGTTGGGGGTTCAATCCCAGGCATTGCCAAGTAAAATTTTTAATTTCTTTTGAAATCTAATAGTTTGTCTACTTTGTAAAATTAAACTATAAATCTACTTGTTAATTAAAGAGACCTGTTAAAAGATTGCTTTACTTCTTTGTCTTTTTTGAAAGACTTGTTTGGCCTACTTTTAATATGAGTTACATGGGTTGAAGTATAGGAAAAGAAGCCATTTTGGTTCATTAGGCCCATTGACTGCTTGCACAAGGGAGAAAAGATAGCACAGTCGTAAGGTGTTGGTTTATCGATCAGCAGGTCCCCACAAGGTTGGGGTTCAATCCCAGGCATTGCCAAGTAAAATTTTTTAATTTTCTTTTGAAATCTAATAGTTTGTCTACTTTGTAAAATTAAACTAAATCTACTTGTTAATTAAAGAGACCTGTTTAAAAGATTGATTTACTTCTTTGTCTTTTTGAAAGACTTGTTTGGCCTACTTTTAATATGAGTTACATAGTGTTGAAGTATAGGAAAAGAAGCCATTTTGGTTCATTAGGCCCATTGACTGCTTGCACGGGAGAAAAGATAGCTCAGTCGGTAAGGTGTTGGTTTATCGATCAGCAGGTCCCACAAGGTTGGGGGTTCAATCCCAGGCATTGCCAAGTAAATTTTTTAATTTTCTTTTGAAATCTAATAGTTTGTCTACTTTTAAAAAAAACTATAAATCTACTTGTTAATTAAAGAACCTTTTAAAAGATTGCTTTACTTTTTTGTCTTTTTTGAAAGACTTGTTTTGGCCTACTTTTAATATGAGTTACATGGTGTTGAAGTATAGGAAAAAGCCATTTTGGTTCATTAGGCCCATTGACTGCTTGCACAAGGGAGAAAAGATAGCTCAGTCGGTAAGGTGTTGGTTTATCGATCAGCAGGTCCCCACAAGGTTGGGGTTCAATCCCAGGCATTGCAAGTAAAATTTAATTTTCTTTTGAAATCTAATAGTTTGTCTACTTTGTAAAATTAAACTATAAATCTACTTGTTAATTAAAGAGACCTGTTTAAAAGATTGATTTACTTCTTTGTCTTTTTTGAAAAGACTTGTTTGGCCTACTTTTAATATGAGTTACATGGGTTGAAGTATAGGAAAAGAAGCCATTTTGGTTCATTAGGCCCATTGACTGCTTGCAGGAGAAAAGATAGCACAGTCGGTAAGGTGTTGGTTTATCGATCAGCAGGTCCCCACAAGGTTGGGGTTCAATCCCAGGCATTGCCAAGTAAAATTTTTTAATTTTCTTTTGAAATCTAATAGTTTGTCTACTTTGTAAAATTAAACTATAAATCTACTTGTTAATTAAAGAGACCTGTTTAAAAGATTGCTTTACTTCTTTGTCTTTTTTGAAAGACTTGTTTGGCCTACTTTTAATGAGTTACATGGTGTTGAAGTATAGGAAAAGAAGCCATTTTGGTTCATTAGGCCCATTGACTGCTTGCACAAGGGAGAAAAGATAGTCAGTGGTAAGGTGTTGGTTTATCGATCAGCAGTCCCACAAGGTTGGGGTTCAATCCCAGGCATTGCCAAGTAAATTTTTTAATTTTCTTTTGAAATCTAATAGTTTGTCTACTTTTAAAATTAAACTATAAATCTACTTGTTAATTAAAGAAACCTTTTTTAAAAGATTGCTTTACTTTTTTGTCTTTTTTGAAAGACTTGTTTTGGCCTACTTTTAATATGAGTTACATGTGTTGAAGTATAGGAAAAGAAGCCATTTTGGTTCATTAGGCCCATTGACTGCTTGCACAAGGGAGAAAAGATAGGTCAGTCGGTAAGGTGTTGGTTTATGATCAGCAGTCCCACAAGGTTGGGGTTCAATCCCAGGCATTGCCAAGTAAATTTTTTAATTTTCTTTTGAAATCTAATAGTTTGTCTACTTTTTAAAAAAACTATAAATCTACTTGTTAATTAAAGAAACCTTTTTAAAAGATTGCTTTACTTTTTGTCTTTTTGAAAGACTTGTTTGGCCTACTTTTAATGAGTTACATGGTTGAAGTAGGAAAAGAAGCCATTTTGGTTCATTAGGCCCATTGACTGCTTGCACAAGGGAGAAAAGATAGCTCAGTCGGTAAGGTGTTGGTTTATCGATCAGCAGGTCCCCACAAGGTTGGGGTTCAATCCCAGGCATTGCAAGTAAATTTTTTAATTTTCTTTTGAAATCTAATAGTTTGTCTACTTTGTAAAATTAAACTATACATCTACTTGTTAATTAAAGAGACCTTTTTAAAAGATTGCTTTACTTCTTTGTCTTTTTGAAAGACTTGTTTGGCCTACTTTTAAAGAGTTACAAGGTTGAAGTATAGGAAAAGAAGCCATTTTGGTTCATTAGGCCCATTGACTGCTTGCACAAGGGAGAAAAGATAGCACAGTCGGTAAGGTGTTGGTTTATCGATCAGCAGGTCCCACAAGGTTGGGGGTTCAATCCCAGGCATTGCCAAGTAAATTTTTTAATTTTCTTTTGAAATCTAATAGTTTGTCTACTTTGTAAAATTAAACTATAAATCTACTTGTTAATTAAAGACCTGTTTAAAATATTGATTTACTTCTTTGTCTTTTTTGAAAGACTTGTTTGGCCTACTTTTAATATGAGTTACATGGTGTTGAAGTATAGGAAAAGAAGCCATTTTGGTTCATTAGGCCCATTGACTGCTTGCACAAGGGAGAAAAGATAGCTCAGTCGGTAAGGTGTTGGTTTATCGATCAGCAGGTCCCCACAAGGTTGGGGTTCAATCCCAGGCATTGCCAAGTAAATTTTTTAATTTTCTTTTGAAATCTAATAGTTTGTCTACTTTGTAAAATTAAACTATAAATCTACTTGTTAATTAAAGAGACCTGTTTAAAAGATTGCTTTACTTTTTTCTTTTTTGAAAGACTTGTTTGGCCTACTTTTAATGAGTTACATGGTGTTGAAGTATAGGAAAAAAAGCCATTTTGGTTCATTAGGCCCATTGACTGCTTGCACAAGGGAGAAAAGATAGCTCAGTCGGTAAGGTGTTGGTTTATCGATCAGCAGGTCCCCACAAGGTTGGGGGTTCAATCCCAGGCATTGCCAAGTAAATTTTTTAATTTTCTTTTGAAATCTAATAGTTTGTCTACTTTGTAAAAAAAAACTTATCTACTTGTTATTAAAGAGACCTTTTTAAAAGATTGCTTTACTTTTTTGAAAGACTTGTTTGCCTACTTTTAATATGAGTTACATGGTGTTGAAGTATAGGAAAAACCATTTTGGTTCATTAGGCCCATTGACTGCTTGCACAAGGGAGAAAAGATAGCTCAGTTGGTAAGGTGTTGGTTTATCGATCAGCAGGTCCCACAAGGTTGGGGTTCAATCCCAGGCATTGCAAGTAAATTTTTTAATTTTCTTTTGAAATCTAATAGTTTGTCTACTTTGTAAAATTAAACTATAATCTACTTGTTAATTAAAGAGACCTGTTTAAAAGATTGCTTTACTTCTTTGTCTTTTTTGAAAGACTTGTTTGGCCTACTTTTAAAGAGTTACAAGGTTGAAGTAGGAAAAGAAGCCATTTTGGTTCATTAGGCCATTGACTGCTTGCACAAGGGAGAAAAGATATCAGTTGTAATGTTGGTTTATCATCATTTTACAATTTTCAATCCGGCATTCAAGTAAAATTTTTATTTCTTTTAAAT
>JBCEWE010001443.1:0-28241 GCA_039877035.1 Silurus lanzhouensis
CCACCAAAATACAGCCTCAAGTCTTTTGAGTTTGATGCTACAAGCTTGAAACACCTATTTTGGGCAGTTTCTACATTCTTCTTTCCAACTTCTTAAGCTTCATCAGGTTGGGTGGGGAGCATCAATGTACAGCCATTTTCAGATCTCTCTCCAGAGATGTTCAATCGGTTCAGTTGGGCTCTGGCTGGTCCACTCAGACATTCACAGAGTAGTCCTGTAGCCACTCCTTTGTTATCTTGGCTGTTGCTTGGGGTTGTTGTCCTGTTAGAAGATGAACTTCACCCCAGTCTGAGATCCAGAGTGCTCTGGAGCAGGTTTTTATCAGGCTTTCTATGTAGATTGCTCATTCATCTTTCCCTTGATCCTGACTGGTCTTCAGTTCCTGCTGCTGAAATCCATCCACACAGCATGATGATGCCACCACCATGCTTCACTATAGAGATGTATTGGCCAAGTGTGAGCGGTGCCTCGTTTCTCCAGACATGATAGACATTCGGCCAAAGGGTTTAATCTTTGTTTTTCATGTCCTGAGAGTCCTTCAGGTGCCTTTTGGCAAACTCCAGGTAGGCTGTCATGTACCTTTTACTGAGGAGTAGCTTCCATCCTGTGCTTCCTGACTGTCCTTCCACTACAGGCCTGATTGATGGAGTGCTGCCAAGATGGTTGTTCCTTTGGAAGGTTCTCCTCTCTCCACAGAGAAACGCTGGAGCACTTTCAGAGTGACAATCAAGTTCTTTGTCACCTCCCTGACTTTTCAACTCCCTGATCGCTCAGTTTGGTAGGCGGCACCGCTCTCGGGAGAGACCTTGTGGTTCCAAACTTTTTCTATTTATGGACGAAGGAGGCTTCTGTGCTCATTGTGACCTTCAAATGCTGCAGAAATTTGTTTGTACGTTTCCCGAAATCTGTTCCTCGATAAATCTTGACTTGGAGGTCTACAGACAGTTCCTTGGACATCATAGCTTGGTTTGTGCTCTGATATGCACTGTTAACTGTGGGACCTTATATAGACAGGTGTGTGCCTTTCCAAATCATGTCCAACTGAATTTACACAGGTGGACGCCAATCAAGTTGTAGAAACATCTCAAGGATGATCAGTGGAAACAGGATGCACCTGAGCGGGGTTTTTTTGTTTGTTTTTTTAATAAATTTGCAAAGATTTCAAACGAACATTTCACATTGTCATTATGGGGTATTGTTTGTAGAATTTAAAGTAAAATAATGAAATGAATCCATTTTGGAATAAGACTTCAACATAACAAAATGTGTAAAAAGTGAAGCGCAGTGAAAACTTCCTGGCTGCACTGTAACTTCTTGAGATGTTAGTAGTTGCTTTGAGCTTTGTTTTTGTGTTCAGTTCACCAGTCAATAATTGTTCCAAACCTTTCATTCATTAGCAATTAACATACGGTGATAAATGTTAAACGATGCATCATCATTCTGTGTGTGTGTGTGTGTGTGTGTGTGTGTGTGTGTGTGTGTGTGTGTGAGACCTGCTAGAACCTAAAACACTGAACTTCCTTAAAATGACCCTGTCCCTTCTGAAACAATCCCTACTGTCTGTTTCTGTGTAAACTATTTAGAAGCAATGTCTAAACATTGTTTGTACAACAGGACTGGAAAAGATTGAAAACCTGCAGCAGCATGAAAACGAGGACATTTACAAACTAGCGTTTGAAATCATCGATCAGTACTTTTCAGGAGATGATGTGAGTATCTCGCTGTAGCATTTCTTTAAAAAATATTTTTCATTTGATACGAGTCAGATATTTGACCAGCCTTCCATTCTATTCTCATAACACGGAAATATTTCCTTTTTAGATTGACGAGGACCCGAGTCTGATCCCTGAAGCCACACAAGGAGGCACGTTCAACTTCGACCCAGCATCAACCTCCAAACCAAGGAGTTCAAGTTCTAACAGAGCCGAGTTCTAATTTGAATCGGCGGGATCTCCTGCTGCTCTCTGTTCCCTGCCGCCCCTCACCACGATCCAACCATCACCTATCAGCCTGCAACTCACTAACCTGACCACAAAACCAATCAAGATGCATAAAAACTACAGGTGTAACTTGCACTGAAGGATATGAATATCTCTCTCATGAACGTCACCAGAAGTCGGAGTGAAGTCTATACATTTCTTAAGAAGAGGGCCAAGACAACCTCTTCAATCATACTGCAATTGCCAAAAGAAAAAAAAAAAATTCTGCTGTTTATCCTCACCTGCACATGCAAACACACAGACTTAAGTCATATATGTGCATCAACATTTCTAGAAACTTCTGAACTTTCTTTTACCAGCCATCATATCAGACGATTTTGAAGATAGGAGTGATAAAAGATGTACCTGTTATCCTTTTTTTTTTTTTTTTTTTTTTTTTTTTTTTTTTTTTTTTTTTTTTTGGGGGGGTGTTTATTATTTCTTTCCTTCTGGCAAATTTCTCTCACCAGGACATCACAGCCCAATGTCAATGTTGATTCTAGAGCGCTAGGACAGGCACCCTGCATTGACATCCAGCCTCTGCTCTGCTAAGCCATGTGGAACATGCTTCCCCTTTCTCCGATGTGTCTATGAACTAGTCTGTGGAGCAGTTCATCCAGCAAGCGGGGTTCTTTTTTTTTTTTTCTTTTTTTTTTTTTTTTTTAAATTGTGTGCAAAGCATGTACGCTAGCACTGATTCTTCTCTTTCTGTTTTTAATGACGTGATCATGGAACTGTGACCTGTATATTAAAAGTGGGAAAATAACTTAAAAAAAAAAATGCACAAACAATACAAATGTACAGTGGCGCCACTTGCAGACATCCCAAAAGAAAAAAAAATTATAATCTTCACGTGTCACCGGTGCCATGTGAGAAAAGGAACGAGTGGAGTCATTATACTTAAGGCATAAATTCAAGACATTTTGAGGGATGCCACTGTCCCTTTTCGAAGTGTTTGTGGAACCACACATGAGGTTCTGGATTTTATTTCTTTTTTTTCCCAGTATCACACACTTGAAGATAAGTAATTCTTTCAGTAAAAATACATTTTTTACATCTTCATAACCACATAAGGTCAACCCAGGACAAACATCAAAAGGTTGTCATGTCTCTCCCACTAACACACAAGGAGAGAGTATATTTTCTCTAAGTTTAAAATAAAAGTAGGCTTAACTCATCAACAAAGAGAACTTTGCAGAAGTTATTATGAACTGTGATTTATTTTTTGTTTTCTGTGGTGGAGCTTCCAGATTTGCAGCTTTGATTCAGTCTTATATGCACACTTTTGTCGTCCCTATATAAATATTATTTTGGCGTCTTTGGAAAGCGACATTCGCTTAATGTATTCATAAGCAATGGAAGATGGAGCTCCTGGCTGTTTCTGTTTGGTAAATTTATTTGCTACAAAACACAAATGTTCAACTAAAAAAAAAAAAAAAAAAACTTGTGTAAAGTATGAAACCGAAAAAGCTGCAACACGTTAGACGTTTGACAGGACACTTCTGAACATAATAACATTGTGTTACTGATTCACAGTTAATTGGGCCTTTTTTTTTTTTTCTTTTTTTCTTTGTTTTAAAATGTACTTTTTTTGTGAGGGCAAATAATTGTGTTGCAATGAGCTTTCTAACTGTTGTGAACAGACAGTACAATACAACTGTAAGGGATGTATTGAAAACATTTACATTTGGACTAATGTAGTGGTGGTTTGGCTGCAGACTACTGATGAAGAGGATTTGGCAAATGGCAGCCCTGGTGTTTTTTTGTTTTTTTAATTATTCATTTATTATTGATGAACAAAGGCCTGCATAGGTGTGAATATCATGAACTTATGTAGACACTTATTTAAGAAAAACGAGCCACTTTAAAGAATAAAATTTTTCGTCTTGTATCAGAATGGATACAAGCTTATTGCTGGTTGCAAGATTTTTACTTGCTGAAGAAAAGATTGAGAAAAAAAATAAATGGAAAAAAAAAAACTGCGACAGATCGCATTTTGGCCTCCGATTGTTTGTATCTTTTTATAAATTTTACCATTTAAACACTCTTTAAGGTGGCTCATCTGTATTTTTTTCAACTCCTGTGCATATTAAAGATGAACGAGTTGGAATTCATTGTGCCTTTTTTTTTTTTTTCTTTCTTTTTGATTAAATTAACTAAAAGCAGAGCAAATCTTAATAGTGCTAAGCAGTGGAGGTGTTTAAATGGGGTTTGCCAGGTGTCACATCTCCTTTTCTCTGGAGTGTTTCTCTGTCTTTCTCTCTCTCCCTTTTACTTTGAGCCACTTTACATTGAGGCTCTTTGCTGTGCTCTGGACTATACAGTAATTCTATTTCAATTCTATGCTGATTCTTATGGCTGACTTGTAATTGTTCCCTTTTATTCTTCTTCATTCACATTTTTCCCCCTATGCACTTCAATTACCCACAATTCCACTTCTATCACTTCACCACTTTTACAACTCACCATGGCAAAACGACATATTTCACTTCTCACTCCCTCAGGACGTGCTTTATGTATCGATTATTCTAACCAAAATAAACTTGCTGTTAGCCATCTGTTCTTTATTGCTCGCTCTTGTTTGATACTTTAGTAGGTACATTGCATTCTGCTTCTCTTTCCTCTCTCCTGTGTGTGCATGTTCAGCTTTTAAATGTATGATGTAACATCAGTTACAACCATACACAATGTGGAACTTCAACAACACTATGTTACTAATATGAACATCAGTTTATTTCATGTTTTGTCTTTTCAGTGCTTCACTGTTCGTTACAGGTAAAGATGCTATGTTATGGAGTGGTTTGGCTGCTGTCCAAGGTCCTGAGCTTATATTTGCTTCCTAAAAATGGTGGCTTGGGAGCACCGGAATATTGGAGGTGGTGCAGAAAAGTGTTTGTAAAAATCAGTGTTTGAGAACGGGTGAAATTACACCAAATGCTGATAACTGTTCCTTAAGAATGATTTGCTTTCATAGAGTAACCAAGAAAACCATCTCATGGTTAAACTGTTTTGTGGATTTTGTAGAATTTGTGCTCTCTCTTTGACGGCTTAATAACTGTGCAATGAGCCCAAGATGATTTTAACTTTTAGTTCCCTTTGTATAATTGAGTGGTGCCAGGAAGATGTGGATGATATTAAGCTTTCTTAGAAGACTGAAAGTGACTGAAATATTTATTACAAAAATGTTAGTTTGTTTTTTACTATTCATTTAAGAAAAAGAGACTATTTCGAGAAGTAATTGTTTTTGTCTTGTATTTAAAAACTAAAAAAGCTGATTGCTTTGTGCAAGATTCTTACTGGCTGAAGAAAAGATATTCAGTGATTATATAAGTGAATGATCCATGTCAAGTGTAGAAGGACTGAAATTTGTACTGAAACTCTTCATGCAGTCATCTTATGTAAGCGCTTTATTTTATTCAGGGTCATGGATCCATTCAGAACCTCTCAGGTAAATCGGATTGAGTGCCCGGTGAGAAATACAACGTTGGATGATTCCAGTCCAGCACTAGTCACTGTTGTGCATATTGATACCATCAGTCACACATAAAGACAGGTGGTGGATCTAAGAGGTGATCAGGAAACACATGTAAAGAGCACCGAATTACTCAGTTCTCGTGAACTGACGTGCCAGGACATACCTTCATGAGATGAAGTCTCATCGGAAGACGTGATGTAAAACGGTCCTAGGGAATAGAGTCCAGAATAATTAAGTTGTTTCTATGAATGGAGGAGCAGTAGTCTTTCTGACACTGTTTACACAAAACCGACGGAAATATCTCTCATTTGTCGGGATTCACTTTAACCCTCCTTAGGTTGGGTTTCTCCCAAATGTATTTCCTGTAATGAGACAAACTGCGTGCAAAATGTAGAGCAAAGGAGAGTTTTTTGCGACAAATGTTGGATTCGGGTCATATAAGGGGGAGGAGCCAAAAAGTCGCAAGATGGTCGCCCCAATCACGAAAAGAGAAGAAAGCTCATTCGTTTGATTTGTTCTAACGCTGTTCAGCAACTTCTCATTAACTTCTGTAAAACGCCCGGAGCCGTGATGGCGGAGGATGCAGCACTTTTTACCCCCGGTGACTGTGATCTCTCTGCTCGCCTGCGCCGCACAGTTTGCCGTCGGCTTTATTTTGGCGCAAATCTGGGGCAAAAAATGTTCAGCCACCGATAGGTGGGTCCTCGTCTGGCTGTTTACGATGCCATTGTCCACATTACTCTGGTGAGTAGATGGTTGTAGTGTGTAAAACAGGATTTAGAGGAGTGAAGCTCTCCCCCGTTTTTTAAGCTTTGCGCTGTTTTGGGTTTTGGTATTGCAGGAGGGACCGTTTGTTTACATGTCACTGGTTGGAACTGTTGCAACATCAGATGGTATATTCGCTGAGTTGTGTAAGTATTATATTGCATAATTTATTTTTATTAAAAGTATATATATACATATATATATATATATATATATATATATATATATATATATATATATATATATATAAAATAGTAAATAAACCCATGTGGATTAACTGTAGTAGTGTAGACCACGTGTTAAAACGTGAAAGCGTTTTGAGCGACACCTAGCGGTAAATAATGATAGTAAACGTATTCGCACCGAATTTGTCTATTCTATTATTTATGATTTAATTAAAATAATAATAAAAAATATACAGTTTATACTAGATATAAAGAATAAATAATTTAATTAATTTCTGTATTTAATTTACATGTACAGCATGCTTTGTAAAAATCAACTAACAGCTAATTAAGGAGAGATTGAGGCAGTGGCACACAGACAAGAGGAAATAGTGTGCTGAATTGAAGGAATACAATATTTTTCATCATTATAAAACATAACCTTCTTAAGCCTCCTTAAAGTATGTCAGCAAAAAATGTTTAATTTTATGCAACATTTACTTCCCTATGATACCCATGATTTTTGGCCCTTGTAGAAAAGGTCATTTCAAAATCTAGAAGGGAAAAAGTTTATTTTTTTTATGAACTGTTGTATTTATTTTATTCTGTTGTGGAAATAATAAAACAAGTCTAGGAAATATACGCAAACAACATTTAACAAATCTAGAGGGTGTAAAATTAAGAATAGAAACAAGGGGCAAAACTTACCTAATGCCACTAACCTAATGCTTAGAAAACTTACAAAAATTAATTCAATATTTTAACTATTGAAATAACTCATGAAGTGTGACAGAGCGTATGAAGAATTTTACTTAATTTAAAAAAAAAAAAAAAAAAAAAAAAAGAGCCCTCCATATTTTCCTGTCTGGACCTCAGCACTATGTGCATGAACCACTGAGGGGGCATTTAAATCTCAACCATAAAAATGAGGATCCAGAATCATTAACATATTTATCTAAAAATGAACTGTAAATACAGACAGAAATGTTTCTCAGCCAATATCATAGCTTTCATTAATGTAGAGGAAAATGCTTTGTATTAAAAAAAAAAAGAAAAAGGTAACAGAGCAAACATACTAGGTTAAGTCTACTGCAGCAGATGTAATTAACAAGGTTAAACTTTTGAATTTCAGTATGTGATATTTCTCTGCAGAAAATTCCCTGTACTGTACATGTGGTTTAAAGCTAAAAATGAGCTTTTATGTGTGCTAAGTAAATCTTGACTGTAGTCCTATGTGTTACTCTGTAATGTTAGCTTTCAACTTAAAAGACCTTTTAACAGAGAAGAGCTCATCTGCATCTTTATCTGTACTACTGATGATCTATCATTGACAATCATTTTATTTAGTCATGATTACCAGGTTAAAGAGGGTTTAGTACTGATCCAGTATAAAACATGGACTCTTTGGGACTCCTTGAGTGCTGGAATAAAAGTGTTTACTGTACATAATGTCTTATAGGGAAGGAATATGGCAAGGCAGATCAGCGATGGCTTCATTCAGACCCAACCATCGTATCCTTGGAGCTGCTGACTGTGGTCTTGGATGGATTTCTAGCGTTGCTCTTGGTTTATGCTATCATTAAAGACAAGCATTACAGGTACATTGTAATAAAAGCCTAACACAGAATTAGGCAATAAGCTATACTAGTAATTTTTTTTCTGAGATTTAGATCATTATTATTTGTTGCTCCGTTTTGAGGTTGTGTATTCACATGTACAGCTGAGAGCAAAAGTTATTGTCTTTTCAGGAAGAAGACAAATGTAAGGTGTATTAACAAGACATTCAGTGTGTTAGGATTTGCTGCTGCTTCCTTGCATTGTATTAGTTGTTTCGCCATATCCATTTTTCTTTCTAAAATTCTTTTATTTATTAATTTGTCTTTAATTAAATTGATCGACTGTAGGGCTGAAACGATTTCTCAAGTAACTTGAGTAATTTAAATACAAAAATAATCGAGGCAAAAATGTGTTTAGTCCATTTACCTACACACGGAGCATTGCGTTTCCCCACGGACCATTATTACTGATGCACCACCCGCTAAACTCTGAAGCACTCTGGACCGGTAACGTAGAAGACGCTGCAGATTGAAAAACAGAGGACAGGAAAGAAAACGGCGAAGGGCCAGGAGGAGATTCAGGCCAAAGGAAATGACAAAGTTTCCAGAGTTTGCGATCATTTCGAACTAAAACATAAATAAAACATTGTGTGTTTACTATTTTTGTAAGTAATTTGATTGTTATTTTATAGTAATTTAATTGATTTGACTGTTTTTATTTATGATTTTTTTATTTATATACAGTGGAACCCGGTTATGTCGATGTCCTAGGGGGTCGCCAAAAAGCATCGAGGTAACCGATGATCGAGATAAACCAAAATCAAAATGGCGCAGTATATTAACGTGCTTGAAATTTGTTTATGTACATGATGTGCGTTAATTAAAACGCACATGAGAATGTGCATGCACGTGTTTTTGAAGGTTTTTTTACACAACAGCGTTGCCGCGATTTGTTTGATGAAGGCATGCTATAAAAATACATACAGTACATGTTTATCTGTCAGGAATCCACCTGCCACGCCCCCTTCGGCCCCCTTCAGCGTGTCAGGTGCTTTCTCAGCCGCTTTCTCTGAAGCTCCGCTTCAATCGCGCACATATGGTGCTCGTTTAGCATCATCACCAGCTCCTATTTAAACTTCCACACTCTCACCGTCCGTTATTGTTGCTATATGTTGGTTCACGGCGGTCGTTGTTATCGCGCATGCGTATCCCGGTACGTGCCTTCCCACCGGCACTCTCTAAACGGCTGCGCTTTTCTTCCCAAAGCGCATCGCGGATTCTCCCCCGATCCTGCCGGTGTTCATTCTATGATTTTGCTGGTCATCCCACGTTCCGCGCCGCCAATCGCGGCTTTCGCCTCCCGTTCATCGCATAACATTTAACCACAAAAGGCGTATGTGCACTAACTAACAGCAGAGGTTCACCAGTATACAATACAACACCTGTAGCAGCTGTAAGGCTTGATTTTTCCGCCACTTCCGCGAGTTCTTCTGCGGCTGCACCGAGATAACCGACGTTAAATGGCAAATTTTTCCCCCCTTGTGCTCGAGATATTAGGGTTCGGCGACATAAAACCGATAAAAACCGATAAAAAATGCTTAGAAAAAGCGAGAATTTGGCGGTTCCACTTCAAAAACGCCGACTTAATAGGGTTGTCGAGGTAACCGAGGGCGAGATAAGCGGGTTCCACTGTAGTTGTATTTGCAAATTGTAGTATGGCAATTAAATGTACTCGAAATAGGTTTAGTTTTTTCAGCAATAAAAATGTTAATCAAGTTTAATAAAGCAATAAATTTTTGTCAAAATAAAAACAAATGACTTGTTCATTATATATCTACAGCCCTAAATGACTGATTTCATTAAATTACTGCATTTAATAAATTAAACATCCTCACCCTCTGCTTTTTCTACCTTTAGGCACTTTGTTCAAATCAGTCTGTGTGTGTGTGAGCTGTATGGAGGCTGGATGACCTTCTTCCCAGACTGGCTGCTTGGAAATCCCAACCTGAATACTAAGAACTGGCTTTACCTGTGGGTCTACCTGGTTTTCTTTAATGGTGTGTGGGTTGTAGTGCCTGCACTCTTACTCTGCCAATCATGGAAAGATCTTCATAAATCGCATCAACATACGAAGAAGAAGAAGCGATAGATATGCCGGCTTGATGTGTTTGTTTATTAATAAGCTGAGAGAAACCGAACTGTGATCTTGAGCAGATTGAGACATGATTCCTCATATTGTTTGATTCTTAGGTAAAAATGGTCTTTATTAATTAATAAAGTAGACCTCATAGTGATTATTTGCCATAGTTGCATAATCCAGATGATGGATTATTTGATTGTTCAGGTAATAATCTTAACAGTCCAGGATTTATTACTTTTTATTTGTTATTGAACATTTGTGGATTAAATTGCATTAAAAAAATAAATAGTAGTGCTTTTTTTAGTAAACAAATGGCAAAACGTATTACTAAATGAATAATTGGGTTAATCTAAAACACACCCAAGAAGATCTACCTCAGAAATGCACGAAACACAGAAACATGGCAACGCAATATAGAGAATTATTTTGTTATATTATGACATACAATCTTTGATTTCTACAATTAAACATGGTGTATATAATTTTACTTGACTATTATTGTAGTGCATTCATTTTTGCATTTCAATACATCATAAGCTGATCATAGAAATACATTTGACACTTCTAATACCTGTCTTTGGTGTCGTTTGTCAAAGCTTTGAAACGTTCTTGTTGTTTAAGCTTCCCTTTTACGTAGCTCTTCAAGAACAAGCTTGTGATTTGCACTCATTCAGTCATCTTTCTTCTTTTGAGTGTTCATTCCACATTCTCTTTTCCTTCCCATTAGTTTGATCTTCAGAATATTTGAGGTCATGCCCATGTCATGTTCCTTTATTGAATCAGTTTGGCCACTGACAGAAAAGCCTGTTGCAGTCCCAGTCCTTTTAAAGCACTGCATGCCTGGATCTCCCAAGTCCTGTTAGTGCAGCTTGCTAAATCCAGCTTTTCACACACCTTGTCTAATGTCAACGAATTTGGTAGGTCAGTTTTATTAGCCAAGACCATCAGCGGAATGTCTTCCAAGTTGGAATCGTTTAGAACGTTCTTCAGTGCCAGCTTTGCTTCCTCCATGCGAGTACTGTCACTGGCATCCACCACGAACACCAGCGCACTGCATCCCTCCAGATAGTACCTCCAGTTGGGCCTCAGACTCTCTTGGCCACCTATGTCCCAAACAGTGAGCACTGTCTTCTTGTTCAACTCCAGGGTGACCACGTTAAATCCTATAGTAGGTGTAGTGTCCATGATAACCCCTCGTTGGAGCCTGTAGAGTAGAGTGGATTTCCCAGCTGAGTCCAGGCCCATTAAGGCTACATGGGGCACCTTTTTATACTTCTTGCCCTGCTTCTGTAGATTGGGCCCCATCGCACACTTTGTCTCCCTGGATATGACGTCTCTGAACTGAACTCGTCCGTTCTGCCCACAAGAGGAATTTAGTCAACAGGAAGAGGCTTCTGAACAGAGAGGTTTATTGTAGGTCCTGTTGGTTGCTCAGAGAAACAGAATGCAAAGTAAGCAGTTACAGTAAATATCCACAGCACATTGCCTTATGCATAGCAGATTTTGCTCAACGCCTCTGTTATGTGACTAGGTGACTGTGTAAACAAGTTAGTCTGCATTCCTCTTGATGAGGGTGTTTCCCTTTCTTTTGTTCCTTGCACATTCAAGAGCACAGGAAATGTGCATGATCTTTTTTACAATGTACAGAAGTTTAGTTTGTGTTAAAGGTTATTAACTATTTGCCTGAAACAAATAGATACCTAAGGTTGGGAAAACTGAGACTTACATGTTATTGCTTTTTTTTTTTTTGCACTATGAACTATAATATCAAAGCACTAATGTATTTTACACTAAGTTTTATTGGAATTGTATACTTTACATTTTATTAAAGATTATTATTATTATTATTATTATTATTATTATTATTACTACTATTAATAATTTAGTGATATTTAGATAAATGTTCCTCCTTCGTCCACTTTATTAGTATCAGTAGTAGTATTAAATGTGATGTTGTGTTTTAATAATATAAGAAGGCAAAAAACAAAGCAAACCTAAAAGAGCAGTTGAACTTGAACCCATTCCTGATTTTCAATCTGGTAAAAAACACAGAAAGGCCTAGGAAAATCTGTACTGTACAAAGTGTACCGGTGTGATTTATGGAAGTCAGTGGAAATCAGAGAACCCAAAGGAAACCCATAAGGAAACTTAGAGAGTAACATGAGCTAAGGGTCAAACAGGTGAGCCTTATTTATAGACTTTTATGCTGTGTATTTATGCAGGTGTTTGAGGTATGATGCTCAATTCAGGAAAAATTGATAATCTTAGGATGTAATTTACACCACTGAAACTAAAATACCAGTCAGTCTGAGAACTGCAAAGTATCAGGCATAACATTATGACATTGTAATAATATGACCAGTGAAGTGAATAACACTGATTATTTCTTCATCATGGCACCTGTTAATGAGTGGGGTATATTAGGCATCAAGTGAACGTTTTGTCCATAAAGTTGAAGAAAAATGTGCGAGCGTATAGATTTGGACTAGTTTGTCAATAGCCAAATTCTGATGGTTAGACAACTGGGTCAGAGCATCTCCATAACTGCAGCTCTTGTGGGATGTTCCTGGTCTGCAGTGGTCAGTATCTATCAAAAGTGCTCCAAGGAAGGAACAGTGGTGAACCGGCGACAGGGTCATGGGTGGCCAAAACACAATGATGCACGTGGGGGGCGAAGGCTGGTCCGTGTGGTCCGATCCAACAGACGAGTTCCTGTAGCTCAAACTGCTGAAGAAGTTCATGCTGTTAATGCTCGACGGGTTCAGAAGTGTTTTGACAGCAAATGAAGACCAACACAGCATTAGGCAGGAGGTTATTAAGTTATGCCTGATCAGTGTAGTGTTTTTTTTTTATCGGATTATACTTTATTTTCTGGTTGTTCGTCTCTGTGCAGTGAGAGGTTATGGGTTCACCTACCGCTGACGCCAGCGGTGTGCGCGCGAGTGGCGCGCTCACGCACGCACGCGCTCAAGCACACGCGCATGCGCACACGAGCTGATCGCATCATAACAGTGAAAGCTGTAGAAGCTGCAGTCGATAAATTGCCTGAAACTACCCGCTTTCGTTGTTCGGTAGGTTATTTGCGTTGTGTGAACTGCTTTTGTTTTTTCATTTTCTCATCTTTCTCCATCCCATCTCTCTATCCATCTGTCTCTCAGTTCTATCCGGTGTGTGCTGATGGAGAGATGCAGTAGGTCAGTACCCTAAGAGTTAAGCTAGCTCTATTTGCTAATACAGTAATTGTCTTACCGCCTAGTTAGCAAACTAGATATCTAAATTACTAGCTGGCACGGAGTGTAAATATTGCAGCATGGCTCATGCTAAATTTGATAGTGTGTTAGCTATTAGCTTGGGTTAGCGGTTCTTTGACGCTAGCAACATTCTGGACAACAGATTCCTCTACGTCCTGAAGCAAAACTAATTATTACGTTGTAAACCTATTATTATGAAGATTATGATGATGTGTTTTGGTGTTAATCCTAAACATTTCTCAGTGGCATCATATTAGTGCACTCCGTGGACAGGTGAGAAGTATTTGGGAAGTATTTGGGATTCCCCCCCCTTTTTTGAAAGCGTATTATTGGATTGGTTTTTGAAGTTTTCTAGCAGCTTCAGATCAGCTCCCAGTAATGAGCCTATGTCACAAATAAGTGTGTCAATGCAGCGTTAATGACAATCATACCTTGTTGTTTTGGTGGTTAAGTAGTGCTGGGAAATGTCCATTAGCCTTAATAACGTAAAAGAAATTTGTCAACAAGCCATTCACTGAGTCTTCACGCCAGGGCAGTCGTGCACACTCGGAGAAAAGAGCTGTACACCATCTTATACATGAGTAATCACATGGGCAGTGTTGCTCTCTTGGATTCCCGGTCTGTTTTGACGTCAATTTTCTAACACGTGATCTCCCAGCGATAAGGACAATTTCTACATTTATGAAATCTGACAAGCATCTTTGTGTGGTTGACTTTTCAACAAATGCATCAGTGTTTAGCAGCCATGGTGGCCTGTGTCATCAGGGAAATATCTGTTGTTCTGTAAATGTCCCTTTATGACTGCAGTTTTACTGTTTGTGTGTGTGCACATTTTAGTGTTAGCAGTGGTGGTAGCTACAGTGCCTCTTCCAGTAGCTGTATTGGATCTGCTCCAGCCCCACCGAAGCCTGTTTCCCCTTCCCCTTGGAGCTTCAACTGTATAGCCATGGTGGATGTAAGCAAATGGCCCCTATTCAGCCTTATGAGTGCACAGGACGCCGCCTCAATACGTCAGGCATGTGTGTTTGGAACATCCGCCAACGAGGCGATCTACATCACTCATGATAACGAGGTGAGTGTGATGTGATGTGGAGTTAGGATTTGAAACCCAGTTGGTCAAGATAGCTAACTAGTACCATCTGCAACTCTGACTTGAAAGAAATGTCTTGGGTCTTACAAGAGTCTTTTGTGGCATGTGGTTTTACAATAATAGGACCAAAGTGAGGCCAGATTATACTGAAAAATAGGAACAAATTAGTACTGGCACACATGCCTGCATATGGCTTTCATTGTACTGACCCAATTCTTTCTAGGGCTTAATGTATTATGAGGTCTCAGATGTTAGCTACATTGTATACTATTTATTATTTTTGTGTATGGAGGACACTTTGGTATTATTTGTTTGTTTTGTTTGTCAGGTGTATGTGTTTGGGCTGAACTGCAGTAACTGTTTGGGAACAGGGGACAGCACGAGCACCATTGTTCCTAAAAAGTTAGATTCCCTGAGTGGAAAGAAGTTGGTCAGTCTAAGCTATGGAAGTGGGCCACATGTTCTTCTCGCTACAGAGGGTAAGACGGGTCATTAGAGTCGAGTACTCATTTTTGATTAGGAAATGCGGTCTGATTATCAATACAAAATGAAAGACTGGAGCTGTACAAAGCCGTACAGGAGCTAAGTAACCGTGGCTTCTACATGCTTAACCTTCTATGCATTTTCTCATCTTGTTTATGTAGACTTACATCAGCATTTGGACTGATATATTTGCTGGACCTCTTACCATTGGATTTATTTGGATACCTTGTATTTGCTTTAATACATAATGTCAACTTCAAAGCAGAATGTTTTGAAAATTAAGAGCTGTTTTATAATTTGGGCTAAGTTTCAATAAAAGTTTTACCACAATAATGGACCAACCAATTGAACCAATAAAACCAAGGAACTGTCCAGTTTATAGATCACACACACATACTCAATACATGAATAGATACAGTGCATCTTTGTTGGTTCCTTTTTTAACTACTTTTATGTGCTAAAGGTTTGTGTTGTGAGTGTGTCCATCTCTATTCAGGTCAGGACAATACATGTGCCATTGCTGATATTGAAAGTGTGTATATGAGGATAAAATAATAAAAAAAGCATTATTTCACAATGTATTACCTTAGTGAAATCAGGATATATAGTATTGTGAATTATTCTAGTGCCAGTATATATTGTCTTTTCTCAGATCAGTGCATCGTTTGCCTTTGCAGAGGGCCAGCTGTATGGGTGGGGACACAATGGGTACAGTCAGCTTGGAAACGGGACTACCAATCAGGGAGTGTCTCCTGTGCTCGTGACCACAAACTTGCAGAACAAGAGGGTGATCGAGGTGGCTTGTGGATCTCATCATTCAGTTGCCCTGACCCATGATGGAGAGGTGAGAGAAAAGTGAGGCCGTTCAGGAAATAAGTCCCAGCATTTTTTTTTTATATAAATAGTGTTTATTTGAATTTTTGACATGCAATGTCCAGGTAGTCAAATAGACATTTTATGGCCTATTGATAATTGCATCCATGATCTTTTTTTCCCTTTTTCTTTGAAACATGCAATACAAATTTCTCAAGCAGCATGGTTACTCTGAAGTAAATTTCTATTCTGTGATTCACATTTGTAGCACCTTACTTACTTAAACTAATTCTAACACCTATCTCTACCACTCTGAAAGACATTAGACAGAACTGAATTATGTAACAACCTCATGTCACTTATAGGTGCTCTTGACTGTTTTTAGTGTCTGACATTCTGCAAACATTAGGAGGGAACATGTGATGCATTACTCTCTGAAGGCTTTTTTTTCCTTTATGCTTTATAGCTCTACTGTATGCATTTGTGTGTAATTATTAGGTGTTGGTAAATTTGCATACATTGTGTATTTTAATGTTTGCGCTTCACTAACTCCGCTGTAGATAGATGAATGGATGGATGAATGCATGAAATTCACTCAAGGATTTATCACACATTGCTTTACTTTATAAATAAGGCCAAAATTGAAGCTGTCTGAAACATATTAATTCTAATACAGGTGCATTCCCCATTGCAAATAGAATATTAAAATATAAGCTTTTTCTTCGCAGCCAAAGTGTATACAGACAGTATATCAGCAACATTTTGACAAATTTTTTTACTAGCCTAATATTTTATTAAACATGAACTTTGGTGGTTTTGCATTGGTTTGCACATTACTTATCATTCCAGATGATTTACTTGTGTGTCTTTTTTTTGTTCACTCAGGTGTTCGCTTGGGGCTATAATAACTGCGGTCAAGTGGGATCAGGATCCACGGCCAACCAGCCCTCACCACGCAGGGTCTCCAGCTGCCTCCTTAACAAAGTAGTTGTCAGCATAGCGTGTGGTCAGACCTCCTCCATGGCGGTAACAGACAACGGAGAGGTAAAAGTGAATGTGTCCTTTTAATTTTAGCTCAAAAAAAGGACAATAAAATTTTTTTTTTTTGCTTTGGTCACAGTTTGATATCTTTAACTGCTTTTATTTGTGCAATAATATACTGTGTGCTTATGTATTTCAGGTGTATGGTTGGGGTTATAATGGTAATGGACAGCTTGGGTTGGGGAACAATGGAAATCAGCTCACACCGTGCCGTCTAGCAGCGCTGCAGGGTGTTTGTGTCTTACAGGTAATTTTCAAAGGTTTTATTATATATTGAAATTTTTAATTAATATTATTGCAAATTTGAGTTATAGACAATGACATTTTGTATTTATTGCAATGAAACATTGCCATATGTTGTTGCACAGCCGAATCCTCGTTCGTTTACTATATTGAGCTAAAGCTCATGCCATGTGTTTCAGATTGCCTGTGGTTATGCCCACACATTGGCACTAACAGACGAGGGACTGTTGTATGCGTGGGGAGCCAACACTTATGGCCAGCTTGGTACCGGCAACAAGAGCAATCAACTCAGTCCTGTTCAAGTCATGGCAGAGAAAGAGAGGTGAGAGAGGGTGGATTTACTCTACAGTTTGTTGTTTTGGTCTTTGACATTTTTCTGTTTTATTTTTTTCTCAGGTTACATGAGAACTCTGTGACTGTTAGGTGTTGCTATACAGTCACATCAAATTACTGACTGTGTATGCGTTTGTGTTTGTGGCTAGTCAGCATGCCAGCACTTATCTACATTGTTGGGTCTTAGAGTCCTTTCCTGTCAGCTTGCTCTGGTGTTTCCTCCATTTCCTGTATGGTTGTTGTGTGTTGGGCCCAACTCTTAAGGGCATGTTCGAATATAATGCATATTTACCCCATGTTCTTAGTTTGCAATTGCAGAGAGATGGCATTTCCTGAAAAAAAGGAAAAATGTTTGTCCAAAAAAAAAAAAAACCATTTTGTTCCAGAAGTATGTGAAAAAACACTGTGAAGGATTTGTTGGTGTTCCTCAGCTGTTTTTTAGCCCCTGATTATTTTCTTTTTATACAGTGGTGTAAAAATGTTTTCTTTTTTTTTCTTTATTAACTGTATTATGTTCCTTCACTCTTCCAAATTCCTCCAGGATTGTGGAGATAGCAGCATGTCACTCCACACACACCTCTGCAGTGAAGACACAGAGTGGCCGGGTGTACATGTGGGGCCAGTGCAGAGGTCAGTCCATCGTATTACCCCATCACACACACTTCAGCTGCACTGACGACGTCTTTGCCTGCTTCGCAACACCATCCGTCATGTGGAGACTCCTGTCCATGGGTGAGTTTCCAGCATTATGGACATGTACTATTGTCCTCAGCTTAATATTACTCAGATTGTTGTTGAGTATTTTCTCACAAGTTTTTATAAGGAGAAAAGACCAATAAGGATGCGCTCCGATAACTTCGAGACATTGCCTAGCCTACACAGGAGTCTTGAAGAATGGTGATCAATATGTATACTGTAGCAGTATACACTGAAATGTATGTACTGCAGTATACACTGTAGTGTATATAATGTAATTTCTTAACAATTAAATTACAGTGCATAATTTTGCAAAACAGCAATTTACAGTATTGTACTGTACAAACTATGTAGTATATATGTATGTAGCAGCAGGAACACTGAATGACGGGCACCAGTTCACGATAGGAGGCTGGAGCATACACTGCTACTTTTGCCTGTCACACAAAACTTACAAATAAATTAATAAAACTATTGTAACTCTGGGATTATCTGTACTATGTTCTTTGGATACCTTTCATACCTAGGTCATGTTGAGCTGCACCAGAGCTCTTCGATTCAGTCCAGGTTCAGCCTTCCCTCTTGGTCACGGCTGAATAATGTGTCTACATGACATTTTACTAAAGTGTATTAACACAACAATAACTATGCTTGTAGAGCACGACGATTTCCTGACTGTGGCTGAGTCTTTGAAGAAAGAGTTTGACAGTCCCGAGACCTCAGACCTCAAATTCAGCATAGATGGCAAATTCATTCACGTGCACAAAGCAGTGCTTAAAATCAGGTGTGTGCTGCACTCCATTTCATTCAGTGTATGTGGTGGGATTTGTTTGTTTGCTCTAAAAAAAAAAAAAAAAAGAGCACAATTTTTGCTTGGTAATGCAGAGCTTAATATTATAAGAGAATATGTTTTAATAATAAATTGTCTGTATGGATCTAAGTTAAAAGTTTGGTTTAAATGTTTCAGATTAGCAAATGGAAACAAACTAAGTTTTAGAGAGTAGTTGGAAATATAAAAAAAAAAAAAAGAATTATAAATATAAAAAAAAAATTGTATTATTTTTTTAAAAAGTACTCAAAAGCATTTTGAACAAGACTTGCAAATGTTAATATCATTACTTGAATGATCAAAAGAAGGCATTGCTCCCGTGCTTTTCAAATTAATTGCCTGTCTGAAGTCATCCTGCGAGTCATACACAACTAGGTGATAGTAAGATACATCCAAAACACATCCAGATTTGGTAGCACACTATATCGACAACACACGTTTGATTTCATTTGAGTATGAATAACTGTATATTCTCCACCTTCATACCCGAGAGACAAACACACCATGATTTGGCAGCTGAAATGATTGTAGGTGTGCTAATCTATTAGTAACAGATATCAGACTCGAATGTAAATTAGAGACCTTTTTTGCCATTTTTAAATTAATCGGCATCGACCGATTGTGCTGCAAATTAGCCCAATAATTAGGCAGGTGCATCTGACACAGAAAAACCGTGCGTTCTGCGCTTGCCTGTAAAAAGGAGCTTTTCCACCTGCTGTCTTTTTCAATCATATCTGCTAAGTTGCAAAGATAAGAGCAAAATGACAACACTCAACACTTAATCGCAATATATTGGCATATTTGTAAATATCAGCATCGGCATGAGATAAACCCATATCTTACCTCTAATGTAAATATGTTATTTCTTCCACAGATGTGAACACTTCAGGTCCATGTTTCAGTCCCACTGGAATGAAGATATGAAAGAGGTGATTGAGATCGATCAGTTCTCCTACCCCGTCTACAGGTCCTTCCTCGAGTTCCTCTACACGGACACTGTAGATCTTCCTCCAGAGGATGCTATTGGTAAGTGCAGGCGAGTAGGTTGTAGCTCTGTGAGAAGGTTCTAGCACACAATCTACACACACAATTAGCATGCGGTTCAATCTAAATGTAAAAATTAATAGGATTTTTTTTTTAAAGTTTATTTTCTGTTTCTTCAAAATACTGCAGTAAAAACCTTTAGTACACATTTAACATTACGCCATCTACTATTTTTTTTGCCCCTTTTTGTTTTATTAAAATGTGTAGGATTACTGGATCTGGCAACTTCGTACTGTGAAAACAGGCTGAAGCGGCTGTGTCAGCACATCATAAAGCGGGGCATCACTGTGGAAAATGCTTTCTCTCTGCTTTCTGCTGCAGTCAGATATGATGCTGAGGTACAATTAACCCTCCCGTACAGGACACACAAAATGCACAGGCTTTCGACGTGCAACATCTGGCTAAAGTAGCTGGAAAACCACAAGCCTAAGGAGTTGTTTAAAGATGAAATACCATCATCTGTGTGTGGTAAAATGTGATTGGCCCATTATAAAGGAAATTGATTATAACACAAATGCAGATATTTAACTTATTCAGCTTTTGTTCCTTTTGCTCTGAATTGTTTTGTACTGTTATCTGAGATATTTGTCAGTGGGTGTGGGGAAAATGATTTTATTCTAGGTTGCATGGGAAAACAATGCAAATAGATGTACTTGTCCACTGCTTTGAGTATCGGCAATTTCATTATTCATTTTACATTTATATTTCTTTCATTTAGGATCTTGAAGAATTCTGCTTTAAGTTCTGTGTGAACCACCTGACCGAGGTGACTCAGACAGCAGCGTTCTGGCAGATCGACGGGAACATGCTGAAGGAGTTTATCTGTAGAGCCAGCCGCTGTGGAGCTTTTAAAAACTGATACACACACCAGAGCTAACTTTTATCATGAGTGCAGCTGTTACTCCAAACTCATCCACACCACTAGAGGGCACTGTTACTATGTGTTTATTGGATTTATTATTATTATTTTTGGTTAGTTTTGCTTGAATATTAATAACTGTTATAGAGCAGCTGGAGAATGGATGCATTTTGTCATGAACAAATCTTTAACAGAGGATTTTGAACTTATCTTGATGGACATTATTATGTCTTTTATGCTTCAGTGTTGGTACTGAATGAATAGAGATGAATAACTTGCATTTCCACTAGACTTTACAGCACTTGGTTTGTCTGAGAGTTGGGCCATCTTCATATCTGATGCAGTTACAGTCGAGTGTACTCTGTCAGTGTTACGCTGATTAATTATATAATCCACTCTGGAACCTTAATTTACAGTGTAGAGACAATGTAATGTCCTAATACACACCTGCTGGCCTTATTAGGCTTTAAATTGTGTTGGGAACTGAATAACTATTTTTATTTTTATTTTGGGGGGGGGCCATGTGCTATGCATCGTTCCATAGCAACGCCACCGGACACCACATTCCAATTGCAGAGCCAGGTTTAAGGTGACTGGAGATAATTGGTTGTTTTTCTTTCGTGTTTTGGTGCAGCTCAGTTATAATTTCCTTATAAAATAATGATGTGATCGTGGATATGACCTTGATTCATGCACCTTCTCATATTTGCTGCTCTCATCTTAAGCATGACATGTTCATCTATCAGATTAGAGACGTGCAGCACTACTCACGTGTGCTTGAGGAAGACCACTTAGATTCTTTTTTTCTTTTTTTTTATAACAGAAAATCTGTTTACTTGTTACTATTTGTGCATAGAAATATTCTTTGACATGGAATTTTAGGCACAAATATGCACATTAAAATTGCACCTCTACTTGTTTTTTTTTTTTTCTTTTCTTTTTATTACAAAACAGATATAACTCTAAATACCAGCTGCGGGATTGAAAACTGACTTGACCACTTTCCTCATTAATTTCCTTTACTCCTTTTTGTCATTTTCTCCTTGCTAACAATTTGCTTAAGAGCTATTGATCTTAATTGAGCTAACAGATTTTGCATAAAAAAGAAAATGCGGCGAGTCCGCTTTGATATAGTAAAAGCATTTTCAGGCGTATTTCAGTATGATAATACTCAGTACTGGATCGGTGCATATTTAATTTTCTTGTATCATTTTCATGTTTTGTATAACGTTTTGCTTTGTGTTGGTTTATGCAAAAACACCCGTGAATATAAAGTTGCAGAAAAGTTGTTGAACTGTATATATTGTATAGGTTTTGCACTAAATATAAAATTTAGTAAGTAAAATGATTTATGACTGTGTTGCAACATATTAACTGTTATCAAAATAAAGTTATGGTAGGGTTTTGTGAAAGGTTGGTGTGTTTGCAGGCTTTTTTTTCCCATTCATTCACCTTAGGAATCAATGTATTATTTGAATATGAAATAATTGTAGGAGGCACATTTTAATCTGGTATCAAGGCATGGGTTAAATGTTTGTGCAGGTGCGTTATAGTATTTTAAAGTGACAGGAAAAAATTTGGACATTCGAACAAAAACATTGTCATAATTTAAAAGTTTCATAGGAAGGTAAAATTGTTTATTGTACAACATTTATAAAGCTGTAGATACTCTTCAAATAGCATTAAAATAGGAAATGGGATGATGTCCATGTTTAAAAAACTATTCAAATTGAGTTGAAAAGCAACAAAAATTAACATTATGTAAAACCTTTTAAATGGGTGTAACTATGTTTGTTTGTAAACAACAGAATCAGATATGTGGGATTAAAAGTTCCCGCTTTGGCGACCCCTAATGGCAGAAGCCGAAAGAAAAGTTATTAAATTTTAACCATGTTCTGGAAGTTCTGAATTTAAATAACACATACAGTTCGTATAAGTGCGAATGGTATTGGTACTAAATATACTATTTCTTCTAAATCCTTTAACACGGGTTTTTTTTTATATGTAGAACTATATTTTACCTAGAAAGCTCTTTGTCATATTTCTGTATTTCTCTAAATAATGTATTTTAAATCTTGCTCACTATATCCACATATCCAGGTAAGAGGTACATATTAAATAAAGATACACGGGATAAATGAGGGAACGCTTTATACCCCTTTTTGAGATCTAATGTTTATGAAAGATAGATAGAAAAATAACAGTACAGCAGTTGGGGATGTTTTTTTATCATATCTGGCAACCCAGATTTAAAGGGCCTATCAGTAGCTCCACCTGCTGCTTGACGTCAAACTAAACAGGAAGAGAATGCTGTGGAAGGAGGACTGATCTCACACACCGGTTGTGTATTGTGTCACACAGCTCTCTGTTAATGATCAGAACGAATGGCAGCGACACATTGCGACTACCGGTTACCTCCCGGTACGGGAGAAAACTGGTTCATCTCGACCGGTCAAGATGGCGTCAGTAACGTGAAGGAGAGCAGCACGCAGACGGAGGGCAAGTGCAAGGTTAGGACCTGCCAGGTCGTTACCCTAAACCAGGGACTGTGCCCCCAAACAGCTCATTAAAACTCTGAATAGTTTGATTACACATTATAGTGGTAGATCTTTAGCTAGTGTGTAGTTCAATAAATGGCGAAGGGAAAGTTCAGTGGTTAAGATGGTCAATTTCTGTTTAGACGGTTGTGAGTTCAAATCCCCTCACCACCATAATCTGGTGCTGGGCCCTTATTTATGACCCTTAATCCAGATGTATGAAATGGAGTAATTGTGAGTTGCACTGGATGATGCTGTAAATGCCAATACAAGTGTATCATTAACAGAGGTGGCAAAAGTATACACATTGTTTACTTAAGTAGAAGTACAGATACTCGTGTTTTTAAAGACTCCAGTAAAAGGTGAAGTATTTACTACACTTTTTTCACTACTCAAGTTAAAGTAAAGAAGTTTGGGCTCTGACATGTAGTTAAGTAAACAGTAACAATTACTGCTACCTGTTTTAGTGTCATGCTGGTAACTGATCCACACGTTATATCAATGTGTTAATACAAAACTGAAAGTATCCAGACTGAACAACCACCATATAGAATACAAGGAGAGAAAAGACTAAGATGACTTAAACAAATAATTAAAAAAAAAAAAAAAATATATATATATATATATTAGATTACATTACATTACATTAGATTAAACTTTATTGTCATTACACATGTACAT
The DNA here is from genome assembly GCA_039877035.1 of Silurus lanzhouensis. NCBI lineage: Eukaryota > Metazoa > Chordata > Actinopteri > Siluriformes > Siluridae > Silurus > Silurus lanzhouensis. The sequence goes on from JBCEWE010001443.1 coordinate 23,980, forward strand.
GTACAAGGCAACGAAATGCAGTTTGGGTCTAACCAGAGTGCAATAACAGAAGTGCAGGATATACAGTGTTACATGATTTTACATAAGTTAAATAGAATGTAATATAGGACTATAAACAGTAATTTACAGATGTATATATACTATGAATATACAGATGAAAATATATGTATTATGAATATAATATACAGATGGATAAATATGTACTATGAACAATAATGTACAGATGAGTATATATGTACAGTACTATAAACAGAGATTTACAGAAGGATGTGAACGGTAAACATAATATATTGCTATTACTATAAACAGAAAAACGGGTATATGAGCAGCAATACAAAGAGAGCAGTGTGCAAATGAGCACAGTTTTGTGTAAACAGTCCATTATTGCAATAACAAAGTGTGAGGTGAGAAATGAGCAAGTGTCTAAGTGAGCATGAGTTTATATATATTTATATATATAATTTATTATGCACACAAATACGTGTATATATATATATATATTTTATTTATTTATTTGCCATCACCAGGCCATATCCCAGATTGTAGGGCTATTCCAGCCGTCTTAAGAAAACACTTCAAGTTATTATGTTTTACGAATGACAGATTTAAGGTGCAAGTTCAAACAGGAAGTTTATAATTTATATTTTACCTGTATAGCAGTTCTACAACAATAGAAACATTATATTACCTGTATGTGCTTTCTCAATTTTGACGGCGGAGTTCTTATATATGGCCATTGGTGTTGAGGATGTCTGTTTTTATTTATTTTCACATCGGTGACTCTGAATTCACATTAACAATTCCTCTGTTGCCGGTGCTCATTGTTAGCTTCGCCTGCATACGTCTACGTCTGATAGCCAGGAAAAAATTCACCAGTGATTATGGTGAAAAAGCACGCAATGATAGGTTGATAGGCTGAAAACCGCGCTCAATGAGAAGAAATAATACTAAAAGTAACGAGGCTGTTATGAAAATGTAAGAAGTAGAAAGTAACAGATATTTGTGTAAAAATGTAATGAGTGAAAGTAAAAAGTTGTAAGAAAAATAAATAGTGGAGTAAAGTACTGATACCAGAAAAATCTACTTAAGTACAGTAACGAAGTATTTGTACTTCATTACTTCCCACCTCTGATCATCGAAATGTATTCTGATACAGTATTTTCCATCTAAAGACTGCTCCTGCTCACTCTTAATCTACAGATCCATTACCTTTAAATGATTCAGTAGCAGTGATAAATGGTTTTTGAATCTCAGCATCAGTTTCTATTTCTTGGAACTGGGTTTGGCTGAAATAGTCATACAGTCATACAGTTAGACAGATATTCTATTTTGTCTTAAAATATTTCTCTCTCTGTTCAGGTCATGGACCAAGACTGTCCAAAGTGAACCTCTTCACATTACTGAGTCTCTGGATGGAACTTTTCCCCAGAAGAGAATCTCAGAGACGAGACAATGCATCAGTAAGGACATGTTTATTCTCTCAGACTTTGACATGATGTTGGGTTGTCTGAAGCTTTTATCTCACACCTGCGCAAACTGATTTAAACACTGACTTCAATTGGAAATTAAACTGAATTCAATCATTTCTATATGTATTCTGATTTGTCTGTTATTTGCTCGAAGCATTTATTCAGTAAACTGCTGGACAGGGTGTTGTCTTTTGTATTGTTGTCACTCCTCCATGTTTTCTTCCTTCAAGAAACCCAGGTATGAATATGCAAATTAGAAACACCTTCAGCCTTGCAATGCTCGTCTCCTTCCTGGTGTTACATGACCCTCATTTGCATAATTGTGTTAAAAAAAAAAGCCTTCCTAACATTTAGACTTATAGAGTTTTTGGAAAATGTGCCTGAGTTTAAATTGTAATGCATATTTTTCAGGTGCAAGTCACTGGTTTGGTGGTGGTCCATGAGCAAAGAATTCTGGGTCTTCATTGTTCTGGAGCGGAGCTCCATGCCGGCCAGGTGGCCGTTATCAGACACGGGTCCAGATTAAAGGGTTGCGATCTTTATTTCTCCAGAAAGCCGTGTTCTACCTGCCTTAAGATGATAATCAATGGTAAGTAACCACTGCTACTTCCTGTCTGTATAGATTAGTTTAATTGGTTTGGTTTCAACAAAATATTAACACTAATTATTTTCTCATAATCTAATCAACGTTTTGATGATAAGTGAGGAAAGAGGTGAATGACCAGATCTGTTATCAGACCAGGCTACAACCATGCAACCACTCTTTACAACCATGATGAGCAGAAAAACATCTCACGTCAAACAGGATCGGCTTCAACAGACTGCTTTAGGTTTCTGGGAGACGAGAACAATTTGAGGATACAGTCAACACAGAATCACTGAAACTGTACCTATTGGAGAAATGCCTTGTGCTTATTTGAATGATGCCAAAGATTTTTGGAATTGATGTTATCGAATCTGTCATTTGTAACCTTGTCTCCATAATCATTATCCCTCTCATTCTCTCAGCCGGGGTGAACAGGATCTCCTACTGGCTGCCTGATGCTGAAATGAGCTGCTGTCTGACAAAAGCGAAGCTACAGGTTCTCATCTCCAGGAGGCCGCTCTGGACGCAGCAGCTGCCGAAAGACTCAAATCCTGCAGCAGGCTGCACATCTGTGTGCTGCTCCAGCCTCTTGCCAACTCCATGCTTCAGTTTGTAGAAGAGACGTCCGCAACAGTGACTTTCTGAGCCGAATGGCAGCAGATGATCCCAGTCTAGATGTCCTTGAACTCTTCAGGAAAGAGTGCTGGAGGAACTGGAATAGGTTTTTCGAAAATATTTGTGATTGATGATGTGGAGGTGCACCGAGAGCTGCTCAGTAAGATGAACCTGGAGAACTTTTGCACAGAACCATATTTCAGTGAACTGCGACAGCACATGAGGGATTGATCAGGATTCTGGCATCTGTGGCTGCAAGTGTTCCCATTCTCGAGCTCGGATATGGGTTCTACGAGACAGAACCTACAACTAGTGGAAATAGGACATTATCTCAGGATGTTGTGAGACACTGCATCATCCAGGCAGCAATACTGTCTTACAGAAGGTGAGATGTCGGAGTATGCAGGGAGGTTGTCTCTTAAAGTTCTTCTTACAATTATAATGCAGCATTTTCTCAGTCTCAGGAGCTTGTGGGTGCTTGACATGGCAGGGTTTTAATTAATTCTAAAATTAATAGATGACTACTTCAATAATTTCCTAATGAAATACTTTATATGGCATTAGAACCATTAATTTTCAGCTAAGTAGAGAACCTCAATATGAATTCTCATTCTAATGAAATCCTAGAAGATCTGTTGCATAACTTGTAATTAATGCAATTCCTATGTAACTATTAGTAGAGGGAAGAGAACATTCCTCATGCCATTCCAGCACCTCCACACCCTGGACTGTTGACACAATGCAGGGTCACTCCATGGATTTATGCTGTAGGCACAATTTTCTGACCCTTCCATCTGTGTTTGCCAGCAGAAATCATGATTTATCAGACCAGATAATGTTCTGTGTAGTTTTGGTGAGCCTGTCTCCATTTCAATATGGACAACAATATGGTCTTCTGCTAGCTCATTCACCTAAAGGTTCACTATGTTGTGCATTTTCAGATGCTTTTTGCTCACCACAACTGTACAGAATTCCTCTCTAAATTCTGCAGCCTTTCTGTCAGCTCAAACCTGCAAGGTGTTTCCCTGTACAGAGCATTCAGCATTCTCCTACCGATATACCCATGTCCCTCGTCTGCACATGTCCAAACCATCTCAATCTCGCCTCCCTCACCTTGTCTCCAAAACGTTCTACATGCGCTGTCCCTCTAATAAACTCATTTCTAATCCTGTCCATCGTGTCACTCCAACGAAAACCTTAACATCTTCAGCTCTGCTACCTCCAGCTCCACCTCCTGTCTTTTACTCAATGCCACTGTCTCTAAACCATACAACATCGCAGGTCTCACCACAGTCCTATAAACTTTCCCTTTCATTCTTGCAGATACTCTTCTATCACAAATCACTCCTGCCACTCTTCTCCACCCACTCCACCCTGTGCCTGCACTCTTTTCTTCACTTCTCTAACACACTCTCTATTACATTGCACTGTTGACCCCAGGTACCTGAACTCCTCCACCTTCTCCACCTCTTCTCCTTGCAACCGCACCACTCCACTGCCCTCCCTCTTATTCACACACATGTACTCTGTTTTACTCCTACTGACTTTCATTCCCTTCTCTCCAGCGTATATCTCCACCTCTCCAGGCTCTT